>CM062832.1:7374822-7840736 GCA_031772345.1 Himalopsyche anomala | reverse complement strand
TATGAATTACTTTCATATACTGCATTCATTTCAAACGTTTTTTTATATTAAAATTAAGTTACTATTTATTGTTGGTATCTGAAATCCTTTTTCTTTTTCCTTGTGTTATATATAGTCAAGCGTGGGTTTTATTCATTTTTAGAAAATCACTTTCATCTAGCTTCAAACTCACATAGTATTTGATCTGATTTGATATTATCAATACAGCATACGTTTTAACGATATAATTTAATGGACTTTCCGATGCGTGGGCTATTCTTCAGTTTATTTTAACTGATACCTACTGATATTTTGTTGGATCTCTAGCTCTGAAAATATCGTGTATATCTTTCTGATTTCTCTCTGATATGTGTTTAGAATTGTTTATTAAAAAAATAGATATGTTAATGGACATTATTATTAGATTCTATAAATTCGCATAAAATACAATTGACCAATAGCCCTAATAATTATATAATAATTTTACTTTCTTAAAGTAAAATAAAATATTAGAGCCAGGGTCGTAATACGATTTATCCGTGTGTAGTTTTGAAAAATACTGTGCACATACAACATACAACTAAATATTAATTAAGCAATAATTGCTTATCTTTCTACCTGAGCATCGACTTTTAAATGTAAATTCAGCGTATTTATTTAGTGATTATAGTAATGTTAATATTTATTTAAATACAATAATCACAGAGTCTATATACCTTAAAACATATACAAATATCTCCATGTAAGATACATGTTTAATAATGATTTTGACATCATTTTGAATGGATTGATATTTTCAATAGATTCGGCGGTAACTTTGTAGAAGTTCATTTTTAATATGAGTAAAGTAAAAATTCTAATATTTTGAATTCCAAAATAAAATTCGGGTTTTGTCCTTTCTACTGGACGTAGAGAGGGGGTAAGATATAGACTTTGATAGAACTAATTACAAACTAACTACTTTTATTAGTTGTGGTAAATCCCAATAGGAATAAATTCAACAATGTTGATCCACATATCTTATTTAAAATGTTATTTTCAAAGGCTTCCTTTCTATTAATCATTTTATTAATTTCCAAAAATTCTTGGATATTCATTCTTAACCCTTTATTACGTAGTTATCAAATTTATTTTTACAATAGGATCGATATTTATTTATATTACATAATGCTGCATAATAACGGTATACAAATGAATTTATAGTAAGTAAATTAATAGTCAACCAGTTTAAATATTTAAAATTGATTTCTCAAACATTTGATTTTGTGACTAGCCGCATTTTTTCTTTAGCCCCAGAATTATCTTCGAAATTAAAAATATACTAACAAAAAATATAAAATATATTAGATTATTCCCCGTATTGTGGAATACCTAATCTAAGTTATTTTATATTTTATATTCAAATGAACTTCCACAAAGTTACTGCCGAATCCATCGAAAAAATATACTATTTCGTGTAGAGGGTTCTGAAGATCTTTAAACTGAATATCAAATGTTATCGTCGTATTAATTACTTGATAAGTCTTGGAAAAGTCAACACTTACACTAACTAAAATTGTTTTCTATGTGTTATTCAGAACGCCAGCTGCCGAGTGGTCAACGTCGCTCGCTTTGGTTGCGGTGTTCACGCGTTCGAATCCCATTACGGACAGCTTCACGAATTGATTATTAAAAATATTTTTTTAAATTTGTTTGAAATGGAGAATGTCTGTAACGTCCCTCCCATCTGACCATTAAAATGGTACGTAAATTACCTAACCACTACACTTTTACTATCCTGCTATCCCTACTGCATCTGGGAAAGTACAGACTAAAAAGAAGTCCTCGTAGAAATTGCATTAGTAAGCTTTATAAGACGTCCATTTGTTACACATTGAGAGCGAATGTGGTTATAACCAGTGCTATGTAATCGTGTAAAAAAAGGACAACACCGAGTTCAAAGATTTTTTTTAATCATTTCATTTTAACTTATATATATGTATACCATCAGATCATCTTTAGTCAGCCTAGCATGCAGTGTACACACTATGGACTATTGTGATTTGAATTAGAGCGTCCAATTCCGGACCCTTTTTGCGATTCCGGTATTTCAGGATTTGCAAAATTTTAAAAACCCAGGAATAACGGAATCCCCAAAATAAACCAAAATTTGGAGCTTTTTTTTTAACCTCTCGCTCAACTTTCTACATTTTTCTCAATCTCGGGTTAGTACTGTTACAATCCCGGGATTTTGGGATCCAGGATCCCGGTATTGGAGGCCCTAGTTTGAATACACATTATTATATATATTTTTTCGTAAGTCGAGTCGTAAGATTTTTCCGACTCCGACTCCAACTCCAGACAAAACTCCCGACTCCAACTCTGATACCACAGTCCTGGTTATAACAACCGCAGTGAAAATTAGAATAAATAATTTAATAACAGATTGACAGTAGTAGGATGGTAAATATAATTTTTGGTTTATAAAAAAAAAAGTATAATAAACGATGGAACGAAATAAACAAGTGACTAGGTTCTTCGGTATTCTACACACAATAAACTATAAATGCTTTATCGCCACGAATTGAATAGCGATTAGCGACATTTATTTTTGACAAAATACGACATGCATTTACGGGCCGTGTAAACGTCAGTTCTTATCACCGCAGTAGGAAAAGGTTGACCATAATATCGGTCACGTTCTGGCGGCACTGCAATTTTTCGCTCCGTGTCCGCCATTCACCGAATACCATTTCCGTTTCCCGGGACACTCTGACGGAAGTCGCACATCCTGCAGCCGTAAGCCATACACGGAAGGAATTTTATAAGAGTTCTATTACATACCCAAGTACATTTTACCGGTTTTTTGACAAGATCACAAATATGTTGGATGTCTCTAACAATTTATTAATTAATAACATATATTTTTTCACAAAACAAATATAATATGTTCAAAACAAAACAATTAAACATGATCCTGTGTCAACACCATAAATAATTTATTTCAAGAAAATCCTGTTTTAAACAAAGCATAGTTGTTTTTTCCAGAAAAAACTTTTTCATATTATAAAAAAACCTAAATTTTTGTAACGAAACTACACAATTTTAGTTTTGACTATTATACTGATTGTATAATCTGACCAATACCAGTAGTTAAAAGCAGTGCTATGAGCCAAAATAAAAAATAAAAAAAATCGATCACCGTGTTTATAGAGAGTTTTAAAATAATTAACCAATAACTCAACTATTCATAATTTTTACCTTATGAAAATCAAATGCACCGATGAGTTTTTTGTTTTCTATTGGATGTCAAATGAAATTATATAAGTTAAGCAAAATTTAAAATATTTCCAAGACGTGTATACAATATAATATGTAAATAATTGACGTTTCAGATTTTTTTACTGTCAGGAAAATGCACACTTGTGTCCGAATATAAATTTGTTTCTTTTTAAGTATATTATGAGTTTTATGACTTTAGTGTAGGTTTTAGAAGGCGAACTTTACCTAAAGAACACTGACGATAATATCATTCCATACGATACTCAAGAAAAAAGAAGAATATTCGCAAAATAAACTCGTTAAAAATGATGAAAAATAAAATATATTGAACTATTACCTTTTCAAATATGATAACCACCCGCTTGTGTGTGGCTTATTCATTCGCGATAACTGTTGGATTGTTAGACTCACTGGGGGTAAGCAGCGGATACAAAAGCCCCAGTTCACTTGATTTCAGTGAATGATAATAATTTTCCAAAAATGATCGCTACCCTCAAATTGTCGATGTACGTGCGGTCACCCTAATGATTCAATAATGATTATTTGATCACTAATTTGTGATTCCGGGCATATATAATGGCTGTTATTTATTTGGCGTATTACAATCGGGCCCGCTTTATGAGGGTTGGTCGTATGCAAACTTCAAACTAACGCCCTATATTTAATGTGAATATTTTTTTTCAAAATGTATGCGTACATTTAAATATTACTAAGCGCTTAGGTAAATTTAACCTAATATTTCATTTTTTACACAATTTTAATGACCATTTGGTTTCATGATGTTATTGTAAACCAAACCAATCACATACAATTTGATATCGTAGGAAAAACGTTTACATGGAATCAAAATATTGACAAAATTGATATAATATTATGTAAATATGCATTTCATGGTATAAAATAAATTATTATTTACTTCTTGCTATAAAAATTTCTTGATATTCAGTACTATATAACAAGATCTTTTCACTGAAAGCGTGTAAGTATGTTTTAAGTAAATATTAAGATTTTGAAGAAAATAATGAGCATTTATATTTTGTATTTGAAACTTTTCTCTTTTACTACATCACTCAGTCAAATTTAAGTATAACTTCTATTATACAATACTCTGCAAATATTCCAACTCTAGAAAGATTTCTTATTAAAAGCTTGTTACTTAGTTAGTAGCCGAAGAATGTGAGCCTTAAAGGGAAACAATTATTTTTAATTAAGTTAGACGTACTTGCTCAAGATTATATTTTAATATCTTAGCAGTTGACATGTTTCGCAGCCTGATGGGAATTAAAAGGGATAACTCACTTTTATTATGGCTTGAAAATTTAAGCTAACCGTTATTATTAGATGAAAAAAGTACCATAGATTTTTATAAGGTGTTTAATAATTAGTAGTGTATTTTATAATAATAAAAACACTTGACTGCAGGTAGTATTGATGTTATACGAATATACGATAGTTCTCCCACCACATCCCGTTTCGTGAGTAAAAAATGTTATGTCTGCCATATTTCAATAATAAATAACTATCAAGAAACTAATTTAATGTGTGATGATATTAACTAAGTATTTTTTTATAAAACTTAAATGTTACATTCACTTTTTTTTTATTTATCACAACTTTTTATAACGCTTTAATATTTGTATTTTATCCATCAGTTCGGGTTTGCTTTTATTTATTACCTTCAGACGTTCAAGATTGCGGATAATTTGTAACCGATTGTGAGTTATCAGCTTGTACCTATCGCTTGTACATATTAAAAATATTTTAAATATGTAAAATTACTTCCATCAAATCTAGAAATTAAACTTTTGGTGACATTTTTATTATATACTGATTATATTTTAATGACAAATAATTGAAGCTTAAAAAATAAATATTATATCATTAAAAAATCTGCAGGCATCTTATCTGTATGCAACAAATACCTACCATCAGCGTTTCACCTAGACAATATATCAGTTTTAAAGCAGAATACATAGATTTTTTACATTGATATTTATTATATAATACTTCAGTAAACATATTTCTTATGCAATATAACACAGTAAAACTTTTCTGAAAGTCGTAGTATAAATAAAAATATTTTAGACTTAGGGTCATAAAATATTTTTTAAAAATGCATTTTATTCTTTATTATGAACCCACTACCGTTCCCAATGCGGAGCATATGGCCTCTTAATGAAAGTATCTCAACATATTTTTTTTATGAAAACTGTTTGATACTTAGTTGTTTAACCTCTCTTTTCAGAAAGAGCAAAGATATAAAGGATAAACTATAAGAACGAAAATGATTTTTCATATCGAATTAAATTTAAAATATTATTAATTTTCACATAAAATGTTTTGAAGATTGATGACCCGTATCTTTATACAAGTCTTTTTGATATATTCCTGATCGTTGGTAGATGGAAGAAAACGGAAAAATAGTGTAAGGCAAGTGATAAACAACAAATGGCATAAGCACATACTTAACTATAATAATATAATATCTACATAAAAAAAACTATAATAATATCTACCTAATCATATATTGTTAAATTTAAGGTGTTTCATTGTTTATATCACGATGAATCAATGGATGAAAAAGACAATGTTCAAACATGACATTTGCAGATAAGTCTGCTGTTTACATTTAAAAAATAGCGGAATAATAAATTATGGAATGCTTTTCGATTTTTTTAGTTTTTTTTTCACATTAATTTATATTGGTGTGTAAAGAATCCTGAACTTGTATACTTATCTATAATGTTTAATTATAATACTACCACAATCTTTTTGAGATTTTTTTTTAAATTAAAATTTGTATATTAGAACATCGTGAACAGTAATAACATTCTACAATTTATAGAAAATATAAAAAAGAATGATGTTAGAATAAGTAAAGTGATATAGTGCTTATATTTTCTATTTGATTATAATCAATTAATACTTCTGATAAAGTTGCCAAATATACGTGGGATTAAATAATCTTTGATAGTTTCCTCAATGTCACGGAGTTCTACCAAGTAAATACATATTAAATAAAACTCAATCTTTAATTAATATTATAATCAAGATCAATAAATTAAACAAAAGTACTCATTGATAATCTTATTAGCATGCACGAGAGCAACCAATTATTTTTTTCTCAAACATTAAATTATTAACTATTTGATAACTTGTGTCTGGAAAAAAATGTCTCAAATAATAAATTTATAATCACAAATAAGAAAAACTGAATCAAAATTGTGATTTTGCATTGATTGCAATTTACCAAACGTTTGTATTTGACGTTATACTATTTTACCTTGTACGGCAACGAAATGTTTGTAATGGTATATAAAAAGTATATTTTATTAATCATAAAATAAATATTATATCGTTTCTTGTGGATCACAAAATAAAATAAAGCCGAACTGTGTTTGTTGCAATATTTTTTGAGCTTTCTTATATCAGTGCTTTTCAGCAAAAGGTTTACTACACTTATTGTAGGGCACAGAAACAAAGCCTATATTGACGTTTCTAGCCGTCAGTAAATCCCCAACGAATGCTGATAAATGGATCTGATAGGCCGCAAGGCTAGCAGGAGAGATGGACAAATCTCCACTGCAAACCGACGTGAAACAAACACATTTCTATTCCAGTTTTCTATTTTCAGATAGCATCTTCAGGTGTACAGTTTCTTGGAATAATACAAAAAAAATATATAAGTCCACTTAGGTCCAGCGATGCTTCATTTTGTTTTTTTTTTATTATAGATCATCTATTTTTAACTTAAAATAATATTAACTTGTCATTTTTGAAATAAGCGAATGCGTTTTATCTGAATCATTTGGTTTAAAGATTGAATATTATTGGTAATTAAAAAACTTACTATCCAGATTTTTTTTTGTGTCAGCTTTAGTTGGCCATTGATCTACAAAAATACTTTGATTAGCCAAAAAAAAAATGACGATAACATTTGACTTTTTAAAGTTGATTTGTTTAGAAAGGTAAGCACTCACCACGTATTGTAAGTAGTAATAATTATTGGTTGTGTTTTTCTATTGTCTTTAAGTGAATAGTTTTTTTTATATGATATTAGAATAATTTTAGAAACATAACTATGTTGTTTCAACAAAGTGTAATAAACGCCACCCCTCTAAGCCTCCTAAAGCGATGCGATATGGGTCAAGTAAAAACCACTAAGAAGTAACCATTGTTAGGATTTGGGTAACAGAGCTAAGCCAAACATGACATTATATTAGCGTGCATTATGTGGGGGCATATCCCAGCTTATTCTACCAATTGCCAAGCCCTCCCAGTGGCGTGTTCCACCGAAGATGCTGACGAAGACGATATATCAAATTTTAAGGGCTTTCTACACTGTAACAAGTTTACCAAATTCAGACATCAAAATAAATTGTACATTGCAAATTTTGCTTACAGTCGAACTTAAAATCATTTATAGAAAGAAAGTAGGGTTTTTTTCCAAAATCAAAATTCATTTTACAATTTTATAATGTTTTTTCGTTTCGACTGCGGTTAAAACTGCTTGAATACATTAACTTATTTAGTATATTGACAATTATCTTGTTGCTTATCTTAAGTTAAGGTATCTTGTCAATTTCTTGCACAAACTTGGTATAGTAAAATAATTTGTTTCATTTTTAACATAAGAGATCGTAGTCATATATAATATATTATGTTATACAACTGCAGTGTAATAAATTGATTTTCAATCGATGTATGTTATCAAAAAAATTAATATCAGCGACTGAAAAACAGTGTTTTGTTTATATTTTTATCAAGATACTCGTATTTTAAATAACAAAAAATAATTTACTTAATAGAGCGTCATGGATATAGTTATCCATGGTTATAAAGTTTTACTATATTAATCTTCTTCTTCTTTATATTATAATATGAAACCCATGAGCATACTGAAATATTAATGACGTTCAGTATATTATTATTCAACTAAAACATGCCAATAATTAGTGAGAATCTTTTATATTTGTAAAAAAATAACCTTTTTTGTACTGATTCAATCAATTTTATATGATTATCAAGTAATGTAAAATTGTAATATTTGTAAAAAAATATTTTTCATAATTATTAATATCTGCTATATTGTAATACATAAAATTCTGATATTATACGCCACTGGTAACCACAGCTTAGTAACTAAAAGAGTATAAAAAGCACCTTTTATTGTATTACAAGATATCTGTCGCATCCTTTTACGATTCATCTAGGCTTAGTGAAGTAAACACATAGTATCCATTTTGATCCCTTTGATTTTGTTAGATGCATTAGTTCTTTCTGTTCTCTTCTTTGACTTCTCATTCAGTAATTGTTATTTTTGTTTCCTCTTTTTCTTTGCCAAGTGTGTATTGTGCGTGCAAGAGATTCTATTCAATCATTTTTTAATCTTTGCTACAGGCGTTTTAAGAGTCTGAACCACCTGGAGTTTTGAGTACATTTGTATTGTATTGTGCAATAAAAATAAAGATATCACGTGCATTCGTGAATTATTTTTATATGTTTTTTCAACCATTATGCTTTGTTAAGTGCTTCAAGATGTTTCAGCTTCTGTTTTTTATCATTCAAGAGAAGATTTATAATAAGTGAGAACTTAGCTAGTATATGAGATAACATGTACATGTCACAGAACTGAGTAGACATTATTCGAGAGCCAATTCTTAAATACGTGAAATGTTTGGTTGTTAGACGAATAGTTTCACTCGAGAAAATAAGAATTGGAAACAACGTAAGCTTCCATGGTAGAACCACTAAAAACCTTGTATGAAACATTATTGTGTGTCTTTTGTTTTGTTTTTAACCACAACACAATATAGTACACTGAAACCGAACCGAACTGAACCGTGTAAAAAGTGATAGAATTCATAGAAAAATTGAAGATTGATTCCCGTAAATTAAAAAACCGTGTAATTTTAACAAATAACCTCACTTCTGTAAAGAAAATCGTGTTAAAAATGGTAATCATGAAAACCTAATAACTAAATTAGACAAAATATTCTCCTCAATTTAATTTTTTTTAAGAAAAAATAATACTGTTTATTACTACTTTATTACATACGGGAACTTTTATGAGGGACTGGTGATAAATCGCTTACATCGTAAGAAATGTCTAAAACTTATAACACGTTATGATCCAATGAAGCCTTTTGTTTTTTATTACTGTCTTGTGTTGTTGAATTTATTGTTGAATTATTGTGAAATCCATAAACCGTTTCTGCGTTTTTTGTATTCGGGATTCGTCTTAGAACAAATAATTCGTCAAAATTATAATATTTGTTATTTTAACAAAATTGTTTAAAAATAAGCCGTGTAAAAAAAGAGTTGAGTGTATAAAGCGACATCAGTAAACCCATATATTATTGATTCCGAATCTTTATCTTAATAATATATGTATAGGTATATATAACCAAGCATCAAAATAAAACATTTCAAACTGTCCTATACACTTCGACATGCTTAGCAAAAACACTTTGATTCATTTCACAATTCCTATAAAAACAAATTATTTGTTTTTTTTCCAGTATGCTCATGGGTTTCATATTATAATTCAGATTAGCAGGTGTGACATGTACGCAATGCAAGTATCGTAAGTTACGTGAGGCATTTGGACCACCGTCTGTTTTTCAAATGTTTTGGCTGGAGTGAGTGGACCATATCGTTTTACAATAAGCTCAGATTCCAAAATAATCGCACTTAACTGGCTTCTTAAGAATTCATCATTCGTTTACAGTAAGGCTCCGAAATATAATGATTCGCGAAGCTGGCTGGTCACATTCCTACATGTGTTTTGAGATCAAGTGACATTGAATATTATATTGTAAAAATACATACTACTTATTTGTCTCAGTTAAACATTATCAAATATGTTTGTTTTGTAATGATTGCAGTGGCAGCATGTTGAACCAAAATTGAAAGACAGAATAATACAATTTAGTACGTGTGCATTATATTTTAAAAAATACATCATGGAAAGAGAGGGCTTAAGTATATTTTACTCAGTCGTTCAAGTAGCTATAAATGCAATTTTCGGAGAGTGTTTACAGTTTAAAGTTTATACCATTTATATATTACCCATAACCAGTGGCGGATTATCCTATAAGCGCAAGTGGCGCGCGCTTGGGGCCTCCGAATCATAGGGGTCTCAAAAATTGCTTTTATAATAATTTTCGTTCAGACTTTAAATATTTTACTTGGAATTTTCTGACGATTTTATGTTTTCCAAAAAACAGGGCCTCCCATGTGCTTAATCCGCCACTGCCCATAACTAATTTATTTCTATCAAATTTCAAATAATATGGGAAAATATTGAATAACTGACTTAGACAATATATCGAGTAAAACGATAAATCGGAATTATTGGACCGAGACAACAATCCGAAAACGGTAGGTTACTACTTAAGTAAATGATTATTTATTTTAAAAAGAGATCCAGATTGAAAAAATCAGTCTTTTATTAAAATTTTGTCGGAGTCAGTCCTGATTTTAACAGTTTTGAATAAATACTAAAGCAATTTCGATTGGCAGACATGAATCTTGGTTCAGAGAAATCTCTCTGCAAAATAGCAGAAAATATACTAACATGGGCAATATGTCAGATAAGTGTGATGTCATGCCTTGCTAATACGCTTTCAGTACAAGCGATGCGGTTGGAGCCAGCTACGTCAGCTGTGCACCGGCTACGAGAACATACGGTGGTCCATGCACTATGCACGCTGCGTATGAAACTGCCCAGAAGCTGTCTACATCTTACATCTGCGGAGATAATAATAATACGCATCTAATACTTAACAAGATTCAACAACCAAGACCTCCCATATTGTAATAAAGTCTCTTGATATGACATTTATGAGATATTTCAAAATGTGTCAACCAGTTTTGATTATGAGCACCATAATAACTTATTAAGATTGATTTACGAACATAAATTAACCATGGGTTTTGTAAAAAATGAAAAAAATAATGTGTCGCAGTGAATTCTGCTTAGTTAATATTGTGGCATTCTTACCCCTTTTCTTGGTCAGAATTTTCACAGACTGTTCTTTTTTCCAAACATAAAAGCTTAACTAAGATAGTACTTCGGCATTTGTAGCTAAAATATTTTTTAAAACATGTACTAAGTTTTGAAACAACTGTGGGTTACGTGCTTTTGCACTTCGCGAATTTTTGAGTTTATATATTTGAATACTGAATAAAATATTATGGTAGTTAACCCTTTAAGAGAGATTGAATTTTCATTTTTTTCATATTAAAGTCGCAAATCGCGCGTCACTCAATTTAATACACAAAAAAGTAGACAATGTTAAAATTTGTGTAAAAATAAACTATCACAAAATTTTATTAGAATTAAATAATGATATTTTATTTACTACTTTGCATAACCCAAGCTCAAATAATGTTTAGTGCAATACCTTAAACTCTCTTATTTTTATGGTTTAATTCAATTTCGAAGTAAAATGTTAACTGATTTTTTATTTTCATTCGTTACTATTATATTTATGCACTAATTGTGTAAAAAGCTTTACCGTATTTGTTATATTCTTTATTGTAGTATATTAAATAAAGTTGTAGTTGGGTATTTTCTGGTGATTGAGCGAGAAGTTAATAAGAAATAAGAGGCTGAAAAACATTTTTCAATTTTAATTCTGTATAACATAAAAACTTCTGCAGAGTCAATTGAAAATATGTATGGTTTATCCAAGTTCTCGATACTTTATTAAAGACGAAGTTTTTTCTTTTATTGGTTTATTTATTTCCTATTAGTGGTGTTACATTATGAATTTTTGTGACTTAAATTATTTCATGTTGGGTTTTATGACTTAGATACAGATAAAAACCTTTTCCTATAGTATTTATAGAAGACACGACTTTGAATGTATTACCAATGCTTAACAAAATAGGATACAATTTGAATTCGTTAAAAATCCAAATACCTTAAATTTTCATGTGAAATTACTGTGCGTAGTGAGCCAATATATTATGTTAATTCAATTGATTGAATTAAGCTAATTGCAGGTGTAATCTGCCGAATTCAAAAGATTTCGGAGAAATTACAAAATACCTTTATCTTGTTTAAATAATTACAGTGGGATACCAAAATAAATATTCCATGTAATTATTTACAATGTTACAAAGATTATCTTGATAGACATAATAATATAGTTTTGTTTTTCTTTATGTTTTCCAATATTTATTTTCATGTCATGTATATATTATGATAAAGTCATAGTGATTTAAGTGATATTTGTGTTTTCTTTGATATCAATCCAAAATTCATATCTACACATGTCCAGCCGTTGAAAGTAAACTTATAGTAAGTCTTAATACTACATTGCTAACAAATAGGGCATGAATTTTCCGGAAAACAGGTTTACCGGTAAATCTTTTAAAATTGACCATTAATTCATTTCTGGCTTCTGTGACTTCGATTTCAAGAACAAAAACTTTCATTGATTCATTAAGCGATTTATGATTTTTTGTTCATGGTTGTATTAAATATCAAAAATTTCCTCCTTGCTTATTCAATCCTCAAAATGGAATATAACAAGATCGATTAACTAATTACTAATCCTATTCAGGTATATCTTTTTTCCCCATTCTCTCAAAAAATAGAGGACGAGGAACTGAGTAACAAGCAGTTTTCATAGAAAAAGTTTTGTTGATATAAATTTTAGCAATAGTCTTTACATTCCAAATTGAGAAAGGACATAAATGAAAAAATATATTATGTATTAAAAGTTGGCACATGTCTTCGAACAGAAATCGAAAAATCGATTGAAAAATGCTGTTTGTACTGGGATTAGAACCCGTGAGTAACAGCATGGAAGCCAACGACTTTGACCACTGTACCATGGACCCGATAATGATACTTTCGTGACTAATTATGCTTCTGAAAATAGTATAAAAACTAAGGGATAGCGTTCTACCAAAATATTTGAGAAAAAATTAGCATGATTATGTGTATTAATTAGTATCTAGCACAATCGGTTGAATGATTATATATTATGTAGGCTTAACATACTAAAAGCAAACTAATTTGCTATGAATACATGTAATGTAATGCATCGTAATGTTTATAATTTGCGTAAATGGACCAATAGGCAAATTATGTTCTCTTTGAACCGTGTGTATGCATATTTTAGTGTTGATACTGAGCAAATAATAGTTTTATCATAGCAAACAACGTTTGGCGTCATAAATGGACGATTATTTGAATAATTATTTCCAAGTATTATCATAGATAGTCATTATGTGTAAACACATTCTGAAATAGGTGGGTAACAAACAATCTCCTGGATAGTTTCATAGTTGAAATTTTTCTTATTTTATATTCTAGAAACAATGATCATACTATCATTTACACTAAATAAGATCCACACAGGCCCGCTTCTGGTAGGCGTGCGGCCGATTTAAGGGGCAGCCAAAGCAGACGAGATCTTTTTCAAATACATACATGTATTTCATTATATATTTATATTACTCGGTGCAAATTTTTTAAAAGTTGATAAGGCTGCAAATGGTTGGCTTACATCTTAATTTTTTTTCGCGGAGAAGGGTCGGGTGTAAATTGTTCCCATCGTAGCCGCCCCAATAGAACGACATTCAAAGTAAATTTGAATGCTTTCGGTCACCTTAAAACTACCATTATTGCCTAGGTACTACTATTTTTAAAACGGCGAATACATTGATTTGTGAAGCGTGACGTTCCAGAATATTATTATTTGCGTAGCCAGAGCAGGACTATTTTTGAAAATCTTAATATATCCGTTTTCTGATATTTTTTTAAATTTACGAATTTGGAAAAATTAACAGAATTGGCCGATCAAGTCAAAAAGTTGCAGGTTCCTCTCCACTGGACTAAGCCATACCAGCATGCATTTTTTTATTATTATGATTTCATGTAGATATAATACAAGACAAGCAAGCAAGCTTTCAGCTATCTAAATGTGTCATAGACAAGAAACAGGACCTAGAATTGGACATTCTGAAACCGTACAAAAGTCTTATCAATATTTTAAAAAATAGTTTGAATCTTATATATCAAGAATTAGTCCCAATGCCAACCGTTTCTGTATAATATAAGCAATAAGTTTAAATTTATATCAAATTAGCCAGAAATAACTCATTTTAATAGCTTGATATTTTTGCCATATTAGATAGGATGTGGCAGTTATACAAATGTATAACGATCATAGCAAGGAAGAATCTTCTTCGCAGATTTCAAGTATTATGCAGTTAAAATGGCAAAATATTCCGTTAAACAGGAATTATAAATTAAAGTATCTACTAATAAAATTTGGTGAAATAGTCTGAGTAAAGATATTGCTTCTCTCAAAGCGTGATCGTCGGTTCTTCAGACAGTTCAAAGAACAGACAAACATTTTGTTGCAAAATAATTTCAAAAAACAATAATAATAAGAAATCGTTACATCATATCTCTTAAACAAAATTAAACTTCACTAAAAATATCAGGCTATTCCTGTTTAATATTAGTGATAACAAAAAAAAACCTTAAATCTGTCATAATGTATTATAAATTAATGGTCTTTTAGTTATTATCATTATATGTGCTTAAATATTTATGATAAAGTGCGTAATTTTTAATTTACAGCTCCATTTGAATGTGATGACAATTTTCAGTGCCTAACCAAATCGTAAATAAATGTGTCAAATTTAGTGATTAAACTTAGACGTTTTTAAGTTTGAGAGTGTGTGGTTATATTTTAAATATTTACATAGCCTTTGCAAGGCGTTCAAAATTTACTGTAATTGTGTAGGTATCTAAATCTTAATTTTAATGCATGATTTTACCGAAACAAGTGGGTGATGTACATAGTATAATGTTATACCTAAATAGTAATAATGCTTTCAGTAATCATAAGGGTAAAGGCAGTCTTGACAAATAGCAGAAAGGCCTTTACATTATCTTTACTTGGAATTAGTATACGATAATTAATTATAAGGGTACCTACTTGTTCATACAATTATTAGAAGGAATTAATTTGTTCTACTATATTTATAAAATATTAATTATTCCTTTATTTGTTTACGTTATAAGGTAATATTTATATGAACCGTGTTATTCTATATACTATGATTGTGGAACGTATCTACTAGGGTATCCAATCCCGGAGCCTTTTTCCAATCCCGGGATTTCGGGATTGATAAATTTTCAATCCCGGGATCCCGGGATCCCGGGATTGAGATAAATTTACCGAGGAATTTGAAATCTCCGATTTGGTATACTTTTTCCCCGAATTCTCACAAAACCTCGTTTTTTTTTTTTTTAGCTCACCGAGGAATTTGAAATCCTCAATTTGGTATACTTTTTCCCCGAATTCTCACAAAACCTCGTTTTTTTTTTTTTTTAGCTCACCGAGGAATTTGAAATCCTCAATTTGGTATACTTTTTCCCCGAATTCTCACAAAACCTCGTTTTTTTTTTTTTTTTTAGCTCACCGAGGAATTTGAAATCCTCAATTTGGTATACTTTTTCCCCGGATTCTCACAAAACCTCGTTTTTTTTTTTTTTTTTAGCTCACCGAGGAGTTTCAATCGACAATTTGCCAATTTCATCTCACTTTTCGAGATTTACTCCATATTTCTCAATCCCGAAATCCCGGGATCGCGACCATATCAATCCCGGGATTTCGGGATCAGAAAATTGAACGGGATCCCGGGATTGGATGCCCTAGTATCTACCATTTAAAAAAAGAGTACAGTGTTTTTGGTATTTGGGAGTTAAAGGCTTTGAAATCGAGGACATCGATATGCTGCACGAAGATAGTGAATATGGTTGGTAAAAATAGAATTTATTGGTATATTTTATAACTTACTAAGTGCCGTGGCAAGAATGACTACTATAAGATACATTGTATTCAACTTAGCATCAATTTGTTAGCAGTTAACTATTGAACATAGTCATTGACCTCGATTGTGTAAGCAGCCATAAGTACAAGTGAAACGAATCATTAAAATGTATACTAGGCAGGACAAATTTATTTTAAAAGCTGTGACATAATACTTTCATGCGAGTGTGACGTGGGCATTAAACAATAATTTACTTTGCTATAGTAATTATTGCATGACATGACAGAGCAATGTCTGCTTCACTACTTGACACTAAAAATTATTAGTGAACATATGTACTATCATTATTTGTAGTCAATGCAGGCACTACGTATTTTGATATTAAATGAGAATGTATAAAAAGATTGACCAATATATTTTATTATCTTAAATATTACCGCAAAAATGTTTATATGGTGATAATCGTGATTTGAGGAGACGAGCGTCCGTTTTGCAACCGGTCCAAATTTGGTGAAACTGTTGCGTGTAGCCGGCTTATTTTAAAAAGGATTGCATTTTTTAAAAGTTTTTCCAAAAGTAGCATAAATTTGACAATAATTTTTAAATCAATTGATTTTTTTGTGATTTTTCGAAAGACTAATTATTTCCAGTGTTTCCCCGAGTCATATTATAACAATGTTTACAAGTGAACCGAATCTTACTCCTTTTTAAGCTTATCGCACACTTAGCAGTTTCTATAGAATTTAATTATTTTCCTGACATCCTGCTTTGTTGATTATATAAAGTTTTAATTTGTTGGACTCGGTGACTGCACCATCATATGGTCTTCAAAAGGCCAAGTGAACGCATCAAATGCGTTATTATAAAATCGATTTTTGGTTGATAAAATCAGTATCTTTCTGATAAAAATAACTGTCTTAGAATGATTTGAGTGTGTGCTATAATGACTCTAAAGAATCTTTTATAAAATTCTGCAACACCGAATTTTAAGGGTGTAACTGTATGTAAAAACATTTTTTCTGCACTTAACGCATGACTAACTTATAACATGAATACAAAAGCTTCTAAACTCAAAATGTTAGATTTTCTCTAATATGTCTAGCTTTTGATCGTTTTGCTCCAAATTCTATTCATAATTAACAATAAAGATTCCAAATTTGGTCCAACGATTAAAAGTTCAACTAACAACAAGCTTCACTATCTCTTTCCTTTAAAGTTTAAGCCAATTGCATGTAATGTTTCGATGTTGAATCGAAAATACTTTACATAGATGTCGATATATGTATTTATAAACTAATATTATAAAATTAAAAGTTTTGTGCCACTTACAAGAAATGGTGAAACATTTATTGTAAGTGAGATTGTCATTGTCTCAGCAACCATTATGATGTTCTTTTATTTACATGTACATATGTTAATATTATTGCCTTTGGAGTTTAACTAACTCTCACTTTTAAGAATTTATAATAAATCAAGGGCTTTGTCAAAGCCAAGCATTTACATCAGAGGTGTAAATTGGACACTTAATGGCTGGTATACGTCCATTGAAAGACACCAAATTACCGCAATGCACAAATATTTGCTATTGTTTTACCATAATATTGATACTCCTAAAATCATTACTTTCACAAATGCAGGTATAAATTTTACGAATAATGCAATATTATGATTTATTTTACCCTCACGAAATGGCGTAGAAAGTTTTTGAAACTAATTTTAAAACTAACTCTACGGGTGTCATCATAACATGGTGAGTTATTGCTTTGGTATTCCAGAAACCGTTATTATCACATTAATAAGCTGTTATCGCAAACATGTAGTGCTCTCAGACTGAATCTGTTTTCGTGCATTTCCTTAATTACAATGCGCCTAATCTAAATGAAACCTGCTGGTCACTTGTTTTCTAAATACTTACACCTTTTAGAAGCGATAACGTACTGTGGGAACGATAATTATTGTTTTGAAAAAGTTTAGTATGTTTTGCTGTAAATAAATAATTATCAATGTTTTAAAGGGCTAATCGTATTCTTTACCTGGATCAGTAGTCGTTAGCTTTATTTTATGTTAATTTTTTGTGTGCTAACCGAATCAACCAATTAAATAAGCGCCTTTTTATGGAAAGATCTTTTGTCACTTTCATTTTAAATTGGTTGATGTACTGCCATCTAATGAGATTAATATATAAGACAATTAAACGAATCTTAAGTTATAATATGACATTTTTTTATCAATAATAACTTGATATTTACTCGCATGTATAATTATTACTAGACCAAGTTCCCCAAACTATGTTCCGCGGAAGAATGGTGTTCCACAGATCTTGAATAAGTGCTACGCGAAAATTTGGAATGATATTATACGTCGTAACACAGTATCTACTACTTTATATTGTAAGGCAAGTGATGGCCAACCTCTATTAATGTTGATTACGTTAAGAACTTAGGTACAGGTAGAAATTTTAAATCATTATTTTTTTTATTTACTCATGTTTTTATAATGACTCAAAAAATAAAAAGGCTTTAAATAGTGTATACTTTTTTCCTATAATTTAATGAACTACACAACCAAAAATTAAGTTAAGTGTTCCGTTAAAATTTCTGGATTTGCAAAGTGTTCCACTGAAGAAAAAGTTGGGGAAACCCTGTACTAGACAATAAAAATTGGTTCTAAAATTTCTTTATCAATTTATTCAATCAATTATATAATATAAACACTGTTGAAATAATAACAAAATATTGCTTTTACAATCTAATGAATAATTATAAAAACATTTGATATATGTGTTTGCTTTAACTGAGAAAACGAATAATTATATTTCAATATTATCGAGTATGCTATAATTTATAGACACCCCAATCGAACTAAGCTGTGAGTCACTTTAGGACCCTTGGGCTATTTTGCAAGACAGTAAATATGGGCTTGAAAAATTATCAATTACTAATATTGAATTGGTAGCTGACTGATTGATATTGAACCGTTAGCTTAGAATAACTAGAGCTAAAAAAAACTTTGATCCATAATTAGTATTATAATTTTTTTCTCTCTCTTGCAAAAAGAGAAAAGGTGAGTTACTGGTTTTTCTTTGGGGTATAGAGATACTTAAAAGCTTAAAAAACTAAGGATTTTTTATTGATATTTTATAAAAAAAACATATTTTTATCGTAGATACCAACGATATATTTTTCATTTAATTCATTATTCAACCATAATTGGTTTTTTTTTCAACTAAAAATATTAATTAATATTAATTATTATCACATTTGATACTGTTAAATACATAAAAACTCATTTTAGATATAATTAAAAATAATTTTTCAGCTTACGTAATACAAAAATATTATTTACCGTTTTTACTCTTTAATTGATATATGTTTACACCTTAATTAGTCTTTGATTAATTTTATTACTGTACATATA
Source organism: Himalopsyche anomala (assembly GCA_031772345.1). Lineage (NCBI taxonomy): Eukaryota > Metazoa > Arthropoda > Insecta > Trichoptera > Rhyacophilidae > Himalopsyche > Himalopsyche anomala. The sequence goes on along the minus strand of CM062832.1, from coordinate 7,821,272 downwards.
ATTATAATAATAATAAAATAATATCTTTCAGTATAGCCTATTTCATCTTAAGCATAATACATATGGGTCGGTATTTGGATGAAATAAAATATTGAACAATTTAAAATTTAATAAAAAAAATACCAAATCTGTAATGTCGGAATTATAAGGGTTAGTAAAATAAATCTTCTGAGTTAGTCAATATATTGTACTTACTAACATTTTTAATTTTAAGCTATTATAACAATACATATTAGGTAAAAGTTATAGAAAAAAATATCGCGACATGTGGTGAAGTAGGGGCAGGGCGGAGGGGGCAAGTTGCGTAGAGTGGGGGGAGATAGTCCCCGCTCTCCACCGCGCTTCATTCAGCCTTACGCCAGGTCAGTTATCGCTGTGTTGCTTTGGGGGGTAGACGTTTCGCCTGTTGTTGTTTTATTACTCACGAGTGCCGTCACGAGAGCTAAACATTTTAACTGCCTCCGTCATAGCATTGCATTAGAAAACGCCGCAGCATTATTCTATAAACTTTTTGTTGTCAGTAACAAAACCTACTGGAAGAATTGCGTTACTAAAGAAGAGAACGAAACAGTTTTTCAATTGACGCAAACGTGTGTTAGTGTATAAAATAAAAAGAACATGTCGTTTGTTTACGTTTCAACTGAGTGTTCCATTTATAAATAATTGACCGAATTTTGACGCAATGTGTTTTTGAAACAATATCAAAGTGATTTAAAAGTGCCGGATTTTCTATTTGCGTACCAAGAATATTTTGAATTGTGTAAAACTTTGGATATTTTTGAAAGCTGAGTTGCAACTGTGTTAAAGATTGTATTGTATTGGTACTAATCTCGCATTATTGCGTTTGCCAAACGATGAGGATGTTCTCGTTTTTATGAGAGTCGTTAAACGAAAAATGGCTGGAAAAAGCGTCACCGAATCGGGGGCAATGTCTCGGGTTTGTTTCGCTGTGTGTTTGGTCATCGCCTCGGTGGGTGGCATGTCACCAGCGGGTGGACCGGGAGGACTGGGTCCCGCGCCCCCCGGCTGCCGTTGGCACCGTGCCCTTGTTTCGCAGCCTACCGCCACCGCCACCCCCGAAGTCACGGTGCAGCTGACCTGCTCCATAAGGACCGCAGCCGCTGTCGATAGTCTGTTGGGGAATCTAACCAACAGTCAAGTGCACAACATAGACAGTATTAAATTGACATGCACGGATTTGCATTTTTTCGAAAGTTCTCTTCATGTCAACACCGGCAGTTCGCTCGGTCAGCTGCGACGATTGAAGGACCTGCGCATTGAGCACTGCAAGATTCGGTACGTGCCGGCCACTGTCTTATCTCCTCTCCGAGATCTTACCAGTCTCACCCTCAGATCCTACAACAACGAAATGTCCGCTATGACCATGGAATTTCACGCCGAAAGCTTCAGAGGTCTGATGGAGTTGCGCAATCTGGACTTGGGTGATAACAACATTTGGACCTTTCCATCGGAAGTGTTCTGCCCCTTGTTCAGTTTGAAGTCATTGAACTTGACTAACAACCGACTCCAAGATATATCTGAAATCGGTTTCTCAGACTGGGGAAAGGGACCCACTGCTCCCGGTAAATCATGCAACACCGGATTGAAAGTTTTGGACGTGTCATATAATAACATTGTGTCGTTACCAGACAACGGACTTTCGAGTTTGAGAACATTAGAAGTTCTTGACTTGCAAAATAACGCAGTCGTTGAAGTAGGGGACCGCGCGTTCGTGGGTTTGACTGCACTGACAGTACTCAACATGTCTAGTAACAGGCTCGTGGCCCTGCCTCCAGAACTCTTTCAATCTTCAAGAGACTTAAAAGAAATTCTTTTATCGAACAATTCATTGTGTGTGCTAGCTCCTGGTCTATTGGAAGGTCTCGATCAGTTACAAGTGTTAGATTTATCGTTAAATAGACTTAATAATGATTGGGTAAACAGAGACACCTTCGCTGGACTGATTCGTTTAGTGATGCTGAATCTATCTTTCAACAAGTTGACTCGATTGGATCCGAAGATATTCCAAGATCTCGGAAGTCTCCAGGTAATCAATTTGGACAATAACGAAATCGAAACAATCACGACTGGCGCTTTTGTCGAGTTAAAAAATCTCCACGTGCTATCTTTATCGCAAAATAAATTGAGAAACATCGCAGAGTATCATTTCTCAAGTTTATACGTACTCAATCAATTATATTTGGACAATAACCGTATCGCTTCCATTCATCCCCGTTCCTTTGAGAATATAACATACCTACAGGACTTGGCACTGAGCGGCAACTACCTGGAAGGGATACCGGACTCAATACGAAAATTGCGTTTTTTGAAATCTTTAGATATTGGAAAAAATAACATAAGTAAAGTGGATAATGCTTCGTTCGAGGGCCTTGAGGAGCTTTACGGACTACGGCTGGTCGATAATAATATAGTAAACATATCAAAGGATGCCTTTATTACCCTCCCCTCGCTTCAGGTATTGAATTTGGCATCGAATAAAATTCAAAATATAGACAAAGGCGCGTTCGACGGAAATCCGACACTCAAGGCTATAAGGCTCGACGGAAATAAGTTAACTGATATTAGGGGCGTTTTTAACAATCTGAATACGCTCGGCTGGCTCAATATTTCCGACAACAGACTCGCTTGGTTTGATTACAGTCATTTGCCCGATAGTTTGGAGTGGCTAGACATGCACGAAAATAATATCACTAAACTAGAAAATTATTTCAACGTTCACTCCGCAAATATTCAGATGCTAGATGTCAGTTACAATTCGATCACCGAAGTTGACGACCTCTCCGTGCCAAACAATGTGGAAACTTTATTTTTGAACAACAACAAAATATCGTTTGTTAAGCCGGGAACCTTCTCTCAAAAAAACAATTTGGTAAAGGTTGTCTTGAACGGAAATCTACTAAAAACAATTGAATTGAGCGCTTTCAGTCTCCCGAATACACCGAGAAACAGGGATGTGCCGCAATTTTATATAAGCGAAAATCCGTTTTATTGTGATTGCACGATGAGTTGGCTGCAAAAAATAAATCAGTGGAATCCGCTTCACCAAAATCCATTGTTTATGGATTTAGAAGACGTGATGTGTCAATTGGCTCACGGATCGCAGACGAGCCGACTGTCAGATCTGCCATCATCCCAGTTTCTATGCCCGTACGAAAGTCATTGCTCCGCTCATTGTTCTTGTTGCGAATTCGAGGCGTGCGATTGTAAAATGACCTGCCCTGACCGATGCTCGTGTTATCACGACAACAATTGGAGTTCGAACGTTATCGATTGTTCGAACGCTGACTACACAGAAGTCCCAGTAAAAATTCCGATGGATGCCACTGAAATATACCTCGATGGGAATAACTTCGGCGCCTTAGGAAATCATATTTTTATAGGGAAAAAGAAACTGAGCATTCTATTTTTGAACAATAGTAATATATTATCAATAGAAAACGGCACATTCAACGGTCTTTATTCGCTGAAAACGTTACATTTGGGGAACAACCATTTATCAGAGCTAAAGGGACACGATTTCAATCAGACAAAGCATCTGAAGGAATTGTATTTGGACCACAATGCGATAACTTATGTCGACAACAATACTTTTATTCCTATGACGTCTTTGAAAGTATTACATTTGGAATACAACAAAATGAAGGATTTCGATCCGAAATATTTCACGTCGGCGTTATCGAGTTTGAGTCACGTCTTTCTCGAAGGCAATGCGTGGTCGTGCGATTGCGAAAATGTTTTCGATCTGGAAAAGTGGTTCACTTTGAATCCCGGTGACTATAACAATATGTTGTGCGTTACCGACTCCGTAAACAATATGACAATATCGGACGCGGCGACAAAATGTCGCGAACAGATGCAAGCCAACGTCGTCCCCTCTGAGAAGCAACCGTTCGCGTATCAGGAAACCGACGTCGCCATAAATTTCGTGCCTTTACTGTCCATCATTCTGATCGCAGTCATTTTAATATGCCTGATGGGCGCGTTGATGTTTTCTTTCCGTCAAGACGTTCGTCTGTGGGCACACTCAAAGTACGGCGTGAGAATATTCAAAAATAGTTCCGTCAACGATTGCGAATTGGATAAAGACAGGATGTATGACGGATACATGGTTTACAGTATTCTCGACGACGACTTCGTGTCTAGAGTGATCTCTCCCGAACTAGAACAGTCCGGATACTCGATGTGTTTACATTATAGAGATCTACAAATCACATCAGACAACTACTTGGCTGAGACTCTCATAAATGCCACCGAAGCATCCAAGCGATTGATCTTGGTTGTATCGTTTAACTTTTTACAAAACGAATGGTCGAAGCCCAACTTCAAAAGAGCGATGAAGGCCACAATCGAGTCAATCAATTCGTCGGTGCGGCGAAGCAAAGTTGTTTTTATTCTAACAACAGATGTCAGCGCTTTGAACTTAGACAGCGATCTGCAGTCGTTTTTCAAAATTTGCACTGTCATATTTTGGGGGGAAAAGCGATTCTGGGAGAAGATTCGCTTCGCTATGCCGGACATAGCGAATTTGCAATGGAACAAAAGTCCATCGAAGTCTTCTAATCAAATACTTCCGAACGGAAGACGAAGTGTGTCGAGGTATACAGCATCCCCGACGTCCTTAGATCAGTGGTACAAGTATGCTGCGTTGCCTCCTCAGCCCTTACCTGCCACAGGGCCTATCGCCGGAGACGATTCCTCACTGCTCACTAACACAACTCTTGCGAGTCAACAATATGACGTTGACGCATTGAATCATAGCTATGTATCCATTGACACACACTGCTATGAAGGAGCTAGAAGGGAGGGAAAACCTCATCTTGATGAGCAAGGGTACTTGAGGCCTAGACCGGCACCGGCTCCACATCCTGCCTGATTAGACTCTTCGTTTCTGATAGTGCATACTCCCGCCGCTTAGCGCAAGTGCAAAAAGGCCTAACCTGATTATTTATAGTGACTAAAAAGTGAAAAACTCTGGCCCAATTGCATATTATTGCATAAATGAACCAAGTGTTATTATCAGACAATTAAATAGTTGTGAAGTGATGGCGGTAAAAATGAAACAATGTAAATAAAATGTATCTCTAGATATTATGTAACATAAATATGTTGGCTGCTTAAAATATTTAGGAAGGAACACTCGCCTAAGTACCTTCCTATTGTGATAAACATTTCCTGCTAAATATTGCATGCTATTTATAATTTTTTTTCAAAGTCTAAGAACTTGTGGTTTATACTTTGCGGTTGATAAAACTTTGTTGAGATCGTTATTTTTGGGCATAGAGCGTTGAAATGATATTGTTTATTTAACTAGCTGGAATGCAAATTTCATCACGTACAAAATATTATATTGCAAGTTCTTTCGTTATTAGTTTGACAATTATTTATTATATGCCGAAACCAAAGAATGTTTTGGTATTCTAATTGTGTAAAGTACTTATGTATAAAAACATACCGAAAAAATCTATTTTATTGGTCATAGTACATCTGTTTCAAAATGTTCTGTACCAATTAACATGATAAATAATATTTTATTCCGTAAATATATCACTTATACGTCAGAAATATAATAAAATTTTATCCAACGTACTAATTTTTTTCATTCACGGAAAAATTGTTTTTGTATTAAATTTTAAAAACATAAAATAATCACCATTGTTCTGTCTTTTAAACTTCCGTGAAAAATGTTGTGGTATTATTACCATATTGTATTATGTTACCATTTCTGATTAAAATTGTTTTTTTTTTTAATACAAAGAAGTAACAATTTTATTGAGACTGTAAAACAAAGACTTATTATATTGTAATAATTAATAAAAAAAAATGTATTGCATGATAAAAATATCTGCCTTTAATTAATAAAATGTATAAAACGAAATTGTAAATATTACAAACAAATTCAAAATATGTATGTACGTCTTGTGGGGAAAATATATCAAATTATCTTTTACTCAATTTTTAATAGTAATTACAATACAATAATAACTGGATGTTGTCATACTTAAAATAATGTAAGATAATTGTTCGTTGGATTATATCTTTGTCTGCAAATATTTCTGAAACAAAAATTGTCTACTCTAACTTTATAATGTGAATAATACCCAAAAGATTACGGCAGTAAATTATATCGTTGTCTCGGTCATACTCATTGAATTGTTTCACTATCAATATAAAAAGTAACAAAAAATATTTTATACTGTTTTCAATAATAATAACCCTAAGAAGGCTATCTAAACCAAATATCATTATTAAGCCTATACTGTAACGTTGTCTTACATTTTCTCTGTGTACTTACATGTAATTTTATTGTAAATAATTGTATTGTATAATATATCATAATAAAATATTTATCATACTAAAAGAGTCAAAGAATTCGTGTAATGTTACCAAAAAAATTGTGTAGATATGAAGGGACTAGTCAAATTTTCTTTTGTATGCCAATGTGTATAATAATAATATACTTACATGTATGTAACTTTACTGTCTTTAATTGTTACAATTAAAATGAAAAATAATTATGAACTTAAATAATTCTTTTCACTTTTATCCTCATTGTCATCCTTACACATACATACACTCCAATGATAACTAAAATAATTACCATTAAATAAATTACTTTTAAGGTGTTCACTGTCAATACTTGCTGGAATGGCCTTTAGTACTTTTTCCACATTTTTTATTTATTTTTATTTTATCAGGACCGGTTTCGCTCATCGCGAGCATTATCAACTGATAAGAAAAATACATAAACAGTGCTATTTATACAAGTTAAATTGAAATAAAAGGTGTAAGCAACTACTAACAATGAAAAGGATTTACAAATTACATTATAATCACACAAAATTAAAATGCTTAACACCTATAGCATACAATTAAAAAATTCATCAAAAAATATAAGTGGCAAATGATATCAATTATAAGCCCAATTAAAATTTGGGAAATTTAAAAACAAAATGAAATAATGAGTAATGTAGAGTTTCATTTTGTTTTGAAAATTCATATATCTTACTTTTCCCCGGATTGTCTCCGAAACTTTTTTAGCTCACCGAGGATTCAATTTTTTTTTTTAAATTTGTTGTACAAATCCAAAATCGAAAAAAGTTGGTGATCCCCCAGAAAACCCTTCGCAACCCCCATGTTGGGAACCCGTGAACTAGAATAATGAAGACTTTTAGGCCCTAACTGTCATTGATTTTAAAATGCATATTTCAACCAAAAATTACAGGAAATAAATGAGTGTCTAACACTGATAATAATGTCTATCACTCTATAAATAAGTCTGTAATAAATGTACTGAAATAAAATTGAACTGCAGAAATCGAATGAAAATATAAATCTAGGACATTTTAATTCAGAATTGCACCGCTTAATGTGGACTCGTTTGAAGATCATTTTTCGAAAAAATAGTTGATTAAGTTCAATTAGTAACAAACAATCTTTCAAAAATGGTATAAATTACGACTGAATTGCGCATTTGTTTTTTATTGAACTTGCATGCAAAAATACAGAATCCTTAGTCAAAAAAGCATGTTATTGAATTATTTACTGTACATATTTGGACAAAGCGGTGCGTATTATTCCTAAAATTCAAACAAACAAATGCTTCAATGAGCAAATTCTTGAGTTTACTTTCATATGAAATAGTTATTTATTAATTAGGTACTAATTTTAACTATGTAATTCACTTTTTGATATTTTCACGTATATAAGAACAGTGCCATTAGAATAATAAACATGCGAACATTAATTAAAAAACAGTGGTAATTAATGTCAATGAAACTTTAAGAGGCAATATATATTTTTTTTATAATTCATGCATTATTAAGTGCCAATTAATTTAAAAGTACGTTGGTAAATATTTACTGCTTAGCAATTAAGCATTGAGAAATATTAAACCTTTCAATTCATGCATAAATAGTCCAGTTTGCTTTTTATTATCAATATTTCTCACATTTTTTGTATTAAAAGAAAGATAATGTTATGTGGATTGCCATGCTATGAATAAATATCCCATAGAAAAACTCAATACTTCACTTTTTAATCAACGACTGGCATTATTGAAATGATAAGAATCCATAACCGTGCCAAAAATATAAACTGTTTGTATTTAATACCAGTTATAAAATCTTCATAGAGCTATTTGCCTCACGGATAAAATACGAAACAAAAGTTGAGAGCGATTAGCTCTAGCCCCATAATTATATTCTTACTACTGAATGCATTTTATAGGCTCCGCATTATTCAATACATACAAAGAAATGTTTAAAAATTAAATTTAAAAAATACCATGAAGAATTGCTTTTTACCCAGTTGTTCAACTTGTGTTCTTCTCTCTCTTCTCTGGTGCTAGTCCAGGATAGGGATTCCAACTCGGATATCCGGATATCCGATATCCGGATATATCCGGCCCTTTTTAACTATTCGATATCCGGATATTTGAGGAAATATCCGGATAGTATTCGTTATAATATTGAATGAAATATTTTACAAAATCGACGAAAGATGATATGAATACTGGGGTATTTACTACCTAGAAGAAAACATTACTTAGGAGTAGTGTTTTTTTTTACCTTCCCCAAACTCTGGTATTATGAATATCTTATCTTGTTATCTTAATACTTAAAAGTTCGACGAATCGGCTCGGACTCGAAGTAAAAAAAACCTTTAATGTCAAAATTTCATTCACTGAAGAAATGCCTTTGAAGTAATCTAATGCAGCTGCAAATTTTAAATATTTTAATATGATGGAATAGTATTGAAACGTGTATTTTCTCTATCCAAGGCATTACAGAAGTGGGAAAGGATTTAGTCAGGATCAGTTGATCGTGAAACATCTTCATTTACGTGCGAGTTCTACAATTCATCACTGAAAACCAAGCAATCGAGACCACTGTCTACATATTACCAAAAGCAGCCGGTAATTCCTTGATTATTAAAATATGTTAAAAAATATTTTCTTTAAAATTTTAATAATTTTGTATAAAATTTTAGCCATGTCAAGACGCTCGGAAGTATGGACTCATTTTATGAGAAAAGATAATGATTTGCAGTCAGCGGTATGTAATAAATGTGGGAAAACTATGGGATGCAAAGGATCTTTGCATCCAATAGTTTTCCTATGAATCCAATACGACTCCTATGATAAATCATCTAAAATCTCATAATATTAGTGTTGTTTAAAACACTTCTAACAATAAAACCAACATCAACAGCAACGGAATGAGTATTTTCAACAGCAGGACAATTTAAAACTTAATTAAGATCAAATTTAAAATATGATACATTTAATGCTCTCTTATTTTTAAAATATAAATTGTTAAAATCTGAATAAATGACTTATATTACAAATTAACTCGTTTTTAATGTACTATTTTAGTAAATAAATTTATATATGTAGTAATGTTTTGTTATGTTCATACTTACTGAAACTATCCGGATATCCGGATATATCCGGATAGTTTCAGTTTTACTATTCGATATCCGGATAGTTGAAAATGACGAATAGTTGGAATCCCTAGTCCAGGACGAACATTGGTCATACATTCATACGCCTCCTGACGAAAATTGTTGACTGCAATCATAAGTTGGTCTTGTGACAACCCATCACTTCAGCGAAGTCGCAATGCACCGGAGAACTTCATCATCCTTTCAGAGGTAAAAAAATGTGACGTGAATTCTTCAAGATTAACCTTTCGCTTCCTAGAAACTAGATAACAATAATTATGTAACTTTACAAATCATTTAAAGCATGAATTTACATTCACCATGTCAGTACAAGAAAATACTTGCGTAGTTGTAGTTTTTCTATCTCTTTCAAATGTCACTTAAGTCCGATCGCTAGCATTGTTTCTGTCACAGGTGACCACTTTTCAAACAAATCCGAAAGCCAAAATCAAGGCCGTGTTTTATCAAAAACGTGCACCTCAATACAGATTAAGTAAATACTTATTTAGAACATGACCAATATATTCAAATCAAATAGCCCCGAGTTGAACTTTCCAAAATTGAGAATGCGAAGCGCTCAACGTATTACGTACCTACGTTATTTTAAATGTACAATTTTCAACTACGGCAGGCAAGAAAGTTGGGTAACTTAAAAAAAACAATAACTTGGTTACATATATATTGTTCAAAACCTTTCATAGATTATGACGTCATGATTTCAGAGGTCAAATATAACGTAATAAAAAATTTAAGCCCATGAGAGATGAAGCGAGACAAATGGTATTTTAAGAAAAAAGTAATTAGTTATTATATTCTAAATGTCTTAATTAAAGTATTATAAAAGTAAATTGAGCTTGGTAAAAACACACTGCTATCTCCCTAAATTAAATTTATGAAATCCACCAAAACACCATTGTTATTATAAGTCAGATGGAAAAGTTTTACTATTTTACTACTTGGCTCACTTCACTTCTAGGGTGTCATGTTAAGAATGCGAGATAGAGATTGATATGGCAGATGGGAAAAAATATTTTGCGAATGATCTGAAATGATCACAAAATATCCAAATTCAATTTTAAATAAACTTTTAAATTGTTTTTTATATTACGTATATTTTGTTATGAACTTGGTGAAATTTAACAGTTAGAATATTATCAATTATAAATTAAAAATTTATTCCACAACTGTTGATTTTCACAACAAAAATATGGAGATGTTTTTTTCAAAAATAGACAGAATCTTTTATTAGTTACAATTGTTAATAAAATTCATAGCAATTTAAGTTTTTACGCACACAATGTTTCCTTCTTGAAAAATAAATTGTCGCATTATACAGATCCTGACTAAGTAATCGAATTTATTCAATAAGATATAGGGTATGTGCTGAAAGTTAAAATCGCAATATAAATAATCGGTTTCCGATAAACGATAGGTATGGCGTTTATCCGGAATACCGCATAAAATAAGGTTGCGTGACTTTTAAACGACTTTTATAATAGTTTACTGCATATTACTAAGGCATAAAGCTATCCAACGAAGATGAACGATGGACATTGCTGACATAATAAGAAAAAAATATTTTCCAACAATATAGACAACAAAGTATTTAACTGGAGGGAGCGTTGTGTTTAATATATTGTAATCTAGGACCTAAGTGATAGAGGTGTTGTATAAAATGACATCACGAAATTAGCATTTTTCGTGCAAACGATATTTGTCTCTAAATATAAGTACAAAACAATAATGTGACGTCGATTTTGTTGTGACAGAAGAAGTTATGTTAAGCTTTATTATGTCTAAGCGAAATTGATATAAAAACAATGTATCAAACATTATTATAATTACATATTATCGTTCAGTTTGAATAAGTATTTTTTGAATACGAACATATCGCAAAAAAATATATTATTTATGAATGCCAACATAGGAAGAAGATTGAAATTAATGTATTGCCTATCGTTCACATAAAAATATAGTTCCTTCACGATTACGTTTCATTTTATGCCAAGTTTGACATGTCACAAGTGCGCTCACTTTGGTCTCACTACGGTCGCTTGTGAGTATATTATTTATATCAAAAATATTCTGAATGCTCGGTGACATTTATACGTCCATTCAAGACGACATCGAATTGTGATAAATTGTTTGCGAATATTACGTTATAAATGGCCGCTTCATGAATAGATCGAACAATACTAAAACCGAGACCTTTTCTTATTGTGTCGGCGTCCCCGGTTACTTCTCGTCGATTGAACTCTCTTAAAATTTAAACTGGCAGCAATTCTTTCAAAAAGTTTCACAAGTTAGATGGGTCCCATAAATAAGACGGCGCATTGTTGACAAGGCAACAAAAGTAGAGCGGTGTGGTTTACCTAAGTAAGCTTATCATTCTTTCCGAGTTTCCCGTCATAAAACTGGACAATTACCATTCCATACATCTTTTGGCGTGCAACAAAATTCAATATTTCTTCGAAATGAGTCGAAAACAATAACATGTTCAATATTGTCTTTCCAAAAGTGAGTAATTATTCCACGGCAATTAACACGAGGATGTTTTTTCCAAGGGTCCTCAAAATATGCGTAGGTACAAAATTGAAGACCTAAACTGCTTCTCTTAGTCCGTAAACACCAATTAAGTTACTTAACTATGGACATATTTATTTTTTCATATGTTAAATTATCAATGGTCTACCCAATAAAATGTAACATTAAAATATATAAAATCGGCAACGCTTTTTCAATCGATTTCGGTCCGAAGACATGGATATTTATGATAGGGTAAAAATATCAAGGTATTTCAGTTCTACAGTTATTTGTTGTCCACATATAACATATAAATAACTGTAGAACTGAAATACCTTGATATTTTTACTCTATTAAAATGGAGTTCTACCAAGTAAATGCCAAATCAAGAAATAAAGATATTTATGATGTCTAACAATTTACTCTCAATCCTCTAATCAAAAATAGCGCGGTGCAACGAGAACGATTGGTTAACCATATTCTTTTTATGTTTATGTTATTCTCTACGCAAAAAGAGAGAATTGAGCAACTGATTAACGTGCACTTCTTATTAAAAAATATATGTTGAGGTACGTCTATTAGAGGCCACAAGTTACACATACGGAGCGGATGTGGCTTAAAATTTTTATACTAAACTTCTCTTATAAGATTTTGTTATGAAATTAAATCAATAACAATAATAAATTAAATGCATATAAATAAACAGTTTTTTATTTTTTACAAGTGCGTAGCTTTATCAAAAAAGATATAAAACATTTCATGTTAATATTATAGTATATATTAAATCATTTTCGATTATCTCTTGCACCTATGTGATTGTGTTGTATATTTTTTAAGCAAATGGAAGTCTAGGCTTATTTGAGGAGCGCTGAGTCAATGGACATATGGCATTATATAAACTGAAATGGTTGTAAATAAAAGTAATTTACAAGCCAGTAGCCGTAATTATCTCCGGTTGACCATTATTTTAGTAAAACGTATTATTTAGTTACACTTTTGTATAGAAAACTTTCACAGTGTGTGGCTCAATGTCATATTTTGGTGGCCACTTTAGAAACAATACAATAGAATGCATAGCACTTCAATTTGATTCGCACTCTTAGGAAAGTCGAGAGGCAATAAATTTATCTATTTATCTCGCTAACTATTGTTAAACATCCTAAAATGCTAAAAATTGTTTATACGAAAGTATTAAAATAAGACGTCTGCTAAAAATTGTAATAAATACCTATACCAGAAGATTTATCATTCCTTTTGTAGTTTATCTACATTGCGAAAGCCTTGCTAATATGCTTTCAATTTACTTAATTAGATACTTGTTTGTTCTTAAAATTATTCGCAGATAATTCTTACAATACCAAAATAGTCTACAGTAATATTTGCCTTAAATTTCAATATTTTAATCTTCTTAAATTGTATTTATATTATGTTATGGCAGAAAAGAGAAAACGGTATAATTACCATTGGTGTGAAGTGTATGGTACCCGACAAATATCACAGATTAAGGAGACATAATTTGGGAAATAAAAATATTTTATTAAAACAGAAAAGTCTTGGAAGAGAACTGCAAACAAATAATATACAGAATATCATGGGAAGCGTTTAATACTCTCAATCGGCAATTATTTATTTACGAATAGTTTTCCGAAAACGTAATAGTCTTCATTTGTAGCACATTGCTAGTATTTTCACTATTTCCCAGATAGTACCAATAAACTTTTGGTAATTTAGGGCATTCATTCGGAGATCGTTTAGTTCTATATCTCTATCACTTCTTAAATCAAGGATTTTCAGCACACTAAAGTGCAAGCCACCGAGCCGAGCCTTGGATGAAACTAAACAAACGCATAACGTTGCTACGCTACGGGAAACACCTGCCAACATCAGATGTACGGTGTTAGGGGGTGGTGGAAGGAATAGTGCCTACAGTGATTACAAAGCTGTTACAAACATACATACATAGGAAAGTTAAGAAAATAATTACGTGCGTTTCTTATAATAAATATTCAATCTATGTATATTACACATCCGGGTAATGTTTCTGTTTATCAATCGTTTTATCAGCTACTTCCAATTACGCTTACCACATTTTGCGTAAATAATTCATTGTAAATAAGAAACAATGGAAATCTTATAATATTATTGTACCAGCTATACCAAATATCGATTTTTTTTGCCAGCGAAATGTAAAAAAGAGTTATGAATACTCATACATCTACTATTTTTATTTGGCATTAAAGCTAATGACAATGCGTCGGATATTTTAAAGGTGGATCATACGAGTAATACTCGATGAGATTTTTTTTGTAAGTCACTCAATATCAACATGAGGTAAATTGACATCACACACACTCACGTCTTAAGTCTCAAATTAAAATTTAAAAATATAAATATAAATTTGACATCGACCTTGTCGGGAATCGAACCCAGACCAGCTTGATCATAAGAGAAAGCTCCAACCAATTTGACCTCAGTAGGCGACAATCTAAGATAAAAACGTATAAAGAATCAAAATGTTGAATAAAGCATTTTAGCAAATTACAAAACTTTATTTTTATGTTCAATTTCTTAACAATGAATATTTCGTAGTTAAATTTTTTGATAGTTAGACATCGTATTATTATAAAGTTTGGATACAGGATTTTCTTCTCAAATTAATAAACAAGGATGTTTTCTAAAATAATATTTTTAATGTATGTTTTCGTTACGTATTCTGAATTTAAATGTCAAGAACGGTATCTTACTTCGATATGTAATGTATAACCATTAATAATTCCAGTTCCTTTACCTATTTGACTAAACATGCGTATAAAATCGCAGAGCACACGTTGATTGTTAGAACTATTCATTCAGATTGACCAAATTTAGTTCTGTCATCGCTTTTGGTTATTAGCTACAGCTGAAAAGTTCTTCAATTCTACGCTTTTTCAATAGCACAATATTTCTTTTATGCCATAAATAAAGTGTCCAGTAAATAAAACAGCCAGTTTAGTAAAACCAGAAGAATGCAATGTGACTTTATATGACGTTTAAAGTGCAATAAATCATAGCCAGTCATTGCACATTATATTGTGTCCCGTCTTTAGTCAAACAATTGAGGTTTCGCTCAGAAATGATGTCGGTAAACGATACCTACTGCCCTTGCAGACATCCATCGCATCATCCCCGAGCAGGTAGCAAACCCATAAATTATTTTCACCGCGGTACTTTGGCTTGTGTAAAAAAAATCGACCCAAAACAGATTGCTTTTCAAACATTTTATAAAAAAAATCTTTTCGTCAGATGCAGTAAAAA
Source organism: Himalopsyche anomala (assembly GCA_031772345.1). Classification (NCBI taxonomy): domain Eukaryota; kingdom Metazoa; phylum Arthropoda; class Insecta; order Trichoptera; family Rhyacophilidae; genus Himalopsyche; species Himalopsyche anomala. The sequence continues at coordinate 7,805,993 of CM062832.1, read as the reverse complement.
ACATGCCGTTGGTATTTTATGTGCCCTACCAAGTAGGGCATTCAATACCGGACCCCTTTTGTGATCCCGGGATTGGCAATTTTTCCAATCCCTTTATATGAATTTATTGTTTAGCTCTTCCAAAAATTTCAAATCCATGAATTTACAGATTTCCCAAAATTAATGCCGTTTAAGTTTTTTATTAGTTCTTTCAAGAATTTCGAATACAAAAACCTAGGAATTTACGGAATTCTCAAAATAAACCAACACCTGGAACCTTCTTTTTTTTAGTCCTCACTCACTTTCCCAATCCCGAATTCCCGGAATTAATACTGTCACAATCCCGGGATTTCGGGATCACATAATTGGACGACATCCCGGGATTGGAGGCCCTACTACTGATATCGCAGTAAAATAATATGCACTGACAAGTTTTGTTTAACAGCTGATAAAGCAGACTATGTTGAGTGATTTTGCCACATCTTGAAAATTACATTAATTATGGCAAAATAATGATTTGAATCCCAAATCGAAGAAGCTTACGTTGGTGTTTATCAAGTTAAATTTAAAATAGTATTATTTTTAATAAAACTCCACACTAATTTAAAAAAACGGTGCAAAAAGTGGCAAAAAAAAATTGTTCAAATTATTGATACGATGTCAATATTATTGCGAGCAATTGTAATAGCAATTTATTTGTTAATTTACATTTTACATTTTTTTCATTGAAATACATGCGTGTCTCTTTTTATATTAAAATTAACTGGACCCTATTATAATTGATAGCCGACAGTTTTGATTCAATCATTTTCAAATCAATGTGGGTCGTTTTTATGCATTAAGAGCTATATTGTTTTGCCAAAATCAATTACTAACTGGTTTAATATTTGTACTGTCTCATACAGATTCATGGTAATCGTCTTTTTATAGGAGAAATTCAAGCAACTAGATGTGTAAAAAAATCTCACGATCCAGTATGTAGTAGAAGTATTTATAATATAAATACTAGTATATACTGTATGTAGGTAACGTGTTTGTTCGATTCCAATAAGCGACATCGAGACTACGCACATTCATTCATGAGATGAGTAGGAAAAAACAGGTTTACATCTCTAAAGAAAGTTTTTGAACCATGTCGGTATAGACAGATTATAGAACGTTATTTTTACAAATAGTTATTACTCACATTAATATTAAATCATGTCCAATATTTCAAATGCTATACATATTTATTTTAAGAGGTTTTATTCAATTAAATCTTTATATAAGGTATTATGTAAGAAAGAAAAATGTTTTATATATTATTGTAAGATACTCGCTACCCCGATATGGTAAATATCATATGTGCTCATTATGGATAATGTCAAAAGATTTGTAAGTGAAGTGATTGTAAGTAAGTCGTTTATCTTCTTGGAGAATGCAAGGAAAGAAGAATATGATATATACATCAATCTAGTTCAGCCATACTCAACCTTTTTTTCCTCCAGGCCGGATTCCGATATTTTCTTTCTCTACGTGGGCCGCAACGTATTTATGGTATACTCCATTTTTTTTTAGCTCACCGAGTAATTTGAAATCCTCGATTTGGTATACCTTTTCCCCAGATATCTCCGAAACTCTTTTTTTTTAGCTCATCGAAGAATTTGAAATCTACGATTTGGTAAGAGCTTACTGGGCCGCAGGTTGAGTATGGCTGTTGTAGATCGTTCGTTTTTTGTACAATGTTATGTATTGGATAGAAAGAATAAAAATGTCGGTTCACTATTTTTACGTGTAGATGATTGAAATTACAAAAATGAAACATACACAATATAATATATCACCTTAAGTTATCATTGTATTACAGGCGCAATTTTAGTAGGCATGATTTAACTATTGACGCATTTTGTCCTTGGTTTTTTCATTAAAAATGTAGCGTGAAAACGAAGCAAGCTCAACTCTAGTCGAATCTTGACGCAAGAATCGCAAGAAAAGTGTCACAACTAAATAAAAACACTTTTGAGATAAAACCTTTTTTCGATATCAGTTTCAATTAAAAATGACAATACATATCGAAACGGTTTTTTATATGCGTTCGCTATTTTAATATTTGGAATCTCAAATAAGACGATTTTTTAACAGTAACAGTGCAATATGTTTTGGTCTTGGTGTCATCATTTAATAAATATATATAATTTAATATAGCTATAGCAAAGGCCAAAATCTCAAAAACCCCAACCTGTTTTCATTTAACTCTCCATCTACCTGTTATGTTCCGTATATTATGCATTGAACTTCGATTTTTTGTTCTTGAAATTCCTTTTGCATCTTTATTTTTTCTTACGCTTGGAGGGTAGTTTTATAAGAATGGGCTCTTGATTTTTGAACAATGAAATCGCAACTGAACAAACAATTAAGTTGCACGTACCCAATGCTGCTGGGAATTGAATTTTGAATCGATACAAATCTGGTAGCTCGAGCCCGATTTTGTACAGACTATTAGTTTTCTGGCAACATGCTGCGAGATTGTAAATTTTAAAAACGCTTCGTCATGCGAAGGGGTAGCAAACGCTGTTACCCGATGTCTTATAAAAGTGATGAAGGTCATGTTTTTAGGTAGATAATGTTATATAGGAATGGCCTGTCGTACTATACTATAATGGTAAACGAAGGGACGATCTTGTGATCAATTTCTGGATGAACTTACATACTTTATAAAAGTATTAGGGATACACTTGGGCTAAGTGTTGTCTCTATATTATGACGTTAAGTATTAAGCGAGGATGAAATATAATTTAATACGACGATTCATAAGAAGGCATTTTAGAAAATGTGATGTCATGAAACCAGAAAAAAATATTTTGTGGAAGCATTGTTATAATATAAGAAAATTCAAAAATGTACAGATATTTAAATTATAGGATAAGTAAAGTGTATAATGGCTATAGAGACGACGTAAAAAATAGTGAAAAAATTGATGTTCTATTTATCAATAAAGCCAATCGCCAATTCACCAGATATTTTTTTTAAATTTAAAATACAAATTTTCCATTGTTAATAGTGTTCATATGACGGCTATATATAAATCAAACTAACACAATATAGCAAATATCAGTGAATTTTTTGAAGCAATTGATTATGATGATGACAAATGTTTTGGAACTTTAATTAACAGATACCTTATTATAAATACATTTACCTAATAAAATCTCTGAATTTAATCATTAATTTATAATTGTGGACTTCTTATTATTCACTTTCACATTATAATATATTATGCATATTAACTATTCTATATTATTGATGTATGTAGTCACATTTAAATGTCTTCCTTTCACAAATTATTTGGTTATTAACTAATAGATTTACAGGTATATTTGTACTTTTTCATATTCTTTTATAAACGACTGTCTAGTTCTTTATAAATTGGGAAAATCATTCCAAATCCCAAAAAATGTGCACACATTTATAAAATATGCGTTCCAATTGATGCAATATGACAAAACAATTAATGGGTCTCAAATTAATTGCATGAAATCAGCAATCCATGCCAAAATCCCAGGATCGTAAAAGGGGGTAAAAAATTATCGGATATCCTATGTAATATTATAAAATCTTATTAAATAAAACATATTAAACAGTTTGGCTTCCCTGATATAGGATGACAAGAAGACATTGAAGTGAATACCGCCACGAAATGGTGCAAAAATATATTTCAAAGAATTAAAAAAAGTAAATCAATGTAGGTGCTTGACTTATAACATTAAGTACGACCAATAAAGGGTTGCAAATATAAGATTTGTGAGTTAATCCAAAAGGACATAATATTTAAAAAAAAAGATTGTGTGACTCATTGCAAGAATTTTAGGTGTAAAACCAATTCTTACATATAACATATTTTAATATCAACTTCTAAGAGATTGTTGAAAATGTAATGCTTAAAAAATTCCAGGTTTACAAGATAAAATAAAAAGATACATGCTCTCACTAAGGTCATGTTTAACTTTAATTTTTAGTAACCCATAAACTACCTTATTCATGAATAATTATTTTATAGAATTAAATTACCTTTTCTCGAATATTCATTTTTCAATAATTATTGTAGAGATATAAACGAATATAATATGCTCAAGAAAGATTGAAGTGCCTCTTCATTTATGGTAGCAATACATAAACCATGAAGACTCATATGTTAGAAAATATTAAGGGCTTATTAATTTTTTGTTTTTAATATTATAATGAAAAAGATGTATCTATTTGATTTGGGTTGGAAGCGGAGTGAAATAAAGGGGGCTCGGAAGGGCTCGCGTGAACCTTTTATTAAAATTTAAGAAAGCTGGCGAACAACGTTCCCTCTAAGCTGCACGCGTGCGCAGCAGTTGGGGAGCCCCCGCGCACTCATTCCGGGTTGGCGCGCACTACAAGACAGTTGTTCAATTAATATTTGATCGGTCCGCGCAGCCTTTAAAATTTCCGCGCAGCTAACCCTTCGGCTTAGAGGGAACGTTGCTGGCGAGCTCCTTGTTAATTAAAAAAAAACAATATTCTCAGATCAAATTTGTATATAACTGCAACTTTTGACCTATACATTATCTTCGACAGGTTCAGTAAATACAGCAGTACATTGTTAGCCATTTAGATTGATAAGTTTACCGTAGATTGCATATTGTTAGATATTGTAAGTGTATTAAGTAACAATCGATTACTTATTTATGTATTACATGTAATTGCAAAGGAGTATTAAAAAAATTAAGCGAGCCTCTTATTAACGTATTGGCAGTCCACCACTGGGAGGGTGTATATATTATGACGTATGGTATGACATATTTTGCTCTTGTTTAAGCCATAAAAAGCATCCTAGAATACTTTGTATATAATATGTTTTCACTAGTAAGGATCTTAATTGATTGTTTGAATAATTACATGGAAACCTTACCACTCAAAAGAATATTAAAATTAAATGCATCAGTATCACGAATTGCTTATTTTATTTATTAAAATCGCTAGATGTTCATAGCAAATATTGAAATTATATTATGAGATTTGATACTAAAGAATCGCACCGTAGTTGTGATGAAGCATTGACAAATTACTTTCTTACTTATATACCAGATAAGTGAGTTTTACTTTAAGCCTCTGAAATTAGACGCAACCCATCCCCTGAATCCATTTTTTATTCTCACATCACCAATAGTCGATGGCAATAATTTAAATTATTGAATCATCACAATTTTACCCTGTATAGAAAGATCTTATACATTTTCGGTCAGCTGTTATCAAAATTGTATAGTTCGTTAATAAAACTAGAGATGGAGAGATTGAAAATAATACCTTACAATCTATTGTCTTTTGCAATTCGTATAAAATATTGATTTGTTCATTCGAGTCGTATCACAGCGTAAAGCAACTGTTCTGTTTTTTACTTTGTATAAGATTTTCTGTGGGTCATTTGATTTCTCACTTGATATTGATAAAGACGTGTTAACATGTACAATCATGTGAAGATTCTAATATTGCAATAGAGGCAAATGAGTGTCTCGTTCACTACAAAGTTTAGTTCGTTTGGACTCGTTTGTTGGCGAACGATGCATGTCTAAGCCAGTGTCGCCGAGAACAATATGAATGCCATATTCTGACGGTAGTCAAATCAGTGCATTACCATTTGGTTACCAGTCACATAGCGGCGGCGGAAAATCAGAAGGGAACGTCGCTTTTATTTAACATTTCACGCCGCGGGGCATTGATTGGCCACGGCCTGCAGCGGCCATTGTGTGGGATCAGCATTCCATCGCGTCATTCGCCGACCAGAAATATTCCATGCCGCGATCCGCCGGAATGATTAGCTATTCCGTCGATATTTTTAATCTGGATTTATTCGGAACACCACTGACTTTTATTTATAATATAATGTCAATAAAATGTATTATAGAATTTGAAACAAATTGTTGCAGCTTTGTTGTAAAATATTGGTGCTCAAGAGCGATTTTGTTAATACAGGTTGAAAACGATTATACAAAATCTGTAAAACATCACGTGAAATATTTTTAAGCTGTTCAAATTGTGTGTCATAAGATTTGATGAATCACTAATAAAATAATGTCTACGAAAAAAAATGTTAAAAAATAGAGAGCTTAACGCAAGTTATATTTTTTTATAATCTATTAATTGTTAATAAATTATATTGATTAAAAAGAATACAACAAATAATAGATTATTTAAAACACAAAGTTCAAAGAGAGAGGACAAGAATTTTATCGTAATTGATGACTATCACGCCATAGTCTGGAGTCTGGACTATTTATGAGACAATTGCACTGTTTTTTTTTAAACACACTTTACCATATTACGGGTTTTAGCGTAAATTGTAAGTAAATTTAAGTAAATACCGATTCAATTATTTTACTGCGTCTAGTTGCACAAAGTAACGGTTTTGAGAGTTTGATCAGCTATGTTTTTCAGATAAATGAAAAATCCTTACACAATGATTAGTTTTTTTTAAATCATTGAATATTGTGCTGAATCGCCGGATATTAAACATTAATATAGCAAACTTCCATATACATAACAAAATTTGTAAATTCCCGTGACATCCAGATATACGTGTTCATTCGGCTCAAAAATAATTCAAAACGCATTTACATTTTCTTTTCATGACATATGACCTATTTCAAAATCACAGGTTGGTAGCTATCAAACATGACGATCTAATTTCGGATATTCGACTGCACTGGCGTATAAAATAACGTGACACCTAAATAAAACAAAAAGTAAAATAATATCGCAGCATCACTCGCTGACGTCCTGTCTCCAGTGTGAGGATTGAGGAATATTCTGTGCACCTGACAACTTCTGTCGTGTCCGCTGACCAGTGACCATCAAATATATCAAGAATTTAATACTAAAAAACAATAACAAGTAATACAGAAATACCGTTTAATTCAAATTTCATTTTACATATAATACAATTTTAATTTATTGGATATATTAATATGTCCGGTCCAACATAGGCGTTGGGTTTCAACAGATCTGACAATGATTGGCCCACCGTAGAAGTTACTAAGGACACGGTTGTGCTAACTTCGCCAGATGCCATCCACGCAGAGAGCATCAAAAATCTTTCGCAGAATGATGTTGTCGAAGCCTTTGTGGCCATGCAATAAACGAAAAGTGCCATTGGATTGAAATTTGTTAACAAGAAAACTAAATATATGCCAGTCACAAAGCCGATACAACAAAAAGATAACCTCATCCTCGAAAACCAAATGATCGAAACGGTCGATGAGTTCGTGTATCTTGGATTCCTAGTAAATGCCCAAAATATGTTGAACGAGGAAATAAAAATAAGAATTGTAAGCAACATTTGATGCTTGTATGGACTTCATAAATAATAACAAAAGCCTCATAATTACTTGTGTATAACAAAGCTTTAAAGAACTCAACAAATTTATCTTTTTTATTTAACAATATTGGCGAAATATATATTGTTTTTTACACAAATCTCAATTTTCCTAAAATATTTTACTCTCTTTTACAAAACACCGACTTACCTACCATTGGCTTAAAAAGTCTTACAAAGAGACAAAGCGATCATAATGTTAGTGGACTTACTACAAAAACTGTTTTATTTTATACATTTTTAATTCAACTACACCTTTACAAAGAGTAAAACTATTATATGTACGTTCAAAATACATTTATCAACTTTCAAAAGTAATTTTAAAAATACCTTTATACTTTTAACCAGCGCAGTTTGAGAAACTTGAAATAGATCGGAATATTCACAGCGAAAATTTGAAAAAGATTAAACATTGACAAGGTAGAGGCGAATAAGAAAATATTATGTTCACTGATTTTGGCAGAACATACAAATTTGAATATTGACTTCATTTCAAGAGGACATAAAAAATTGACTCAAAGCTATTGCAATGTTTACGCCGACTCGTAAATATTTTATCAATACATTTTTCATAAAAAGAACCCTTTCAAAAAATTATTTTTACTGAATAAAACTATTACATGATGATAAATTTGTTTTTTCTTGTTTGAAAAGCTAATGTTGAAAACTATACATTATTGTTAAAGTGTCTAATAACAATTCGATCAACCACAATTTGTAAAGTTTTCATGAAAATATATATATCGACTGTGGAAAAGAAAAAAGGACGTAGCCCACAGTTTTTTCAAAACAGCTTTTTTCGATAATCACATTGTATCTAACTTGATACACGTTCTATCAAAAGGATGTAAGCTGCAAATGCCAAATTAGTATCTAAATTTAGCTTTTATGATTGAAAAAAGATGGGCCTGTAAAAATTGAAACCAAGAAAAAAGACTGAAAAAAAACTTTTTCCTAGATAATTTTCTAAATAAATATTAGATTATGCCAATTAGAGATCAGTTTAGAAGTCTTGGTGCAATTCAAGGTTGTGATTATTTTATTATTTTCATATGGCCGAAAATCATCAAAACACGTTTTTTGTGCCTCCTGTAAAATTTTCTATGTATGGATTACGCCCTTCTTCCTTTTCACAATCGATATGCATGTTTAAGTAATAACAAAAATTCAATAGCAGATTTGTTTTAAATGATGTTTATAAATGAATAAAGTTTATTTTAATACCGAAATACCAGTATTGAAAATGCAAAAATACCTGTATTTCAGGATTAAAATAATCAAAATATAATTTTTAATGTAGATAAATCACGACCTATTTTAATAAAATCAATTGTAAATCTTGTAAGAGTTTTGTCAATATTTACAGATTTTAGATGATGTTTTATTTTAAAAAGCCGTAAGATATTTATGAAAATCACCCAATAGTGGGCTGTATTATTTTGTTTTTTTAGAATTCTAGTATTGATATTCGCAACACCTGTATTCAATATGACAATCCTGGACAATTTCGGGAATTCAAAAATTCAAAAATCTAAGAAATTGCCGAATTCCCTTGCCTTCCTAAATCTTGAGATGTTTTTTTAGCCCTCGCGCAGGTTTCAAAAAAATTCTCTCTCCACCGATTTAAAAAAGTCTCACGCCCAAAAAATATTATAATTATTAATTAATTGCCTAGTTGCCTGTTTTGAAAAAAAAATCGAAAATTTTGCACGACTTTTCGAAATCCCGGTATTAGTACTGTCACAATCCCGGAATTCCGGGATTACAAAATTGGACGAGATCACGGGATTGGACGCCCTTCTGTCAGTATATAGATAATATTCTAGTGTAAAATTGTTTTAACAAGGTGTCCTAATACGTTTCTCATTATGTTTAATGACACACGTTTGAAAGGTAGATAGTTGTATTCATGTAAGCGATATGAGGGTAACGATTTAATGATTTTCGGAAACAGGTGAATGTTTTGTTAGATTCATTCAGCAGGTGATGTTTTAAGTTAATTTTTCATAATGTCTTTTATTGCATACATGTATGATATCTGTATGAAGCTATTGGTTTAAGAGAGCGAGCTGTGATTCGTGAAACGTCAACTCGATGGTTGCCACAAACTAGATATCTCGTAATTTTTTTCGTGCTCAACAGGCCAAAGACGAGTTATCTCGTCAATAAATAATTAAATTAATAGTTGCAAATTATAGCCGGCCTGCTAGGTAATTACTATTAATTATTTACGGCTACTAACGTTTGGAAAATATTGAAAGTTGCAAGTTGAATTCGCAAAGGTTAACAAAAAAATAAAATATAATATTGTTTTGAAAATTATTACAATTAATTAACATTCAAAGTATTTTTAGTAATCATGTTTTATTTATTAGGTAAATATGGAGGTTTACACAGTATGATTCGAACATATATACTCATATTTCAAAAGTGATTATTTTTTTAAATATCCATGACACCATCCTACTTAAGCACGTAGTTAGTTTTATGGCAAACAAAATAATAAATGTCAGAATTTAAATCATTTTCTGGTCAGAATTTAAATCAACTTTTGGTCAATAATAAAATTTCATTTTGTGGTCAGAATAAAAATGTTAACGTCAGATAAAAATACAAACGGTCATAATAAAATTAATAAACGTCAGAATAAAAAATGAATAAACGGTCAGAATAAAATTAAAATACTTCAGAATAAAATCTATTGTACGGGTCAGATTTTATCAATATTTTTGGTCAGAATAATTTTTTATTTTTCCAACATTCATTTATGTGCGGAAAAGCGGACTCTTAAAATGATCATTATTAATACAATAACGCATCATGCTGATAACATACCACTCCCACTCCGTTGTTTAATAATAGTATGGATCCACCGAAATGCGTGGACGTAATTCCAAGAGGAACCAAGGATTTATTGATGAATGTTTGTTAGTTTTCACTTTTTTAAATTCAAATAAAAAATACTCCACCTCTTCACTTTAAATAAGTACTATTTTTCCTTACAATAATGTATTATATCGACTATGCAAAGAAAAAGGACGTAACCCACACATATCAAAATTTACAAAGGTGCAAAAAAACGTGATTTGATGAATGTTGGTTCGCATAATGCAAAGTAATAAATATACACAACCTTGAAGTGCACGAGACATCTAAAAAACTTATGTTCATTGACATAATCTACTATAATTAAGAAATTATTTCGGAAACACCTTGTTTCAGTCTTTTTTCTTCGTTTTAATTTTTTACAAGGTCATCTATTCAAACTTAAAAGTTAAATTTAGATACTAATTTCGACATTTTCAGCTTCCATCCTTTTGATAGAATGTGTGTCAAGTTGTATAAATTGTGATATCGAAAAAAACAGCTGTTTTGGAAAATGAGGGTTACGTCCTTTTACCTACCACATCGCTATGAAATGTAACAAAGCAATTTTTTATCTAAATAATCTTTCCAAAATATTAGACCGAATCACAATGTATCGAATATGTACAAATAATATATAGTTGCAAACTTTTAGATTAATTTAAAAATATTTAAATAACCAAAAGAATAACGGTTAGGCGGAAATGAAACATTTTTAAATAAAAACTCCTTTTTTTTGACACGAAACAACAAAAGCAATCCCACTGAATATACGACATACAGCGCCGGATGTGGAACCTAGTCACCTAGACTATAGAACTGTCAATTCGTGCTTTGGGCGCGCAATAATAATGCTTTATTCAATGACCGTGCGCTTGTACAACGCTCACCGATCGGCCTATTGGATCGATTTGCCGTAAGCAACTTCACTTTGCAACCAATACAACGCAATACGATGACATCATTATCATCGAAAAATTCAGAACCATCTGTCAAAATCAATATGACCGATTTCATTTAAATTCTACCGTTTATATAAATTCTGACCATTAATATAATATTCTGACCACTTAATATAAATTTCTGACCATAATTATTACTCTGCCCTCTTAGTATTCTGACCGATACATTATGACCATTTTAATATAAATTCTGACCATTATAATATAAATTCTGACCAATGTAATTAAAATTCTGACCGAACTGGATTAAATTCTAACCGTTTAAATACTAGCCCGTTAGATATTATTAGGAAATTGGTCGTTAGACAATCAGTTTATCACACAAATAAAACAATATACTTTTCCGGATTTTTTTATAAAATGATTTTGAGTAATTCACCACGAGCGAACTTATTTTTATAGAAATTCTATGCAATTATTTTTTTTAATACAGTGCTCCAGATCAATTTGCTTTTTTGTTGAGATAAAATATTTTTGTCACTTAGTGAAAATTCATTTAAATTTCAATTATTTATTATTCTCATCAATAGATATCATTGTCACATAATGTTAGTCTTTACAATTCACCTTAATGACCTTGCAATTTTTTTCAAGAACTCGCTTAAAATACTTCTGTGGACATACGACAAATTATATAGACGAACATGGCTATGTTTCGTAAGAGCCGGTAATGACGGTAGTACAAACATTACACTACCGTCAATTGAGCACGTACTCCCCATGTCATAAGACCATTTTAACTAGAACAAAACATCTTTCTTACAAACGGATAAGCGTATTATGAAGAGCATTGGTAATTTATCAGCAATATCGAAAGCAGAAATATTCCCTCAGGCATTTTATGAACATTGCTGTCTTTGATATTGCGAAATCACATGAGACCGTTTACAAATTACTGCACATGTAACCGCAAGTTGCAACAACCCAGTTTCTTCGATATTGGATGCCATTATTATCAGTAACTGCATGTAACGAGTATGTACTCAGTACTCATTTGACATACCTATGTATATTAAATACGTAATAGTTACCTAGATATAAAAGTAAGGTAGTAACTATATATCTTAAAAAAGGAAGAGAAATCGACGGCTACCAGGATATTGCATTAGGGATTCAAAAAGTTATCGAGATTACAGCCTCACCGTCATTTGGTGTATATATATTCAGTGTACTGGACATATATGCCAGAATTCCCGATATTTAAAAAAAATATAGGCCATCAGAAAAATACTATTATATTTGACTCTGGAATCCAAGCAACCAATATTTTCAGACCCAATCCACAACAGTTATATATTATGTTATACTAAAACTTTCTATCAAATAAAAAAATCGCGTAAAAGTAATATAATTGTGGCCACAGAGATAATGTTTCAGAAAAACGTTTCGTAATTTATTACTCAACCTGTGGAATAACAAAGTTTTTAAATTAAATTTTATATTAAAAATGAACTTCCACAAAGTTACCGCCGAATCCATAGAGAAAATTTCTTAGTCGTTTATTTATGGTATACAAGAGAGAAAAGATGCAAATGGGTAAAAAACAGTAAATAATCATATACATTATATTATATTGGTCATGAAGCTCTTTTGAAACGACGAGTAAAAAAACTGTTATTTTAGTCGTCTCATATTTAACTTTAATTGCAATAATGTTTCTAACAAAAATTACTCAATTCATTTAAATGACCGACAACTGAATACAGGAAATAAAAAAGGCACATAGAAAATTTCTGCATAATCAATTTTTTTGGTACTTGTCTTTTTTTTCTTGAATTCAACTAATTATCAAAAAAAGGAAAATGTTAAAAATGTTTGTAAAGTATTTTGAATATCTTTGCTTTTTTCTGCATAAGTAAAAATAAATATATTCGAAATCTTTCCAATTTGCTTTATAATAAGTATGTATGTGCATTGAGTAGTGTACTCCACTCACGTTAAACATTTTCCGCATGACTAATTATTTAATGTGAGAAAATTATTAATTAATATTGCGAATATTGGCGCCATCATTGATTAATATTTGCAAATAGGAAATGAGCAATATTAATTGAACACTCGTTGAAATTACCGATTTCGTCGATGGTGTATTGCATATTCTGTAATAATAATTCTTGGCCACTCTATTTACAGCAAATTTCTGAGAAACAATTACAATTTAGAATAGTTTACACAATTATCCTATTACTGACGATGACGATTTATTTTAAGAATGAACTATTTTCCATGAATAAATCAAGTTTGCATCGTAATGTTTTAATTTATAATTTAAGCAACCATGAGGTAATTTAAGATAAGCGGTGATATTTACATAGTTAAAAAAATTCCAGCTATATAAATAAAAAAAATATTTCTCCTAACTTACTTTACAAGATAACTTTTTTTTTTTTTTACCATGTCCGCTCCCAATGTGGATCACATGGACTCCTAATGGAGTTTATCTCAACAGAAGTGTTTCTACGAGAACTGCTCGTTACTCAGTTGCTCAACCTCTCTTTTTCCAAAGAGAGTAGGAAATGAATGAAAGGGCTATTACAGGACTAGTGGTTAGCTAATCGCTCTCGATACGCCCCGTTCATAGAACAGGATGGGTGGGAGGGGGGAATTCAAGACATCACATACATCCATGCATTTGAACAGAAATTCATAAATCGATTGAAAAATCAATTTATAAAAAACTGCTCGTACTGGGATTCGAACCCGTGACCTTTGTAGCGGTAGCCAACGACGTTAACCACTCGATCACACAGGCGGCTTATTTACTGTTTTGAAATAAACAGTGAATATTATTTTTTTATTCCTATCCCCTCCTAGTGTGTAAGCATATGGCTTACTGGTGAAGGTATCTCAACAGATGTTTTTTTTCTACAAGAACTGTTTGTAACTCAGTTGCTCAATATTTTTAGAGAATTGTAGAGTAGAAGCATATGGCTAAGATAGGACTAATGGATAACTAATCGCTCTCGCTACACCACTGTATTTAAGAATTTTAAGGATGGTAAAGAATATTTAGACATCACAACCAACTATGCATTCGAATAAAATACGATAAAACTATTTAAAAAATGCTGCTCGTATTGGGGCACGAACTTGTGAGATCCGTTCCGAAAGCTAACGATGTTGACCACCATCTTCGTTCAACACTACACATTTATTTAAAATAAGTAAAAAAAAATGGTAAGTAAAAAAAGCAATAATTATTTCAAACATTTATTTACTGATAATTTGAGAAAAAAAAACTAGCCAATATGAAATACTTTTTGATTTAATACGTTTTTTCTTTAAATATATGTTATCATAATAAGTTTTGACATATCGTCTGTTTATACTTTATATAATTGAAGCATACGGAGTGGTTCAAAATCTTACAAAAATAATATCAAAAATAAATTTTCAACTTGACTTCTCATAAAGATGTTAGGTATTTTCCTATCTCGCTTAAGTTCTGAGTATAGCATTAAGCTGAACGTGTGCGGAAAGCCTTGGAAAACGATTTTCTGGTCCATTCCACTATGTATTTTGTGTGAAAGTATAAAATCTTATGAAAATGGGAAATACATGTGCTCCCGTATGGAGTCGTAGAGCCATTCGATTCTCGAACTACCTGGAATCAAATTTTCTAAATTCTTTTTAGATAATTTGACAAGCAATGTTAACAAACGAGCCAAGCATTACCAATTGTAATTGACCCATGATAGTGATTTAAATATTATTTTTTACATTTGAATTATCAATATAATAGGTTGTTGACACTATATCTAGGGTCGCAAAGTAACTGCGAAAAAAATTTCGGAACCTAATTTATATCCCTCACAATATGGAATTTGACCACTTTTTTAAATGTAATGTCTCATTATAATAATCCATATAGGTATCTTCTATATATTCAATTGGAAAAGTATACATTCGTACATAGGTTATCTCGATTATGAATTTGTATTAGTGGGCATTAATGATTATGATATTTGCATTGCCTGACCGATAAGTCTATATAATCTAAAAGTAAAAAGAGTGATTAAAATATCTTAAGACTAACTCTTCTATAAAAAGGATACGCGAATGAATAACAATCAGTTATAGTAAAACAATCTTCATTCAGATATTTCTGCATTCGTCGTTATTTTTTTATTTTGAGATGTTTGATGTAACTATTTCAGAATTTCAATTCACCATTCTCCATTATACAGTTACTAATTCAACATGTATTTCGCAATGAATGTCCAAATAGAATTTAAAAAAATGACAATGTTTATATTAATGAATTTATTTTGACAACGCTCGATAAATAAAAAAAAAAAAAAAAGTGGGTTTTGGTTGATATACGATTATTTATATAAAATATAGGCCAGTGCTTAAGCACGCCACTGGCTTCCTGGACGTTTTTACAGACAAATTTTATTGGAATATAATTATAAGGAATGCTTTACTTAATCGGCATGTTTTGATTACTATTAAGCTAGATTTTATCAATAACACGAATGTTTGTAAACAAATCATTTATAACTTGTCTTAATTATAAATGTCGCTGTAGACCGCTACACCCACCCTTACTAAACAAAAGGTAAATTCATACAATGAAATTAAAAAAATAAAAAATATTGCCACAAGGTAGAGAAAAATGATGATGACTTAAAATAAAACGTTAAGTAAAATTTCTTTCAAGATCAACGTAAGTCAGTATTCGATGAAATTAATTCATTAACAGTATCTAACATAAATAAATGGCTGACAAGTAATTGAAAGAATTTATCAAATGAATGAATGAATGAGAAAACAATATGTTGTAAATTGCTTTCTAAAATAATTACTCTTCAAATCTTCTTATACATCGTAATTTAATACGAAGAAATATTATTTTAGTATTCAACACATTATAGGCGGGAAACGTAAAAATACGTTTATCGTGTACTGTCAGTTTTGTTGGTATATTGACCCATAATTTAATGGTTTCTTCAAAATAACTGCCGCGGCAAGTGACCCTTTTTGACAATAAGCAATAAACCTCATAATTTATTATGCCCTGAATGTTCGTTCACACATAGTATTTTTTTAAAAGGCGACACATGTTTCTCGAATATTTAGGGCATCAGATTTCACACTTCCATTGATTGCAAATTTTTAGGAATGAGGATTTTATGCTATAATTATTTATATAATTGTATGGTATGGATTAATGCTATTTTTTTCACAGAATATTTTGAATATTTCATATTGATAACAAGTGGAGTGCTATCTACTAAATAAATAACTGGTTTTTATATTCGGCTTAGAAAAGTAGTGAAATCATGATGTATTCAAAATGTTTTTATTTTATTTATAATGATTAAATAATACATATGATTTTTTTGAAAATTTAAGCCAAAAAAAATGTTTGGCTTAGAAATTGTGTTGATTTTAAGAATGTAATATATTTTTCCAAAAAACGCCCGCATATAAAGTGTTAATAATGTTCAAACATAGAATAAAAAACGGCACCTTCAGCAGAGTAAAAATGTTCCCATATAGAACACTCGATTCGATATAGTAAGATTTTCTAGAAATGCTTTGAAATAAAATTCTCCAAACTTTTAAGCGTGTGAAATTGAATTTCGATTACCTGGCAGCCCTATTTATAAACACGAGTCATGTATTCTTGGATATTTAAGTGGGGAAAAGTTTTTATTTATCTGTTCAAAAATATTTATTACATAAAAGAGAGAATCCAAATACTAAATGTATGTAACGATGCCACTAAAGATCCTCTGATGGACTGAAATCAAGCAGGGCCGGCGCCACTATACAGGTGAATTAGGCAACCGCCACGTCGCAAACCATTAAGGGGCGCATAAATGGAGTATTCAAACTATTTTTATATACTCTAATAATAATAAATAATAGTACGTTTTATTTTATTTTGTTCGTTATGATTATTTATGTATCGTATTCTATGTGATTCGAAAATGAGATGTTGAGCGACTGAGTAACAGTTCACGTAGAAACACTTCTATTGAGATACCTCCATTAGGAGGCCATATGCTCCACATTGGGAGCGGACATGGGTAAATAAAAATAAAAAAAATCTTAAGATCTCGAATTGCTTTGTTTCATTATTTAGAAAAAAAGACTATTTGTTTAAGGGGGGGCGCCAAAAATCGTTGCCTAGGGCACCAAATAACCTCGCGCCGACACTGAAATCAAGATAAAAATTACATACGAATATGTGTGTATAATACGAAGCTTGTATTGGATCTTACTTTAATTTATTTCTCTCGTTTATTTGTGTAATAACTTACACTTAAAATTCACCGGCATCCAATAACAATTTTCTGCAATGTCCCTTAATATTTTTAACCTTATATTATTGAAAATTTAGGAAATTTTGTTAATCAGGTTTACTTCACAGAACTTGTTTATAAGAATATTGTTTCATAAAATATAGCCGCCCCTGCATATACAAGGGGTGCATTGATCAAATGCCACATTGACCGGCCGCTACTGATCCTAACCCTATCATTTCTATAACTATTCTCTTCAAGAGGTTGAGTGACAAGCAGTTCTCGCATAAAAACGTATGTTAATATAGCTCTATTAGGAGGCCATATGCTCCACAGTGGGAGCGGATATTTAAAAAATCTTTTATTTGACTCGTTCTATTAATGTGTTCTTAATCAATCATTTTTACAGTGAAATATTTATTTAAAATTATAAGTTTTAAAAAATAATTCATAGATATAAGAGGGTGGTGATGTTATAAAAAAAATCAATGGCAAGAAAGAAGATTGAAAATTAAAAATCAAGATACTTATAGGTACCTAGAATTCGGAAACGACTTGCTCAACACTGAAAAATACACAATATGAAAATAAGTGTATTGCTTTGATTTTTTCCATCTAACATTGACCCATTCTCACAAAAAAACTGTGTTTATCTCGTATTATTTTGCGTCGCAAATTTAGTACGAATTTCAAAAGAAGTGGAACAAATTTTCTCAGTTTTTAAGTGCTTTTTGTTTATCTGATTGGCAGTTCTTAAAAACACAATGATTTGAATTTTATATAATGAGATGCCGGATAATGGTCAAATCGAAGCATTTTAAACGGTATTTTGTTGGTAAAAAGAGTTTTTACAGTTCTCAAAATTATATTTCCCACATAAAAAAGTTGTTCGCGTTTACTGATTTTTGAATATAATTATATACGTTTACTATTTATAACTGTGTCTAATAAAGATACCGTAGTTACTATATCAAATATAGATCAAGGCCATGGAGGGTGTGGAACCTTTTATTGCTATTAGACAGAGTTCATTTACCTTTAATCTAACATGCACTTTTTCAAAAATCTTTAATACAATATATTATATTGTACTTAATTAACCTAACATTGTTTGTACATTATGTTAAGACACCCCCATTTTTTTCCATATAATTTATAATAGTAAAATTTACAGGGCCGGATTTACCAAATTGACAAAAAGGCTGAAGCCCACGGCTTCAAATCTCTAGAGACTTCCAGCCAAGATGTATATATATTTTTTTCAGCCGATTTTTATATATATTATAAATGAAAAAACTATGTTACTTATGCGTCTTTTGTATTTTTTAAATTCTAAAACATACTTCAAAAATCTTAAAAATGAACACTTTCATTATGTTATTCTCTACTGCTAACATTTGGGTTTGGGGATCTTACATGTGAAATAGCATAGGGCCTCAGTACATCTAAATCTGGTCCTCAATATGAATGAATAAAATATTATACACGAAGAATTCATTTTAATAAAACAGTTTTTTACGAAATCTTAAAAAAATATCGGTGGCATAGAATTTAGAATGTAGTGCAATCATATTTTTACATTCTTGAAATATATTTACATATTTCATTGTTATATATTACGGCTCTTCAAAAAATATTTTATTAGCATCTTTAGCAATATTGTGCAAGTTATAGCAATTATACATTCACTCTTTTGAGTTGTAAGCTATGTAACATGTGTTAAAAACAGTTTAAATGTCTCTTTCCACGAAGTAACTTTTGTTTTAATCTAGTGACAATATTTTTACTCACTTTATCTTAAACTAATTTGGCACACGGGCCAACAAAGCGTTACATGAACATGGTCCACTAACCGACCTCTGTGTGAATGTCACTTAAGCTAGTGATCATTAACAATTGAAACTTCTAATATTATATTCATATAAAATAAAATAAATTTGATTCAATACATGCGCAATTCTACAAAAACTGAATGAATTAAAACAATATCGCCAATCAAATGTGAATTGATAAAAATATTTTTTTAATGTAACTAGAGCAGCGATAGCAAGTGCGTCAATTGCGGACCTATATTTTTATATTTTTGTTCTAATGAAATAATTACAAGCGATAGCACTTGACCACCATTAATAATTTTATCAACTAGTCGCACCTAGAAAAATAAGTGCGGCCAACCCTGAGCTAGGGTATACATTTGTTTTATAAAACTAAGACAGGTAAATGGATTATATTTTCATTTTCGTTTCACGAAATAAGCTGTAGTCAGGTTTTAATAATTTAAAACATGTATGAAATTCAGAAAAATCAATTTTAATATTAAATGTTGTTGAGCGTAAATAATATATATATACATCTAATTTTGGTCGAAAGTAAGTTAAGTTCTGAAATTCACCATAAATAATACTTTCGATGGATTTGGCGGTATCTTTGTGGAAGTTCATTTTAATATAAAATAACTTAGATTATTCCATGTATTGTGCTACAAACTGCTTAGAATTTAGTTTAGAAATTTTAGAAATAAATAAAAGTATTAAAAATAAAGAAATATTATTAAATAATATCTTGAATGAAACAGGTGGTTCGCCACTGTTAAATTTATTTTCCAACTTTTAACCCGTCCTAATTGATGCAACTCATTAGTTGATCATTTATTAATATAAATGTCATTTGTGTAAACATTATTGTTTATTTGTTTTTCTATCATTCCCTCCTTGCCTCCCATTTTTATTTGATTTTTATTATGATATATCAGAATAGTAAAATTAAAATCATTCGTACTTAAGCAATCATTTGTGAAAGCAGTCTATCTGAGGATGCCTCTGAAAGACGCGAAACACGTATCGCAGTTTGTAGCACAATACGTGGAATAATAATCTAAGTTATTATTATTCACCTTTAATAGTTTACTATATGAAACAAAAATGACATTTTTATATCACATAATCTAAGTTTAAAACGCCCACATTCAGTTTTCTTTATACATATTGTGATTTATGAAGAACTCGAACTATTGAACTCGATCTTTCGACAAAGGGAAGTATTTGTACCCTTTGTTCATCATTTGAGCAGCTCGTATAGTCGTAACCTTATAAACTTAAGTCTCACAAAATAGCGTTGAATGTGATTATCATGAGGATTTATTTCCTTTAAAACATATAATATAAACATATTGTTTTCAACTAAAAAAAACTTCGTTATGATATTTTTGTTTTGATACATTTTTTTTATTAAATATTAAAAAAACAATTAAAATAAATATTATTTTCGGAAAATACGAGCCGGATGAGTTGTGAATCGCTGCAAAAAGTAACACAATGCATGTCGTTTAATAATCGAGGCAATAGGTCACTCGGTCTTCAAAGAGTTAACCATTATTACACGCCTATTGAATGTAACAATCAGAGTTATGTTTTTTTTTCTGTTTCTAGCAATTAACTTTTTAATGCTAGCTTTATAAGTAAATGCCTTAACTGTTAAAAGACAACAAACGATGAACTCATAGCAAAACGTTTGACTACTTGATAATTATTTTTTATTTCTGCATTGTTGTAGATATTATAATGACGCAGTAAGAAACAAAATACGTATTGTATATATTTTTAATAATTATTTTTATAACTTTTACGATGTTCACTGCCAATACTTGGTGGAAAGGCATTATACTAAAAAAACACAACATCCCTTTTTACTTTATTTCCACATTTTTTCTATCAAGATCAGGACTGGTTTCGCTCATGGCGAGCATTGTCAACTGATAAGAAATACAATTTAAGTGACATTTATACAATAATATATTGAAATGAAAAGGTGTAATAAACTATTTAGAAATAACACAAATTAAAATATTTAACTCGTCTAACATGTGATGATTTCTTTAACTACATGTTAGAAGTGTTAATTTTTAAATTTGTGTTATTTTAGAGTCACTTATTGATAATTTCTCATTTCTGCGTCAATATCTTACAATATATATAGCAGGTGTCGAGAAACTTTTTCTTGAAAGGGTAAATTGGAAAAAGGATGGCTTGACAGGCAAAAAACAAATTCGAGGATATAAAATTGATTTGCGTTATGTATATAAATTTCAACACTTAAATTTTAATTCGTTCAACGAATGAAAATAATCTAATTGTCTTTTCTAAAAAAAAAAAATCAAACTCGGGCTTAAGTATTTTTTTTATCATCATATTGGGTATTGGATTTGGCCCGCGGGCCGTACTTTGCCAAGCCATGTCCTAGACTCTATGATGATTTGTGTTAGGAGATTGCTCATTTCAATATAAAATTATTGCCTAATGTCACCGGAAGGGTTGAAGTTTTTGTGAATGACAAATTAAGTCCACCATTAGCGACCTCTTGACCAAATCAATTTATTTTGATTCGTAGAAATTCAAAAGCTTTCAGAGTTTTGCCAAGTCATGGTTTCCTAAAAAGGCGGGACCACGACGTGGTCAATCTCGTGTCTCTCGATAAGATGGGCATGAAAAAGATTTAACCTTTTCGATGCTTGCCTTGTTCAGATTTTCTTTTTAACAAACGATCCTAGAATATCATTCTAGTAATATTTAAGGTTCAATTTTACACAATCAATGAAAAAAAAACTACCACTAGTAGGTTATAAACCTGCACAAAAATTGTAGAGAAATGAAGGAGAACAAGGCAGCGGTGGGCTGACATTGCCTTGACAAAAGCGATTAATCCCAGAGCTATTCATGGTGTTACAAGAGAGCGCTTTTTGTAACGTTATTATGCAACTATACGCATTAATTGTTTAAACAATCAAATTTTGCGTAAAAATACGTATACTATCATGAAAAGGACAATTTCAATAGCTGAAAAATGTACTTAACTAGCTTAGATACCTATAGTAAGGAGCTATTCATGCTCTTTTTCCATCATTCAAAAGTTTTTCTTGAATCGCAGTATATTATATATATACATCAGAAATTGCAGTACGGTACTGATTTGATCTGATAAGATTGTTCTTTATTGATTTAACTAGGAGTTTGCCGACCAAGCCAAATTTTCAATAGGAGTCGTATGAGATGAAGGATGAGGAAATACAATACTGGTAAAGTCCAAAAGTTTCCGAACTTATCGATTTATTTAAAAAAAAAAAATGGTCTATTTAATCACCATTTACTTCTATACATTTTTTAGAACGGATGATTAAATATTATATGTAAATGCCAAGTTAATTTATGTAATTTGATTTCTTTGTTTTTAACAAATATTGTAACTTACAAACATTGTTTATTTGACATGTTTATGTTTATTTACCTACAATAATATATAAAACCGCCACCAACAATGTTCTTAGTCGGACAAGAATGTCTTTGTTTTCATGTCATACCAGCCATCCGTCAGCAAACCGTTAAAACTTAATAAAGTGAGAAATGAATAAGATACGTCTGTCTTGAAATAAGAGTTCATAAAAACGTTTATCTTATTACTTGTAAATGCACAATGTTCTGCTTTTAAAAACATTTCCCCGGGTGTTCTAGAAACTGTAGAACTAGCATTTGTATTAATACGAAGCTCATTTTCAGTTCTAAGAGTTAGAAAGAAGTAAGACGATTAGTATACTTTTGCAAGTATCTGACAAGAATTAAATAGTTTATAAAAAAGTGTAATAATAAGTAATTTATGTATCTTTGTTTCTCTATGAAGTATTGCTGATTTTAAATGCTGTTTCAACCATCTCACTACTGTGAATTTTTTATCTCTGGTTACAATTGGTGGAAAAGCATTAGTGATAATTTTTGATGAAAATTTGAATTTTTTAATAAAAATCCCCAATTTCTATAAAAATGGCACGAATAAAGTCTTCCCTTAGACTAGGTGCAGAATTTTTGAGTAAAACTTGATTTAAATTAGTTTTATTCAATAACACAAAAAATATGACGTGAATTGTTTAAAACTCATCGACAAAATAATTTTAAAATTATGTTTCATCAAGCTCTCGATAACTTACTGTTACTGCGTATCTTTTGTAACACAATAAACCTCAACATTAGAGCTTTCTAACATCAATTTAATATCGACATGGTCATTTCAATAAATATACAAAATATCAAAGATCGGTATGCGCCATCAAAACAAGTAACAACAAGAAAGGAAGCTGAATAAAAACATTTCATTCTCATTATCTATAACTATTCGATATGCAATATGCATAAACATAATACAGTCAATGCTGTTTTTATGCGGTTTTTTAGAAATGCAAATTTTTAAAAATGTACTGTGTTTTACGATATATATATTTTTTTAAATATTACATCGAGAGCATGTATCGTTGTATTTTGGATAGAATAGAGAATGAATCATCAACACATTACTTTAGCACATGAACTTGCCGAATAAAATTATATCGACGAATTACTTACGCATAATGCTATATAAGTGACGATGATGTCATTCATTTAACTCAGTGGCGGATCCAGAAATTGGCCCAGGAAGGAGCCATTCAATTTGAAAATAAGCATGAAACATAAATAATACATTAAAAATAGATTAAAGCCTTTTTTATGCGTTTTTTTTGCACGATTTTGAAATAACGCGATTGTTTTGGACGGCACCGTAAAAAAATATTTTTTGCGCTAATTTGAGGGACAATTTTTTTTGTTCATACATTTTTGATACTTTTTTACGCGATATTTTGATTTTTGGAACCGATTTATCAAATCATTACGCGCCACCTTCCTCCAATGTATCGCGTAAAAAAAGATTGGGTGTATATAAAAATAGTCAATACATAATTAAGTATGTATACTATAAAACATAGTAAACTAAACAATTAAAGAGCACATTTCAAAATAAAGTTTTAATAAATTATAAAAATGGAAAATAAATTCTCCCAAGGAGGGGGCCATGGCCCCCATGCCCCCCCCCCCCTTGGATCCGCCAATAATTTAACTTGACCTATTGACAAAAGTCAGAAAACGATGACGAACTGAAAGAAATTCCAGTTCCTTCACTGCGAAAATAATTCATGAAGGTCTCCAACTTTTCAGTAAATTAGAATGATTCATTCTAAATGATTCAAAATTCAACGATAGCTAAAAAAATATATTTATGGACGTAACAAACTGCATAACAAATTAATTATCGAAAAAGAAAATCTGAATAAACTCTGTTCACTAATTTCATTGTTAGAAAAAAACCATAGTTTTATGAAATTGATGCGCAGACTATTTCTTCCGAAAAAGAGTGATTTAGAACCACATGTTTAAACCACACTTAGAATTGTCATACAGTGACTGAATATTTTTTAATATTTTTACGCAGTGTTTTTCCTCTAATTTTCCTATACTTTGCGATTTAGTGTATATTTTAACTCTCTGTTTCAAAGTTATGCGGATTTTAAAATTGATGTAACGTATCCCCACTTTTTATATGGATGTCAAGTTATTTTTAAGCGATTTTGGGTATATTTTGACTTACTGTTTCAAAGTTATGCGGATTTTTAAATTCATGGAACTAATGTCTTTTTTGTGCGATTTTTTATGCGATATTTCGTGGAACGCATCAACCGCATAAAAACAGGATTGCCTGTACATGGCAAATAATCTTTTAATGAATACATTTTTTTGTACCTTTTAACAATAATAATCCGAAGTAATGTGCATACGGATATCGGTGCAATAAACTTGATAAACTTATCAAACAATAGACAGTGTAATAAATGTAACTAAATGAATCGATATAATTTTTTTATACTAATAAGAAAGTATTGATATGCTTTTAAAAAGCGGTTACAGACAGCGTAAGCTGTCGACAAAATGCAGTATGTGGAATTATTTATCATCTTCATGGTTTTTATTTTATTGTATAGCTAAATCAGGGATGCACGACCCATGTGGGCCGTTTTGATAGTTTTTTTCTTAAAATGCATATTGTTTTTATGTACCAATATCATTGTTTTTAAGAACCGATAACAAATGGTTGTGCTTCATGAACGCAACAAATACAATATAAAAATGATCAATTCGCGAAATTCAAACAAAAATAATGTTTTCGTTTGAATATTGCAAGCTTAAGCTACTATGCCAGAACAGATATATAGATATTGATAAATTGTTCTACTGCACTTTAAATCAAAATAAAACATGCCAATTCAAGTAAAGTGATTATAGAAAATAGTCAACAAATTACACCGATAGATGTGTTGAGAAAAATATACCTTTTATGAATAATATTAAATAAAACTTAGAATAGAATAGAATTGAGTCTTAATAAAACATCGACTGAATACAGACTGCATCATGACATTCACCTTGGTGTAAAATTATTAAACCATGATTCATAGCTTCTCGTCAACTAGGTTATTACCGCTAATTGGTCAAGATTGCTCTAACGTTATCTCGCTGCGTTTTTGTTTGTATTGTGAAGTCATTCTCATCATTGCTCTAATTCTATTTAATTGAGATCGTTTCCTATTCGAAAAAAAGAATCATCAATAATATTCTTGTAGATATACACCTACCATTGTATCTTTAACATCACAATAAAAAAATATGGGCTCGTTTCAAAAAAAATTAAGCCATGTACGTTGCCAAATTGGAGCACATGAAATTTTAATGATGTTTATTTCAACAAAAGTTTTCCTACGAAAACTGCTCGTTTATCAGTTGCTCAAACACTATTTTTCGAAGAGAGTATGGATAGTAAAATACGGCTAGGACATCGGCTTAATCCAGCGATAATCAACCTGCGACCCATTCAGATTTTATGTGCGGCCCCAAACAATTACAGTCACCAGATGCTTTTTCAAACATTTAGTAGTGTTAGCAAAAAAAAAACGTAAACGAATGAGTATGTTGAATATTTTATATTTTTGTATACTTGCATTTATGTTATGTCACTATTTTCGCATAGTATATAGTATAATATGCTGCGGGCTACTTCATGTAGCACAAACTTGTGTGCGGCCCTGACAAAAAAGATTGAGTATCACTGGTCAAATCGCTCCTGCCACGTCTCGTTTATCAGGATCAGATTGATGGAATGCTTTGACATTTTGCTAGCAATATTAAACAAGAATGTACATTCTATATAACTATTTAATTCTAAAGATAAGCATCGTCACTTTACTTTGTAAAAACACTCGTAAACAAGTGGATTTGACATCGCTTGTTTTAATTAGTGACACTGACAATGTATCGTGAGATTAAGGTGAGCGTAATGGTTGGTACTTCTAAATAGCATTTTTTATATAAATATTACATTATATATTTATTGTGCTATCAATCTGAAACTATCCATGATGACACCATTTAACTGAAATGAATTTTACTAAAATACAATCAATAACTTTTTTTTTTACTTTCCTAGCGTCACAAACTATTGTTGAAATTTTCTATATAATATGACGTAACTTTTTGATTGACATTGCAGATTTAATACCTCTTATCTAAGACTAAAATAAATTCATACAATTTTGAAGTATACAGACAAAAAATGAACAATACATTTGAAAAAACGTCGCCACTTAGTTACTTAAGTTTTTTCTAATAATCGTATTGCCTCAGTGAGTCAGCTGAAAGTAAAATACAATAGATAACATACAAATTTAAAATCAAGGTTAAGGTAAAATATTTGATCGGAGACGCTCTTTAAATAAACACTAGCTTTTATTGACACGAAATAACAATATCTCGGAAAAGATCTGAATTGTAAACAAAAGTCAGATAGGAATGTCCATAAGACAGTAAGCCGATAGTGGCTGTGAAAGGTGGCCGAAAACACTTGGTAACATGATGGTTACATGACATGGGAATTGTGTAAAATCCACTGGCTGTCCGACTCGACTCACTTTTTGGCACGTCATTCGTCTTTTTAAACGAAACTACTTCTGTCATAATTCACCTCTAAAAGGATCAATATGGGGTGACCCTTAAATAATTTAATTGCATCATGTAAAATATTTATAATAATTGTCTTTAAAATGTTCCAAAATTTTGTATAGTGACATGACTAGGGATTCCAATCCGGATATTCGAATATTCGATATCCAGATATATTCGGCCCTTTTTCAACTATTCGATATTCGGATATTTGGGGAAATATGTTTCAAAATCTACGATAGATCACATCGCGATTTCTCCACATTTAAAGAATAATTATGAATTCCCCAGGTAGTGGTGTTTTCGCTTTCACTACTAAACGAGTATTTTCAACGGCATGAACAATTAAAAACTAAGTTAAAAACAAATTTAAAATATGAAACATTATTTTTAAAATATGCATTTTTTAAATTTAAATAAATGACTTTTATTACAAATGAGATCGTTTTTAATGAAGTACTATTTAATGTAATATTTTAGTATAAACACATAATTTATGTATATACTAAAACTATCCGGATATTCGAATACATCCGGATAGTTTCAGTTTTACTATTCGATATACGAATAGTTGGAATCCCTAGACGTGACTCACATATATACGGCAGAATCGATACACATAATATGTATAACAAAAAAGAAATTATTTTATTGTTGAAACAAAAAGCGGGAAAAAGAGTAAAAAAACTAAAAATAAATCTACAGACAAGAAACAATTGTGGATCGTCACTGTACTCAAGTGCCCCGGATAAGACTTTCTATTGTATAAAAAGGATACGATGAGTGATGGGAGCAACAATATAAAAACATTTGTGAAAATTCACTCTAAAAATATATTTTTTCATCTAGACCGGATTATAACGCAATTTCTTAAATTAAAAAGTAAAATAATGGAAACTAATTCATGTGAAATTTTTATTTTCACTTTATTATTTAACTTTATCATTCCACAAATTGTAGTGCATGCAACTATCTTGAATCATCAGTCTGAAAAATTTCTTCTCGGCACTGGCAAAAATTTGAATACGAATGACGTCGTTACGCTATGAAATTCACCCTGCAATAAGAGAGAGAAGCCGTGGCGGGTGGTGGTGGGTTAAGCGTTAATTTCCCAAGAGAATCTAAAAAAGTTTATTTGGCCAAAAGTATTATGATATAATTGGGCTTGTTATTCAATTCTTTAAAGCACATTTCTAACCAGTTTTTTAAACATATTTTGATGAAAGCGCATGTTCACAAGCACATCATTATTGCGCATTGATTCACAGTTATCTCGAGTTTGCAGATATCTACCTATAGACCAGCCATACTCAACCTTTTTTTTTCTCCGGGCCGCATTCCGATATTTGCTTCTCTACGTGGGCCGCAACATATTTATGGTATACTCCTTTTTTTAGCTAGGAATTCTCGATAATCTTTTTTTAGCTCACCGATAAATTTGAAAACCACAATTTGGTAAGAGTTTACTGGGCCGCACATTAAGGCTTACTGGGCCGCAGGTTGAGTATGGCTGCTGTAGACTATTAACAGTTTGATAATCTGACTTACTCGATATTTTAAAAATAATCAGCGCATTTATGAAGTTTGAGGATTAAACGATGGCGATAGTATCAGAAATTACCTTACAAATGATAGCCTGTTCGATAACATATTTCAAGTCATAAAATAACTTTCCAGCGTAAAATAAAATTATCTTAAATTATAAAATGAATTTCCGATCGATATTGTAGAGATGGTTACCCTAATCGGGAGATGGGCTCTCTTGTCCGAAATGCCCCTACAGTGAGATCGGCCTTTTTGCCTTTTGTATTGAATCAATTATTGGCATGTCAATCCCTGTTGTTTTTTTCAGTCAACCTGTTTCAATCTCACAGTGGGTATACTAACATGCCAATTTAGATTAGTATCTTTGAGTGTGTCTGTGTTTTGATTTCGTCATTGGTCATTTTCACCATTGGATGTGTACCATGACGTGGTTATGTATCGTATTTTGTCCGTCGGCAACAGTCAGATATAGACATGGTCATCATAACTCCACTGTCTGTATTTCTCCGTTGTCTGTAATCGGGAAAAATACATTAATCAATTTAAAAAAATCAATTTCCACTTATTTCGGACGTGACCGTAACTAGACGTACATTTGAATTAATCTTGTTAAATGCGACTTTTTTGTTGAAATCAACCGATTACATATTAATTAATAATAATATTAATTATAAAAAAACGGACTAGTGGCTCATAGAAAACATTTGTTGAGATAAGCCACATTATGATCTACACTGGTAGCGGACATTTAAAAAACGAAAATTCTTCCATTTGTGCATATCTGAAAGAAAATTTTAAACATATAATAATACATTACGTACTGCGATTTTGTGAGTCAAAATTATAGACTTTTAGAGTAATATTATGGCAAATAATAATTCATTTCAACGTATTTTAGTATATATAACTTGACCACATATATTAGATAATATTATTATAAACTCACTTAATAAGTTCCCTTTGTTTCGACACGTATTTCTTATAGTAACAAAATGTATGGTACGGTACCTATTAACTTAAAAAGTAATAATTATTTATTTCTTAATATATTCTGTACTGTCACCAAAACGACGTTCGTATGTTATGTTAATAAACCACCCGTAATGTGTATTGTATTTTTGCTGGTATTTTCGAACATATATTATGACATTTTCACCTTGAAACATGAACACCGCCATACACTTTTGCATAACAATTCAGTTGTTAATTGGGCATTGTTTTAGATTCTTACAAAAGAATTTTCAAGTACAAACACAACTGGAATATATTGGTTTTGTTTTGGCAATTTAGCTACATAATGTAATCGGAAAGGAAGCACTTTAGTTTTACTGTAAACTGAGACATTTCCGGTGTTAAGACACAAATTGCCTCCACCGCTAACCAGTTAATTTAATATGGAGATATCAGTAAAAAATCGATAAGTCTCGTTGGACATAATGGGTTTTGAATTTGCATTCCAGATTGACGACTCAATTCTGGTTAATTATTTGGATCTTGGGTAATCTTTATTATGAAGTGTATTGATTCATCCGTTACTATTAGTGTAAAATACTGGGTTTTTTCAAGCACCCGATAGAAAGATAACTGTAAACAAAACATATTGGATAACGTAGTCACAGATTATGATACTGATGAATTATTTATTTTATAAAGTAATTTAAAGATTTCTGATGGTGAAGTTTAAAAAAAAAGTAGATAAAATATTTGTGATTAGATCTGTAAAAGGCTAAGGAATAAGAAGTTAAATAAAGCGAATTATTTGTAAAGAGATACAATATTTTAGGGGAAAGTAATAACGTCAATAAATATAAACAGCGGTGTAGTGGGGTCAGGTCGGCGATCTGGCACCTGAAAATGAGCCATGGCCCTGGCACCTTTTTGACTTGTAACTTAATTTTCAAGTACATGCATATATTCAAAATACTGTTCATAAAATTATATCAAAGTTGATCTACCCGACGGATTTTACAAACATAAATGTACACATGTAATGTGAAAAAATACCACCCCTCTTTCTAGAATCTTTCATTCTTATTTTAATTGTGAGTTTTTTTTATTGATTTAATTGTTAAAACTTGTGTTTTTTTTTACTTAGTAGCAATCTAAAGGTAAGCTCAATCATACGAGTAATATATATACACAAATCTGAAGCGCATGAAGACGAATACAGTCTACCCCAGGGGTGGGGAACCTTTTCTTATCTAAAGGCCGCATTGATTTTTCAAATTCGACATAAGGCCGCAGTAAAGATCGACTAGGGAATCGTTGACCGGAAATAGGAATTAACGGTCAGATTATGTCAGGAATTTACGAATTTAAATAAATACAGAATAAGAGAATTGGCCAGAAGGCCGCAGGTTCCCCACGCCTGGTCTACTCTGTGAAGGTTTTGTAAATTCAGTAATGTTTTATTCGATACGTTGTTGTATTGATGCAGTAAGTAATACAATATATTTCACAGGCACTATAGCAAGAAGTCCTTAATGGTCATAAATATGTTCATATTACACGTTACGTTGAATGAAAGATGACTTGAGCGTGACACTAAGGATCTGTGAAGGATCTTGCACCAGGGTATGCTTTTTAGTGGCGCCTTGCATAAATTATGATCCAGGAAATGAATATTAATTTATCAGTAATTATTCAGGATGATAAATGGCTAACCTTTCGCCAAAAACATACTAAAATTTATTCATATATTATTACCTGAATTAGCCGAGGAGAAGTAATGTAGTGCTTTTCTAATTAAGGGTTTCAGAAGATCTAACTAAAGTTGATATTGAAACAAAGACATTTAATTGTTCTAAGAATATATTAATTTTGTAAAGAATGTCAATTGCCTCAAAAGTATATGATATATTAATAAAGTATATATATGAACATAAATACACTCCACACCATTTCAGCAAAATTTATGGCTGAATTTAATATGTACATATATAATATAGTAAACTCAAATTAGGAGACGCAATATTTCTTCAAATATGAAAAGAGATTTTTTTTTGACACTTCCAATAGGGGACTAAATTAAACGTTTTCCTTATCAAGTAACAATATGAGAATATAAATCAAAATAAGACAAACTTATTGCAATAATTACTAGGTGCCCGGTACTGTACGAACGAGATCGAATGACATCACTGATTATCATATTCAGCTGCCCATTTGTGCAAGTACAATTCGATCGTTGTTTTTTTTTTGTGCCGACTTAATCAATAATTGCTTATCACAAATATTTACTAATTTTCAATGACAAGTCTTATTCCTATTAACCCTCCCACATTCGATATAACGTATTATATATTAATCAGAATATTACGACAACGCGTGTTGTATGGCACCAGGTAAAGATGAATTTGTCAAAATTTCTAAAATGACTTAAAGGTGATATAAATAAAACTTTTAATCGATTTTTTTGGAGATCATTTCAACCGATGTGGGCACAGCAACTTAAACAGCGTTTAAATCATTGCAATGCAAAATATCAATATGATAATTTGTATTAAATTACCGTAGTAAAATCAATATTTTTTTTATAATTGCATCGATTTACTATTATATGTGTGTCAGCTCAAAAGATGACAGTCAACGTGACATGATTTTTTTCAATTATAAAACTCCTTAACATTTTAAATCATAAACATTTGAAAATATTACCTTTTTCATATCTCAAAAATTTCAGCTTCATAATAATTTCGATAGATCATAACAAATGATTTCGAACAGCAAATTTTTGCCATTATTTAGGAAATTTCATTGAAAACAGAATATTTGTATGCATAGTTAGCACAAATTTCTTTGAATGTAATTCTTTCGTCTTTTGAAGGTATATTAAAGATCCTTTGTTCATTAAAAGTTTAATTAAAAACCATGATTAACCGTAGCATAGTGAAAATACATTACTTATAGTTTTGTACATTGACAAAGATTTCAAAAAACTTGTAACCGTGTCTAAATGTTTCGTCACGATAATGTTTTTGGTTATCGCTTTAAATATTTACTAAGGTTTTATTTATACGAGATATTTTCACTAATAAATCATTACTCGTGTGACGGATTTTGGCTTGCATCCTATTTTTCTTTTGAATAATTGAAAAAAAATCTTCGTTATTTTTCTTCATCTTCTTCTCGATTATCTCCCATAGGAAATTGGACAATACCACAGCTATTCAACTTTATACTTCCGTATTTTTTTTCTTAACAATGTCACTGCTGTAGCAGAAATGAAATATAATATTTTGGAGGTTCTGTGCGGTAAAGTTATATCGTTTATTAATGCTTGTCAATAATTGTGTAAACGAATATTTATAAAAAAACAAAAATATTTCGTTTTTATTTAAAAACTGAAAATCAACAAAACATCTGTATAAAATTCTTACTTTTGATAATTTCAGTGCCAAGTTTCAATCAAAGATATTATTATTTTGAAAGTTGAGCAACTGAGAAGCAAGCAGTTCTTGTAGAAAAAAATCTGTTTCCTCATGTCAGATTTTTCTACTGAAAAAAGAACGCGGGGCGGGTATATATTAAAAAAAATAAAAATATTACAATATTTGTTTTTCGAATGCCGACTTACTAAACAACTTTCTCTGCTGCCATGTAGAGTATACTATGGACTCCCAATTCAAAATTATAAATTTTACGAAATCTGGTTGTGAGTCATTCAGCATTCTCTTCAAGCATGTACATTGCAGCATGTACAAGTACCTCACATTTTCTTTTATCGTGTGTTTATTCAGACAGGCAAAAACCATGCACTGATGAAAACAAAAAAAAAATGGGCTATTTTTACAAACTTCTTATGTTCGTGGTTACTAACTACAAACTCGAAACTGAACCCTGCCAGACGACACTGAGACTTGCATTCAAAGCCATCCCCAGGCGCGAAGTAATTTGAACTTGATTTACGTAGCTCGACTTCTACTTAACACAGCGTAACGTGTGGACGGTGCATTATGGAAATCAGGAAACTCACAAATTGTGAGCTACACAACATATTTAATTAGTGCAACTTTATAGACATTAAAAACATCGTCGGTAGTAGTGTCATGTAAAATAAGTATACCTCTTATAATTGTTACTCAAACTTATTCAAAAAATATTGTTTTGATTACATTTACACTTAGAAATCGTCACTTTAGTGCAAGAAGTCACTAACCGGTCATTTTTTGAAATGAGGAGCAAGCATTCAAAAATAGATTTGTCACAAATTTTGAAAAATGCCGTTTAATATCAGTTCTGAAAATTACAATTAGTGTTCAAAAAAAGTTTTTCCTATACAAATTAAATCATAAAGTTGACACATCCAAGCAAACATTGATTTCTCCATCACTCAAATCATCATTTTCCAAGCTCTTTATTTGTGTGACAACTCACTTTTTGACAAATTTGAAATTAAATTTCCATCAAGCACTTAAGTCTAAATTTTAAATTATAACACTTTTTGAATGTTTACTCCTCATTTTTAGGAAATCCTCTTAATTTAAAATAACATCTTTGGTAATTTGCATTTTTTCAAAGAACCGACAATTTGATAATTTTTATATTGAGCTAACTCTCCTTTCGTTAATTGCCATTTATTATATACATAAATACAAACTATCTTAGAGCAGAGGTGTATCTTAATTCGTCGGTAATTAGGCATACATCATTTAGCACACATGTTCGCTGATTAAGTCTAGTGGAATTTCTACATTCAGTTAAACACACAAATTGCTTAGATAACGACCCTGATCGATTTGAATAGGTAATTGCAGTATCACCACAAAGTAAGTAAGGTAAACTATCATAACTGCAAATTCGATAAATATGCTCGTTTGAGTCGTATGTAATAAAAAATATTCACTTTTAATTAAATTTCGATACATATTTTCAATACAATTTTGAATTACCTACTTCACTTTAATGCAGTGGTTTCCGACCTTTTTGTCATTGCGCCTCCCTTTGAAGAAAAAAATACCTTCGCGCCTCCCCATACTTTATTTCATATAGTAATAAAGACACGTTTTAAAGGGTAAATAAATATGTTGGACTGTTCGCGCCTCCCTTTGCAATAGTCCATGCCTCCCCAGGGAGGCGCGCCTCCCAGTTTGGAAATCGCTGCTTTAATGATATATATCAGGGGTGGCCAAAGTGTAGACCGCAATCGACTGGTCGATCGCGTGTAACTTTCCGTCTCATATGTACTTTTTTTATGATCACCGTTTAACACATGCGATACGATATATTTTTATATAAAAAAAATCAGTGACTTGAATGACCGAAGATGCCTAAAAGCGAAACCCTGATCGTTAGTGACAAATCGTATGGAAATGTACAAAATTTGAACTCAAATAATCATATATTTGAGGCGCTTCGTTAAAAAAGCGATAAAGCTATATTTGGTCAAAATTGATTTTAAAAAAATATGTGCGTATTCACAGTGCAATTTTACACTACATAAGAAAATTTATATGATCTAAAACTACGAATAAAATAATTCAAATTTTAATTAGTGTCAATTGTAATACTTTACTATGCTTATATTTATTTAATTGTATGGTTTATCAGCCAATTAAGGTTATAATTTTTCATTTAGAAATAGAATAGACGTTGAAATCAAATAAGTTTTGCTTGAAACATAAAAATTTAATTGTGTACATATCGATATTTGGTACTCGACGCGTCATATGTTACATGGCATGCAATTTCCTTCTGAATGACCTTTTTTACCATTAAGCTAAAAATGAAGCAAACTTAAATTGCTAGAAATGAGTGCGAACAAAAAATATCATGATTTGCTGATTTTATTTTTCGATCGAAGATTTCATGGGACAAACTAAAAAAACAACCATTTTTTTTGATCTTGCAAATTGGCTTTTATTTTTTTCGGTAAAAATTGCGAAAACCAAAACAGTTTTTTATCGATGTTTATTTTTGTTTTCTTCCTTGTTCCGCTACATATCGCGAATATTTTTATCTCTCATAGTATAGTAGAAATTTATCCGGTAAAATTTTGTTTATATAACCGAGTTGGCCTCTACCTACTAAACATAAAGAAAGATTTTGTTCAGCCAGCTGTAATATCATATCGCATCCAGACGATATTAGTACTGATAAGAATATGCTGTTTGCCTCCCTATATCCACAAAAAAACATTGTCAATAATATGGTCGGTTCTGGGAATAAACGTAACCTTACAGCCCCAAAGGTGAATTCGCCCCTAGGCAGATACCTCGATAAAGACGCTCGTATGTAAATATTTGATGACGACCGTCATCATCAACAGTACTTTTGTCTTATATCAACTTATTGCTCGAATTATGTTGACTGTCAATAAATAATTTTCAAAGGAAAGATATTGCATAAATCACACGTAAATATAATATACGTATTATATATAATTAACACCTGTGTGGTCGAGTCGTCAACATCGTTGGTTTCGGTTATGGAGGTCACGGGTTCGAATCCCAGTATGGACAGTTTATAAATTTATTTAAAAAAAAAGGCATGGATGTATGTGATGTCTTGAATTCCTTCCTCCCACCCATCCTATCCTATAAATGGGGCGTATCAAGAGCGATTAGCTAACCACTAGTCCTGTCCTAGCCATATCCTTATATTCCTACTCTCTTTGGAAAAAAAAAGGTTGAGCAACTGAGTAACAATTATTTCTCGTAGAAAAATCGTCCGTTAAAAAAAATATGTGATATAAATAGACTTCTTTATTATTTGAGTAAACTGTCAAATTTAACAATATTTTAGTCGCAAAAAACGATTGAGATTTTGGTATTATAATATGCCGTTTAAAAAAATAAATACAGCGCCTACGTATTTTTTTTAATAATAAATCAACAACCCTTAATGGCACGTTTCAACTTTTTCCCTTTTATATATGAATTGAATAAGATTTGTTCATGTATATCCTAGTGGCCTTGACGAAAAAAGCAGATATCCAAGGATTTTCTGTTGCATCCGTTCTTAAACGTACATATGTCATGTACTTTTACAAAAAAAAAAAAATCTTTAATTTTTTATCAGCCATTTAAAATAATTTGCTATTATTTACAAATTCTTCAAATATAAAAAGTTCATTTTTCATAATATTAAGCTATGTGACCTAATGCTTTTTAAATATAATATACCTACTGTCTGGTCTATGGCATTCGTGCCGGTTCTCACTGGTTCGATTCCTAGTACGAATATATTTTTTTCGATCGACTTAACGATTCTGTTCGAAGGCATTAGTTAACAAGTAGTTCTGTCCGAGTCCATATCCTTCTATCTCTACTACGCTCTTTGAAAAAATATTAAGTATTCATTTTCAAGGGTTTCAGAAAACTACGTCAATGATAAACGTATTCTAGAGCCAGCAGATACGGCAAAAAGTGACTAAACAATTTTAACCGCGAAAATTTTTCAACATTAATAATAAAAATGAATTTCTTTGAATATGAGACATTAATTAAATAGAGATTTATAAAGGACTTGAATGCAATTACGATAGTGATTATTTAATGTCTTTTTCAGTTACTGAATTTGTAAGTATGTACTGGCAAAATGAAGCCAAAAATTTAAAGGTTTTTTGAGTAATTATGAAGTACTTGTCGCACGGATAATAGTTACATTGATTCACTACAAAATCCTAAGAATTTTCACTGTGTAGGGCGATCGAACGTTGCCAAACTGTTACATTATAGCCGAATTTGTTGAAAATTTTCCCATTCGCCCACACCCTCAAATCCTTATTTGATTTGACCAATATTCATTCCTGATGACGCCGCGAAAAAGGTCTACAACTACCGCCACGGGACCCATACGGCACGTGGACCAACTAACTCGACGAATCATCGACAGAGATGGAACCAAATATTTACTCGGTGTTAATACCAGGTCATCTAGGTATAATATAATACACTAACTGAGGCAAAGGTATAAACTATGTTGTATGTACGCATTGAAACCGGAGAAAATCATCCGGTATTTAATTTATTGTTATTAATTGGAACACAAAATTCGTTTCATTTTTCGTCTTTATATATAACATATACAGTTAAGATATATTTTCTCATTTTAATATTTCAGTTCATGGAAATGAATTTTCGTGATATCTTTTCTGCTTCATGAAGTTTTCAGATCTACTCGAGCATAAAAGATATCACGAAAATTCATTTCATAATCTCAAGTATTGAATTGTGAAAATCTTTCTTAACAAAAAGACATTTTCCTTGCCGGAATTTGATCTCGAGGCTAAAAAATTTACCGCTAAACAGTGCTTCTAAGATTATCTGTCTCTCGCTAATCTTTTTGCTGTTTAATAAGTCCTGCCAGGCGTCCTGTAGTTCCACGGGGAATCCGCAGTTTATTTTCAAAAGAAGTCCATTACTGTTTTTTCATGTTAGACGTTATAAGTTTTAATGTGATTCATAGTCCGTTTCCTTATATCATATTTCCTAGCAAAGTTAAACTACTGTATTTGCCGTAATTACAATAACCAACTTTTTAGAAATGCCATGACATGCAACCGTAAAACAGCATAGTATAAATGTAATATATATGTATATAATTTTGAACTGGTTTCTGACTAAAAACAATCTTCAGTCAAAGACTTTACACATTGAATTTAAGGTTGTCCCAGCAAAGCCTTGTTAAAGTTGATTGTAAAGTAGTAATTTCTTATTTTCAATGTTTTGTTATCCTACAGACGAACTCGCGAATCCTGTTAAGTACTGTTCTCTTAAGAAAAAATATTATATTTTAACATATAACTATGTAAAAAGGTTACCATACATGTGTTTTAATTCCATTATTTTACAGCTAAATTTAAAAAAAAAAAACTAACAACCTTGTCTGTAGAACTCACCTTCAAGCTTTATTCAGTAACGTAGAATCACTTCAGTTTTGCGGAGCTTTCAACCATTTCATTCGCTTTTCAATCTCATTTCAGGCGGAGATTTTATTACCCGGCCGGCCCTGGACAGTTTGAGATAAGGCGGCCGGACTGGGATAGACTCACGCCCGATCGGCTTACACGTGTTGACATTGCATTAGCCGATCGGACCGTTTGTTTATGGGCCGAATGACAATATTATTTTACGCAAGCTTAATTGATTGTTATTTCTAGACTATTGAGAGCTTTTCGATAATATGTGAGCGCTGCTTTAATCCATGGCTCAGCTTTTCTCTTGGGCCTAAGACACAGCTGAAAACTGACTTATAATATGTACGAGTTTGAAAACTATTTTGGTATCCTAAATCTAACATATTGTGGCAGTAGTATAATTTCTTTCTACGCCGTTTTAGCTTTTTCTGGAAATATTTATTTGTAAATATTCTTTGTTTGGAATAAATTATTATACAGTGGAACCTCTCATAACGAGTAATTCCCATAACGAGCAAAACAGATTGTGAAAAAAATGCTTTCTTAACGAGCGATATTTCGCATAAGAGTGACGCAGAGTTTTTGAAAGATCACTTTCACATCGTTACTTGCCTCAAGATTAATGAAAAAGCGTGTGAAGGGGTTACCAAGAAGACCCTCACTTCTGCTTGTAAGAAGCTTTGGTCAGAGAGCGTTGTTGAATGTGATTTTGAGGATTTTGAAACAGTACCTGTGGAGTCTACAGTCAACGAGATTGTATCTTTGGTCAATACCATAGGACTGGAGGTGGATAACAACGATATATATGAGATTGTGGAAGAACACAGTCAAGAGCTGACCACCAAAGAATGACTTAAAAACAACATTTTTTAAATATTTTCAGCAAACTTACAATTATTATTCCTCAATTTTAAATCCATTTTCCGTTACAGAAAAACCAACACGCTTAATACAGCGCAAGTTAATGAAAATCTTACTGATTTCATTAAAAAAATTCTTGGCGACTGTCAGAAAAATCTCCCAATGTGTCAAAACAAGTAATTATTGTTTTACTTCCGTTTTATGCAACCTATTTATTTATGCGAAGCAGGATATTCTTTTTATGCTGCAACGAAGTTTAAGTGGAGAAACAGACTCGATGTCACACCATTTAAAAATGATAGGGGTTTAATTGAAATATTTTTTTTGTTTTTATACTTTTATGGATTTCCCAACCAAAACAATAAGCCAAGTGTTCCGTTAAAATTTCCAGATTTACAAGTTCCATTGCAGAGAATGTTTGGAAAACCCTGATACAACAAATTCTTTTGAGTCGGCTCACTACATAATATGAAGTGTGTACTTGACATCTATTGTAATATGTATACGGGACGGTAAAAAAGCTCCGTATAGTGATAATCCGCACAGTAAAAAAACACGGCGTTGGAAAACCGTACTGCGGCTTTGCTGGATGGCACAGGACCTGCAAGTGCTGGAGGTTAGCAATTGGTGTAGATGGGCGGAGGATCGAGTGGAGTGGAAGAGATTGATGTAGGCTGCCAAATTTCGCCCCGGACTGTAGCACCAAGAAGAAGAAGATATTTTTTCGTTAGTAACATACAAGTCACATGTAAAATTACCAGTGAGTTTGTTTTGGTTGACGGATGAATTAAAAAAAATACTGATTTATTAATTACTATTATATTTTAATTGAATTCCATCATCTTGGTAGAGCGTTTAAGACTTAATATAGGATTGTGGAATTATGGGACGACGGCTCATGAGAAAGCAGACATTGGCAAAGATAACAAAAAAATGAATGCCCGGGTTCGATTCCCTGAAAGAACACTTTCATATTGTCATTTTAGTATGTTTGTGATGTTCACATTTCTTCACACCCACCGCTTATTTGTAAGTTTAAACACATGCCTTTTCCGTATATTCTTATCGTCTTTGAAAAAGATAAATTAAGAAATATAATAAAAAATCTTTTCTCGCAAAAAAACTTCCGCATAGATTCCAAATTAGACGTCTCTAATATATTGAACATTGGGAGGGTAAATTGAACATTTAAATAATCATAACAATAATAATTAATTTCACAATAGTTATATTTTAACAATACTGAATTTTAACTTTAATATTTGGGCAAATCTCAGTCATTATCTGTGGGGTAAATGAATATTTTTTTACACTGAACACAAATTGAGTTGTCCTACAACACGAAAAAACATACGAAGGCGTCTTAACCAACCAAAGTAACGAAAACGATTAATTATAAAACATCCATTTGAAAAATACGTCACAACTTTTTACTTTACCTACATGAACAGTATTCAAAGAATCTTATTTTCATTTTAGTTCTAAAACAGGTTTTAAAATATATTTACGAAAATCCCCGAAAGTCAAAACACAAAGCTACCAATCTATCATCTTTTAGAGTAATTTGTATGAAAAATAATTTCATGATTGGGCTAATCGTAATAATTTATCAAAGTAATTCAACTGTACTACAAATAACCAACTACACTTATTATTCTGGGGGTCAGCATTTTCCATTGTTTTTCGATACTGGTGTTCCAGGTCATAACGCTTCATATTTTATTCATATAAAACTCGTAAATAAATACATGTTTTCTATTGGAACAGCATAAACTTTTTTACGATGCACGTGTAATCTTTTAGCTACGGACTGTTGCCAATTTTGTAAATTATTTATGTGGTAAATTAGTTATTTTATGTATTTTTTTCAAATAATCCGATCCTCTGCTTGTATATTTATTTTTGCTGGCTAAACAATCTGTTTATTATTTGTTTTTGTTGTTGGCAACAGTTAGTTATTGGTACTGTATTATTTTTTACGATCATGCGTTTTGTGATTATGATAAATAAATCTCAGTTAGGATATGAGTGTTTTGATGTTTGAGTAAATAGATATATTACATAATCATAATATAAATTACATCACAGTCACGTTAAATTAAGTCGAATTTAGCTTGTTGTCATTAGGGCTTCCAATTAACCGGACTTAAACACTAACCGGTTTTCGGTTTTTTTCTGACAAATAAACCGGGTAACCGGTTTAAACCGAAATATCATGTATTTTGATTATGTAGGTATGCAAAAAAAAATCGTAGAAATTTTAAATATTTGACATAACAGCTAATACTCCAATTTCAAACAAGAAAACAATATTAATCTTAATGGGACTCTAGTTACCAACCTGTTAGGCATGGCAAAGTAACGATACTAGAACTTGAATCTTACAACTAGAACAAAGAAGCCAATATATGTAACAATTACTATAATATGTGAAAAAATATTTTATGATAAAAAAATATACGTCAAATAAAAAAAATAGAGTTTTATTATAAATTCACCATAAGAGCGATGTTTAAGTGCATTCAATTTTTTAAGCATATCAACTGGATAAAACGAAACATCCAATGTTTAGACAAAAGTAGAGTAGAATACTAAAATATTGACTTTATTTATTATTTCCCTACTCTCAATGTGGAGCATATGAACTAAACAAATATTTTTTTGGTGAGAACTGCTTGTTACTCAGTTGCTCAACCCCCTCTATTTTCAAAGAGAGAAAAGATTGAAGGTTAGGGCTAGAACAGGACTAGTAGTTGGCTGATCACTCTCACTCCGTTACTTTTTTAGGATCGGATAGATAGATAGTGGAATGCAATATTAGGCATTACAGTCTACATCCATGCCTTTGAAAAGAAATCTATAAACTGATTGCAAAAATCCGACCATACTGGAATTCGAGCCCGTTCCCTCTTCAACCCAAGACAACGACATTGACTACTCGACCGCGGACTCGGCGTTATCATTTTCATCATTTGCAGACCATAATAATT
The DNA here is from genome assembly GCA_031772345.1 of Himalopsyche anomala. Classification (NCBI taxonomy): domain Eukaryota; kingdom Metazoa; phylum Arthropoda; class Insecta; order Trichoptera; family Rhyacophilidae; genus Himalopsyche; species Himalopsyche anomala. The sequence continues at coordinate 7,763,458 of CM062832.1, read as the reverse complement.
GAGAATAACAAGCGCAATAGTAGATTGAATCAATATATTATATGTACTTAAAATGTTATATAACAAAAAATATTTATTATGAATATTTATTTATTAGGCATATATTATTTATTTTATTTTCTGAACAACTATTTCGATGTATATTATATTATACTAACATTTGCATTTACGTATTTAGTACAAAATTACTAACATTAAATTATATAAAAAAACATAGTTCGCGTTGTGTTTGTCTATCACAAAAAATAGTGCAATCGAATATAGGAACCAAAAATAGCTTTTTTTAAATATTGTTTGAGTTTAGATAGATTTTGGGGTGGCTATATTATGCTATTTTCGTGAAAGAGTCAATGAATTGTAAATTTCCTACATTCTAATATTTGCTACGTATAAGCAATTTGTATAATACAACTGAAATAAAAACTGTCAATAACTTTAAAAGAAATTCTCCTTCCGCATTTAAATATGTGCACATTAGGCATAAGGAACATACATCAAATAATCCTGTACGACGGCGCCCCAGTGTGCAGACCCCTAATGGTCATAAAAACAACATCATGACAAAATGACTGATATTTTTATTGGTTTGCCCATTGTCAATTGTTGTTGTTTTTTTTTAAACTGACTGTCGACTTGTGGATGGGTACTAAGATTCTGCCCACATCTGGATTAAGACAAAGAAATTTTACAATATGCAATATCGAGAGCTTGCAACTGAGAAAAGGGCAGGTACCTACCCTTGTCCCAATATGACCTTCCAATATGTCCCAATATGCATCTTTTGTCAAAAACATATGTATGCACTTAACAAAAAGCAACCGCTTTATTGAACAATATAATAAAAATAAGTTTATGGCGCAATTTACAATATTAGTGCTTTTCAATATGATTTTAAAGGCAGCATTCTTGGAATAATTTAGACTATTCGTTAGGTAAAACATTTAGATGAAACATTTCAACTAACTCTTGAGTAAAAGTTTTGTCATATTTTAGTATGATGGTGAATAAAAAGTTGATACAATAATTAAAATTATCAGAAAAACAGCTATTTTTGCATTGTTAATGTTAAGATAAAATCAAGATTACTTGGAATAATTATATTTCAAAAATCATGCAAATCTAACTACTAACAAGCACACATAGGCATAAAACTAGATAAGAGAGATTTAGATTATTAATCATAAAATTGCATACGCTTAAAAATGGTACATGGTAATTTTATGGAATTAATAGTTTTTAGAGATATATTAGGATATTTTTTAAAAAAAAAATCAATAAAAGATATTGAGTGACCTGCATATAAGAATCATTCGTATCTTAATAAATAATTACGAAAAATTGTTAAATTATTTGAAAGACTCATTTCTGTTGGCAACATGGACAACTTTGAGACAGAAGTAGATTATTCTACAAAATGTATATATATGTACATGTTTGTTGTGTTTTGTGAATTGTTTCCTATATTACGCAGTGAATTCATTATAAAACATTTTTCTTTTTGTAAAAAACAATGAACAACAAGAAAAGAGTATTTTTGATTTAACCGGTTAACCATGAAATAAACGGTTTTCGGTTTTTCAAATACGCGCGATACCAGTTAACGGTTCGTTTAAACCGGTTTGAAGCCTAGTTGTCATCTAGTTATATCCAATGACAACAAATAACTGTAACTTCTTACTGTACTTTTTTTCTATTTATTCAAGATACGTAGATATTATTATTCACGAAAAGATTGTCAGATTTCGGTATTGCTCCACTACTGCAAGGATCGAAATCACGACGGTTTTTTTTTTAAATTGTTGCGATTTTGATTTTGACTGGGATAAGGGATTGCAATACCGGACGAATATATCAGTACCGGTATTTCATATTAAATACCGGCTTTGAAAATAATTGCAGGTTAAAATGTGGCGAAAAATACAACCAACTGAGATATATACTAATACCTGACGGATAATCGTTACATATTTTGATATTTCATTTGAAATTCTTTATTTATTAAAGAATATATCATTGTAATTAACTGGTGATTTCCGCATATGACAAACGTTTTCTTAAAAAAATATATCATCACCTTAAATTACGGACAGAATTTTTTAGATCGATTTTATCGATTTCTGTTCGAAGGCATGGGTGTTTGTAATGTCCTTCCTACCATTTTAAACAACTGGGTGTAGCAAGAGCGATTCGTTACCCACTAGTCCTATCCTAGCCTTATCCCTTTATCCCTATTACTCTCTTTAAAAAAAAGAGGTTGAGCGACTGAGTAATAAACAGTTATTGTATAATGAAATCTGTTGAGATACCTCCATAAGGTGGCCATATTCCCCACATTGAGAACGGAAATGGATAAAATAATGTCAGTTTGGCAAAAAAAGCTTTCGACGAACATAAACTTTCTAAGGAATTCTGTTTAAAACTGTTTCTTTTTATCTTAATATTTGAAGAAAAAAATTACCAATAAGATTTTGCCAATTAATCATTCACCGGATAAAGGTATAATATTCTATCAAGCCCAATGCTGAAACCGGACATCCAAGTCTGCCAGGTGTACCCGATAGCGCAATATTCAGCTAAGATACCTACCAAACGTCTATTCAATATGACAAAGAAATCAAAGATTTTTTCACTCCTGCCCTTCCCACTTCCTTTGCGGTTGTAAGAAATATTTTTCGTTTAACTAACATTCAATCGGTGAGAACTGATTGCGTACTGTGTATAATATAATATTTAATTAAAAATAAGATCGAATCGTTACATTCGTGCGGTAAAAAGTGTTAAAAATTACAATAAACTATTCGATTTAAAAAATATTACCTTTGAATAAAATCAAAAAAATATAACAAGGCTAACCCGAAGCACTGTGTGTGCAACCCGTAGTCATAAATATGAAGAGTAATGTTTTTTTAAGTAACCGAATGTATTTAAAATCAAATTAATGTAATTAAAACTAATAACGTTTTTAAAAACTACGTGAACAACACGAAATGCTGATGTGTCTGATTTTTTTTTGGTTCAATACGTGTTTTATTTTCCACATCTGGTTGTAGTATTGTTTTTTTTTTCATAATAACCCTGATTGAATGCTTTCAAATTACCTCTGAATTCAAAGAATTTATTGTAAATACTTACAAAAATATCAATATGTATGGAATTCGTTGTAATACAATATATGCATTTATGTGTGACCCTTGTGAAAATGTTAGGTCAACAATGCGGCCCTGTGGACAATTCGGGTTGGCAAGACCTGCTTTTTATAGTAAAATATCTCGTTTCTTAATAGTAATTTTTTCATAGTTATATAACGGAAATTCGTCAAAAAGTAAATATGCTTAATTTTATTCTTTAGCAGGAAGACTCATCAACCATAAGACATTTATAATAAATTTCTGACTTACATAGCTCCCATTAAATGAACAATTGGGTAACAAATACATCAACCTTCTTCAACAGTCCTTTCATTTAAAAAATGTGGTAAACTTAAATGAAAAAAAGTTCATTTTTTATGAGTACCGTTAACGTAATTTGCATTGATCACGTTTTTAAAAGGAATACATAGTTATGACAACTTCTACCGATAACTAATAAAATACAAAAATTAATGTAACTGAGAACAGAACTATTTTAGTAGTTTTTATCAAGGAATATCGTTCATTTTGTATTAAAGCAATAAAATTATAATTGTTATTCTTTAGAATTGGTGTAGATATTCCGAAGTGTATTATTGTATTACAATATAGTAAAATACTATAATATAATCTTGTATTTGAGTCAATCACTTCTTGCTGCGACAACTATAAAATATGCATGTAAAAAGTAAGATAAATAAAATAATATTATTGTCTATTTACAAAAGGTTTGTGGCTCACCTGAGATTGGCGTTTCAAATTTAAATTCAAACAAAAATGCTTAAAATCAATATTGAATTTCTCACTGCGATATGAAGTAAATTTTTGTAAGCGAAGTCGTGATGCAATGTGTACAGAACGAAAAAACTTCTGTAGAGAGTTATTGCGTCCAGGTGTAAAAATGGCATAAATTCGACAGACTGCTCATTTATATCGTATTTTTTTTATAAAACAGAAGTGGTTGAAGTATTCAATATTAACACCTGTACAAAAATAGTAATTAGCTACGAACTGCACAGAATATAAATAAGTTCTTAATATCTGTGTTTGAAATTCTGGTAACGAAAATATGTTTAAAATCAGATATATGAGTTATCTTTGCAGATATTGAAACACAACTCTTCTTGACAATCTGAAATTATAATAAATACGTTATTTTGAAATAATTATTTCATAGGAAATAAACGGTTTGAATAGATTTAAAACCAAGTGCTGGATAGGAAATAATAAAAAAAAATCAACACTACATACAACACAATAATAACAAATAAAAGGCTTCGTTAGATCTTAACACATTAGACGTGTCAAACGTTTCTAGTTCTAAAAGCGATTTTTGTCCAGCCTCTGTAGATAATTAACTTACAAGGGATAGTTTTTATTTTTTTCGTAATTAAAGTATATATTATGAATAATCAATCAACATCAATTTACAAATGTTTATTTGAGGGTTCAAGCGCTTTATTGAGAAACTGAGCAGCAAATACTTATAAGACTGTTAAGAGACATCGTCATCTTTTAGCAGTAAGCGTATATTAAAAATAAATAGGTAATTCACATCCTCATAGAAAACTTTTATAATATTATATGAACAAAAAAAAATGTCATTCTTATAGCAACTGTTATAAATATTACACTAGCGAAAGACTCATTGGTGTTTTCTTATTCAAAAATAATACTGAAAATGGCGCACACTAGATAGTCGCGAGGCGTTTACATATAAGGCATGTTCTTAAAATTCCTAGAATAATATCTCGACTCGTTGGGTATTGATTTGACAAGAAAAATAAGCAGTATTCTTCTATTGATAAGAAAAATACGTGGAATAACAATTTTATCTCGAAAACCTTGTTATATATATGAAATTTAACTATTTTGTAATATTATAGAATATGAAACAATTTTCGTATAAAAAAACTGTATACGCCATCAAATTATGGCACGTATTTTGCCTCTTTAGGAAGTATACTCAGATAGTCAGCAAGGTTTACTAATAAACTAACACGGCATTTGGAGTAACAAAGTTATCAAATTTAATTATATGGAAAAAAATGGACTTCCTTATCTAAAGTTACCACCGAATCCATCGAAAAAAAGTGACATTTATGTCCATCGTTTCAGCGTTATGTATTTGTTAAAATTATACGGCGTCATCGATTTTTTGTGTGACGGAAGGATTGTAATATTTCGTATTCTATATAAATGCTGGTCCCGTGCTATCTATTGTAATTTTTTCTATATTCAATTTAGATTAATTTGCTTTATCTGATTCATGTAGATAATTCACGCTTGTCAATATTTGACTGATTTAAAATATCATAAATGTATTATCTACAATTTTTTTAATAAAATATATCGTATTTAAATTCTATTGCAACAATTTTCCATTTAAAATACAGTTATCTTAATTTGTTGCTACAATGTAATAATATTTTTTAATATAAGTATTTTTTACTTTATATAATATCTATAATATATTGAATACAATTGTAACAATAACATACTGTCAAATGACAAAGTTATATAAGCCGACAGCTATTAAGTCTATTTTTTATTTGGACCAATTCAATTTAAAATGACAATGTAAAACACGACAAGAAATATTTTTTATTAATTCAGCTGGTAACCGAATAAAATAAAATACTTGTGTAGATTTATTTATATTTTGTTACACGAAGTAACGTAGTGCTTTGTACAGCTTAAACTGGAAGCGGAATTTGTTTTATTCAAATGTCGCTCGCGAAATGCGACAAGTGCATTCAATATAATTGTCAAAAAATGTACAAAGCTTTTTTTACCATCGTCCTTGTAATGTTATCATGCTATTGATTAACAACAGCTATAGTAATTTTGCTATCCATTGTTAAAACGTGAGTCGGTTTTTTATTTTATGTATTATAAAAATGTCTATTGCATTCATGCTACACCTAAAGTCCACCTCTAAATTTAATAGTAAATATATTTAAATTCAGGAAATACAGACAATGATGTTCACTAGCGCTTCACAATCTATAGTTTTGAAGAGTTATTTATACTGTTAATAATAGAATGTATAAAAACTTAACAAGAAAATCACGAATGTAACAGCTTAGGCAAATAGTATCGTTTCATTATGATGAAATACAATCGAATTATTTCGTATTTTAGGAAGAAAGTAAAGAATAGGCAGCATCGAAAAAAATGCTTACAGCGAATACTAGAGAAGCAGTTACTCCGTCGGGGAATCGGAGGTAAGAGAGCGGACTAGCCATCCACTGTGTACGTACAATATTTAAAAAAGGTTACGACAGAACTATCTTGGACATGTGTTGAAAAGCTTGAATCCTGATTGTCTCATTTTCCAACCAGGTGAATTTTGTCACTTTGAAATAAATACTTAGCGGAAGTTTGTGCCGCTGGGATTACTTGAGAGTAACTAAGAGAACTAGCTTAGTACGAATAATATATAAAGGAGCATACATAATTTAAAAGTAAAGAAGACAAGGCGTCTGTATTTAAATTTAATTAAAGTAACTGTGCCTGAAATTTTGATAAACAAACAGCAAATAAGTATCCAAATTAATCATCACCAAGGAATAATTTTCGAAGTAAAAGGTGAATCTGTGCAAATAATTCTAAGGTTTTTACCTTTTTTGCGCTTCACATAACCAATGGAGAGTAGGTTAGTCATATTGACAAAGTCGAGACCTCCAGAGTGCTGCATCGAGTCTAAAAAAACTACAGAAGACATTAGAGTTGGGTGGAGAATGTTGAAATCAACGGTAGGCTGGTTTTACCTTCCATTCCTTGATACGGTGGTGTTCAGAAGCGTGTTAACGTCAAGCTTATCTATAGTTTTTCCTTGACTGGATAATTTCCACAGACGAGATGTCTCGTCATTTTTTTGTACTCAATTCGCCTGAAACGAGCTATCTCTTAAATTACTAATTAAAGTAATTATTGCTAATTATAGCAAGCGTGTTAAGAGTTAAAAACGTATTTTTTTCTACGGCAGCCAAAAGGTTAACCAAAAGTGTCTCAGAGGCAACTGTTCAAGATTAAGTTTACGGGAATTCAATCCCTCTAAATAAACGCGACGTTTCTATGAGTTGAGATCTACTTGATCTTCGTATGATGCCGCAAATTTTTAAAAGGACTGGTAATTTGTCTTACACGCCACTAAGCTAGCTTGACCAATCGGTCCAATGAGTGGCTGGATCGATTTGTGTCGCTTTTCATTTTTCACGAAAGACACTAAGGTTGGGTGTGCTTAGAATCCTACTTAAATGTCCCACATTTTCAAGTTTATAAATTTCCATATACATATCTTACCATATGTACCTTTTACGATAGTTTGTACGTATACTATCATAGCTATTATACGGGTTACATAAATGAAACGAATACTTTGCATTTTTATTAATTAAGCAACATATATGTTAGTAATGACATAACTATTATTATACAACCAACAAACGAATTATTGCATAATTTTGGACACGTTCAGTATAACCGGAAATACGTAATAGTGGAAGTAAAAAGGTTAACAGACGTTATAAGAATACCTAATTTTAGCTTTTCAAATATCTAATAATATCCAGGTGTTCTTGGAATGGAATCGCTATTCTAAGTAACAAAACATTTAGATAGAGATTTCTGGTAAAAGTACCGCCAGTTTACTTCAGGATTATGGCACCGGAAAGATTAGGAAGAAGATCATATCAAAATATAAGGTTTATATGGAACCATGGATTTCTTTGTAATACTGGTAAGTAAGTATATCTTTAACATTCTCTATTTCGTACGATCCGAAATACAATAAAACCCCGAAGACGATTCCTGAGTATTTATATCTAGATTAAATACTCGATGAAAATATTCCGTTATGTATCCGATGTGATGACGGTTCATAAACTGTGGAGCTTATATTAAAATATGATTCATATTTGTCTTCTTAACTTTTCCGGTTCTAAGTTCAAGAAATGCGACCCCAATACCCACATTTTCTTAAATATCTATTTTAATATGGGTGATAAAATGTTTATAATTAAGGTATTTTTATATCATAGTTTTTTGGACCTTTTGTAGTTTATATAAATACGCGATAACGCGATAACGTGATTACGAGATAAGCGCCCGCTTATCAGCGATCGTTTGTAAGATAGCTGAGCTAAACGCCTCAGTTGCAAATTCATATTTGTGCTGAGATGACTACTTTTTTACGCGCAACTTATGATTATTTATTAAAAATTATTATTAAATTATTATTAACAAAATATGATTATTTATTAAAAAACACAGATTTAAAAAAAAAATGTATGAGGAATGATGCAGAGAGATATTTTAAATCCCATAAACTACTTTTTTTTTTAAATTCATAAGAATAAGGCCAATAATGAGGAAACCACTGGGGTTTCCAAACGACCCCCATCGGCAAAGAAGTATTTTTCTAGTCTCCGAGCCGCGAGAGTTAAAATAGTAAAATAATTTTTCAAATATACAATACCATACATGTAGTGTTATATGTATTGTAAAAGAATTTTAGAGCCCAACACTCGGTCTTGAATCGGTCTTTGATATTGCATTAACAAATTTGCTATATTCGGTGACACAAATTTTATAAAGATCGGTAGGTATTAGTGCATCCAATCCTGGTCCCTTTTTGTGATCCCGGGATTGACAATTTTTCCAATCCCGAAACTTTTTTTTTACTCCTTGCTCAACTTTCTCTAATTTTGTCTATCCCGAAATCTCGGGATCAGTACTGTCACAATCTCAGGATTTCGGGAATTATGCATTTGCTAGAGGTTGAAAACTTTTCAATTATTTCACATCTTTTTATCAGTATTTGTATAAATAACCCTGTACCGTATTACATACACTTCAAGGAAACCGGTCTTTATCTATAATAAATAATGTGGAATCGGTACGAAAAGTATTTTATTTTTCGATTTATTATCTGAAACTAACGCTCTATATTTTTCCACTATGAGAACAGATTTTGAAAAAATATAAAAGGTTCATTTTCGAATAGTGTATTGACTAAATGAATCACTATTGCTCTATTTTCAGAGTACAGGCTCTTTAAAACATAATAAGATTTCAGCTATTGAACTAGGTTTTTCGTTCAATATACATATTTATAAGTCACGATAATTTTTCCCATAGTTATGATATTCTTTCATCAGTTGATGACAGCGAGACAGTCCTGGGTTCTATACAGTTTTCTTTTTTAAAAAATACATATTTCAGTAGTGTCTGGGAAAAACTAATAACTGATTTTTGAAACGCTTTTGCATATATGTATATGTACTTTTAAATATAAATTATACAGTAAATATTTGCGCAATTCCTTAAGACTGATATAATTTCCATAAACATATTAACAACCGTAAAATGTGACAATTTTCAAGATATTTTTGTCTTAGCTTATTTATTCCATTGGTAAATAGAATATTTTGTCCAAAAACACCGATTTGTATAAGTGGCTAATTCTGTGAATATTCAAAATATGTTGTTATAGTACAAAATATTATTGCATTGTAACTTTAATCAGCGCAAAAAAATATAGTAATACATGATATAAGTGATAGGTGATAGATGTGTGTAAATAATAAACATTGACAATTTGATCTTATTATTTATAATGGCGTATAGCTAATGGATTAAATGAAGTTATTTTAGTTGGTCTAAGTACTTTACTTAAACAGACTTCCAATAATGAAAGAAAATACGGCAGACCTATCAATTCCCAGAGGAGCATGCTTTCAAAATGTTAGACAAGCCCTGAATGTCTGGACGCTTTGTCTTGGTTCTTTTTTTACGTTTGGCTTAATCCGATTTATATTTCGGTAACACAAAGATTGAGAATCTAGAAGAGAAATTGCTTTCTCATATTGCTAATATTGTCTTATTAATAAGGAGATATCTAAACAAAGACAGCCATTTACTCATGTATCACGACTCTATTGAAATTCACAATAGACAAAATGTAACCGTTATATTTTCAAATAACGAATGCGTTCGGTGCTCTATTATTTTGAAAATAGTACACAGGTAATCTGAATTTGAAATTAGAACGATCATCAAAAAACTATTCATATGAAAAATTAATATGAATTTCTCGCATCTAATCTTCCGGTATATCATTAGATATTACTAAGTTCATACTCATGTAGCATAGGTATGCATTTATCTTCCATAATTAATGATTTCAGTGTTACACAGGTTCTCGATTAACATAATTTGTCTTATTTAAACATTTTGTGATACTAAACTAATCACTAATAACCGTAAAATTTAAGCGTAATTACGAAAAGATGAGCGTTTGCTGAATTTTTTATTGTACCATTTTTTAATATAAAATTTATTTTGTTGTAGAAATACGAAATCAGTAAACATGAACATTTTTAATCATAGCATAATGACAAAATTTATTTTATCATTATTTTTTTTTCTATAAAAGTGTACAAGGTTAAATGCATTTGCATTATGTTGCTCAAGTATGGTTTTAATAGGTCACATCTAAATGAATGCAGCATTCCAACTTAAAACGGTTCCCCACCCCTAGTAAGTGACGTGAAATTTATCAAAATTCATAAAAGAAATGTCATCAATATTCTTCATGAAGTTATTAATATCTTCAAAATGAATTTCAATATCGGTGTTGTTTGGGAAAAACTTGATAACTGATTTTCAAAACACTGTTGCATGCATACTTTCAAATAAAGGTTGTGTAATAAATGTTTGTGCATTTTCTTGAAACTGATATAAATTCCATAAAAATATGAATAATTGAAAATATTATAATTTTTTACACAGGTTATTGAAATTTTGAAGAACTTACAATCACGGTGTTAATTAAGATTGAAGTTATTTTATATTTTTTTCTGCAAAGGTAATATCGCTCTTCACTACTGGATCATAAAATACCTAATTTCAACTACCTTGTGAATGTAAACAAACATTATTTTGCTATTATTGAGAAACAAACCGAGAGTCGGTAAACTTTCTGTGATAGTATTGATGATTTGATTTATGTTAATTTACTTACTGGAAAACATAATTAATCATTATTGGTTTGACAATTTATGTTCAAAGTGACGCCGCGCTTCAAAAATATATCACAAATTAACAAGCCTGGGGTAGTTCAAGTCTTATGATATAAATTGAAATGATTATAAATTTATCGATGAATTATTACACGGTAGAAAATGTGTGTGCAAACACGGAGGCATGAATGTATAATGCCAACTGCGTCTTCAAGTGGTTAACATCGTTGGCTTCTGCTATGAAAGTTACGGGCTGGAATCCTAGTAAATTTTTACAGTAGATTTTTCAATCGATGTCATAAAACGATTAAATCATAAAATTTAACGAGCGAGTGCAATTAGCTAAATACAAGTCTTCTCATTTTTCTGTCATTGTTCAATTTGAAAAAAGAGATATTGAGCAAATGATTATCACGTAGTCCTTGCAAAAACGATTGTTTTGAGTCTATATGCTTCAGATTGGGAGCGTACATAGTAAAAATAGATTATTTTGCAGGGCTTGTAGTCGGTGGTCAAATACGTTAGTTCCGGCTTCGGAGCTTATTTGTTCGATTGCTAGTACCCACAATTTCATAAATAATTGAAACATATTAGTTACCACTCTTTATTTTAGCTGAGTACAATTAATGGATAGTACCCTTTCGGTCTTCAATGAAGACAAGATACAACTATGCGGAAGCAGGAACAATCTGTGTTGAGAATCATTGAAGAATCCGCAACACTTATCCTAGGCAATCTCAAAGACTATCCACGACTGCTGACATACTCAAGAGTGGCTTAATTCATTTTCTTAACTCAAAATTGCTCATCAAGTCAAACCACCCAATTCCACAATATCCGATGAAAGCGTCTGCTTTCAAAGCACAGTTTGCGTTCTTTGTAAGTGTCATGATTCACTAAATTGAAAACTGATTTAATTCCAGCATTGTACCCATGAGGATACCTCACAATTAACAGTTATGAATAAAGTAAGCTCCTTCTCTACACCAGGTCGCTTCACAGGTCTCACTTACATCTTCCGATATTTTCAATAATTAAAAACCTAAAATTATCCGATTAAAAATACGATAAATTAGGTCACATGAGTTTTCTCAAAAATGAGACACACAAGTGGAGTAATAAAAATATTAATGTTTTTTGTATAATCAGAAGTTGTTACTTGAACCACCTCCTGAACGATCGCAAACAGGAATTGACAAATTACTTAATATGTTGATTTTCGTCTTCAACTATTAATTATATTGTACAACTACCGCTATCAAAAGAGGCAATTATAATTTATTTTCCATACCTATACATTTTGATAAACTTGCAAATACATAACTACATCCAACTTGAATTGCAATAAATAAAAATATACCGAATAGTATAATTATATTACGTAATTAATTATTTTTAATCTTAATGAGCTAATCATACAATTATTGTCGATATTTCTCCATAAAACGACTACAATAATTTTAACTATCAACTAGTTGCTGCTAGAAAAAAAGTGTTGCTACCCCTGATGCAAACAATAAAAAGATTTTAAGTTATTTTACATGTTTTTGCTATATAAAAAATCCGCTGTTTTTAAGTTTTAATTTTGGTCATATTTTTGTAAATTTATAATTTTTTATTTGTTTCATAGCATTTGACATTAATTAAGAGATAGGTTATTTATTCATTTATTATTTCGAAATGCATACATGTATTTTTTGAGGAAATGTCATATTTTTAACTTGTACTTAACATATTTAATAATTATTATATTCATAATTTTTCCACTCCTATGTGATCAAAAAGATGTTATCTAGCTGATTGATTTTTTTTCTGACCGAATATATCTATTAATAATAGTCGTCAGACGTTTGCCATAATAACACTGTTGACACGTAACTAGATATTGAAATACCGGTCATATTTAAAAAAATATATCATAATAATAATTGGTGATTTTCATAAATTTATTAAAATAATAATACATCATTGAAAATTTCACCAAATCTGGATCTGATATCACTCTTAACGGGATTAAAATATTTAAATTTATTGTTAACTAGCCGGTTCCCGGCAAGCGATGCAATGCCACTCAAAGAAAGTGTTTGTGTTTATTGAAGTGCATGTTTTTTTTTCTGTATGTTTGACATTTGACGTTTGCTGTCGATTGTCTATGGTACAACACACGCGCCACCTCCTTCCTGTGAGTTAATTGTACTATAACCTCCGCGCAAGTGTAAGCATACGTTGTCAAAATGAACTATATGGCAGACATACAAACATTGATTTTTATATATAAGACTTACTGTAAGTTAATTTTACTACGCCTATATAACATATATGGGCAACCAGCGGCCCGCCGAGCTATTTTGTCCAGCCCTGACTCATCTCGGTGAAGTATTAGAGAAAGAAATTATAGTTCCAGGGAGGGATTAAATAATGGAGATGAGACGGGCGCTTGCAGTGGCTCCACTCTACTAGTTCATGATAAGAAATAGCAACTTGTTTTATTTAATTTAATACTACTTTATTATGTTTAATAATTTGGTCCGGCCCTGTATCGTTGAGGAGATATCGTCTTCGGTGTGATGCAGAAAGAAAAACAAGTTTATCGAAAGAAAAAAAAATGGTCCGGCCCCTGACTCGGATACAGAATGATAATTTGGCCCCAGACCTAGGAAAGGTTGCCCATGTCTGCTATATAACCTTCCCAGAAATGCAAGCAAATAGTTTGTCAAAGTTTTATTGCAATCGGATGAGCGGTGTGGCAACGCATTAAATACGAACAAAAAACATTCATTTTTATATATTCTTATATATAAAATTTATCTTATATATAAAAGTTATCTTAACTTTGTTAATTTATGTTCAGAGCATTTTATTTTGGTTAGAAGCTGGTATTTTTGTATAGAACATCATGAAGTTTACAAAAAGTCTGATTCTTTTTTGTAAACTTGCTTAAGTTTATTCAATTGTTTTGAAGGTTCAGTGTTAAGTGATTGATTTTTTATAAGTAGCTGTCACGTTTTTTTACATAATGAGATTAGAAAACAAAGTAAAGTATTCTATTAATTATAAGCGATCACACAAAAGAAAAGAGATTTGAGAATATTGTTTTCTCTTAAATTAACAAGAGACTCGCCGGCCTCAGCCCCTCCGAGCCCCCTCCAGCCCACCCCTGCATAAATAGCTAGTAAATATATGTACAATCGTATTTGTAGAATTAAAATACGTCACTGTATTAACTCCTTTAATGTGAGGTTTTACCAACTGTACTATAAACGAATCATTAAGGAAGTTTCTTTAATATTTACTTACTCTCTGTTACAAACAAGGAAATAAAATACATTGGTACAATATTTTAAGCATCGTGATACGACTTTGCTTCTATTTAAGTCAGTTTACTTGGTCGGATCAGATTGTTTCACGAAAGCATTTTCGTGGAACGATTTCAAGATTGCTTTCATGTGAACTATAAAACTTCAGTAGGTAAACCAGTGCCTAAAATAGTCTACCAAATTAAATTATTTGAACAAACCAATAGCTCATGATATTCAATGATTTAAATGTTTAAGTACACACCTACTGCGTTGCTGATTATTTGATTTCTAATACAAAACGACCGTGAATATATATGTATAGCTTTGAATTTGTTAATAATACTAATAAATTAATATTATTATTAGTATATTAGCTTTTGATTGAAAGATATATGTAGTATTGAATTTACATGTTTTGTCGGAATATGAAATACCTGTTGAATAGATTCTTATTAATAGTATGTTAAATATCAGGGAACTTTTCTTAATAATATATAAAATTCTGTATATACATTATAATTTAAATTGTTTTCAACGAGAGCTGCAATCATTCACTTTTTCATTTTAAATATCAACAATTTATTCATTTTTTTATCCATGTCCGCTCCCAATGTGGGGCATATGGTCCCTTATAGAGGTATCTCAACAGAAGTTTGTCTACGAGAACTGTTTGTTACTCAATCGCTCAACTTCTTTTTCACAAAAGAGAAAAGTAGGGGTAGAAGGATAAGGCTAGGACAGGACTAGTAGTTAACTAATCGCTCTCGCTACGCCCAGTAATTGAAGGATCAGAAAGGGGGAAGGGAATTTTTAGACATTAGAAACGCTCATGCCTTCGAACATAAATGTATAAATTGATCGGAAAATGCAGTTCGTACTGGGACTCGAACTTGTAAGATCTTGCACGGAAGCCTAAACCGCTGCGCCAAAACTCAAAAACTGTTTTCATCGGAGTGCATGAGTAGAATCACTAGTAGTCGGCTAATCGTTCTTTTTACGTCTCACTTCAAAAAATGGATGAAAGAAAATTAGAGAATTACGAATATCCATACATTTTAAAACAAATATGTAAATAAAAGTTTTCATTGAATCATTTCCCGCTATCGAATGAATAAAAGATTCATTAAATATAAAATTTCAAATAATTGGCCTTTTATCAGAATAAGAAAGCTGTTGATTTTGTTTCTTTTCTTGAATATAAAGAAGCTTTACTGATATATTATTGATTGTGCTAACATTGCTGGACACATTTCATAAAATTAATTATTTCTTCTGTATATGTATATGCTACATACTAATGTATATGTATTATACATTAGTGTGAGAAATATTGTTCTTTTATTCAATTATACTGATTCGACAAATTGTGCCTAAAGGTTGAACGTTGGCACTGCTGTTTGTTTGCTCACGAACACAACTTCACAATGATATTAATATTTCATATTTACTAATCTCGTTTGCTCTCTTCATGGCATATATTACAATATTATCCCTTGGGAAAGTCAGCAATAGCGTCCTACAAAGCGAGATTAAATGCATGTTGCAATAATAATTACGTAGCAGGCAGCAGTATTCGTTGCGATAAAATACAACGCGCATGTCCGCAATAAAATAAAGGATAATTTCATATTCTGTCGTGACATTCTCATACGTGCATACTGATTGTGTACTGCGCAATGCACACGTGGATTGCGCGCACTGTTCTATGTTATGTATTTGCAGAAAAATATTAATAATTAATACAGTTTTTATCTAAGCCCCACACCTGAATACTTGATTGACTGATAATTAGTAAATCATTCAAAAATTAAAAATCTTTTCCTCCCACAATTTAATTCGAATGTAAAATAATAACATTTATAATTAAGGATAAGTTTTAATTATTGCTTAAATAATAATACTACAATGTCGAAATATGAATATTTTATAGAAAAAATATGCCACATGGCAACATAATAAAAATATCAATACATTTGATTTATAAATACGACTGGATTTTGAAATGTTATATTAAAATTCGAACGTCGAATTTTGTTTGAAGTTTTTATGTTTAATTTTCTTCAAACAAGTGAAGTCGATAATTTATTTGCAGATTTATTTCAATTCAGTTCAAGTTGTCAAAGTTATTCACTTATCGTAAAAAAGTGTTAAAATAATAAATAAAACACGAAACAAATATTCTGTTATATCAAACAAATGTAAGTATGTATATTTAAATATCGTTTTATTTTATTGTTTCCTTAATTAAAATTTGGTGTTTCAATGAATGAAAAAACACATTCACACATTGTTGGTGGTGAAAAGATTATTTTTTATATAAACAAATGTTCATGGTTGTCCTTAATCGCTTAGACCAAGGTCGATAAATTATTGTATTGCTTTCTTAACTCTTAGCATAATATTTGCTTTGAAATATTCATTCTGAATTAAAGATTAAAATTTGTTTTTGTATATAGTATTGTAATTCATATTGAGATATTGTATGAGTGACAGTGGTCAAGTGAGATCGTCATTGTATTGGATTGCTTAGTTTGTTTCATAAATTTATTTTTCAATCGATTTAAGGATTTCTGTTCCAAGACGTACATTTTTGTGATGTTTGAAAATCTCTTCTCACCTATCCGATCCCAAAAATAGATCGTAAAGAAAGAGATCATATTATCACTAGTCTTATCTTAGATCTAAAGATTTATCCATACTATCTTAAAAATATAAGTAAAGCCAGCAAGTAGCAGGTTGTTTTCATAGAAAACTTTTGTTGAAATAAACTAAATTATGAGTCCATTCGCTCCACATTTGTAGGGGGGATGCTTAGAAAAAATATGAAGGGATAAAAAAAGCAAATCAGACGACATACTAACAAAAAATCGTTCTTAAAATTTGTACTATTTGTGTTCAAATAGTAAAGAATCAAATAGAAAATGTGAAGACTGTCGGAATGAAATTCTGCTCGCAATTCAAAATATACGAACATAACTTTTTTTGTATTTTATACATCGTCTAAAAATTTCATGCATTTATGTAATGATAGTTTATAGACCAACTTAAAATATGATTTGAAATAATTAGTATTAAAACAATCTAACAATTACTAACCCTGAGGAAAGAGGAAGCGTTTAAGAGTGTTACAGGACCTGCGACCTGCAAGTGTTGGAGGCCAGTGACTGGGGTAGAGCGGCAGCGGATCGAGTGGAGTGGATGAGGTTTATTGTGGCAGCCCTGTACTTTTCTTCAAAAGAAGTAGAAGCAGCAGGTAACAAAAAGTTTAACTTTATATTATTTTAATTGTATGTATGCTTTTCAATGTGTAGATTTTTTATATTTCTTTAGCGTGTCCCTCCTCCTCCCACTGTGTAAACACAAAATTTGGCGAAGTTTACTTAAAATGAAGATCTTCTACGAGACGTACTCTTATTTTTTTGAAGAATGTAAATATTGAAAGATAGGGAAAAATTACAGTCATCGTGCCGTGCATTTGAACGCAAATCCATACATCAATTGCAAAATCGGTAGGTAAGCAAGGTGACTGTTTTAAAAATACTTTGCCACAATATACTCTATAAGATTGAATAAAATTAAAGAAACAGTTTTGACTTTCTTTATATGCATGTTTTGAAACCAGAGAATGATTATTATGAAGTCTTGAGAACAGTCTGGTAATAACACAATTACCTTTTTCAAATTTTATTTTCACAGAGTGTACCTACATATTATATTGAAATTGCTTATTAACAATATAATACCAACGGAATTTTAAGTGTGAATATATTTGCATGCATAATACAATGGATGATCCTGCGAGTAATAGTTATCGTAGCATATGCAACACAATGTATCTGACATTTTTTCTAAAAAAATAATATCCACTTACATTTTTATGTCAGTATGTTTTTGAGTATAGTTGACGATGTGAAAGCTTATAATAAAATCTCTCTTTATATTTGATATATCAAATAACAGTAGCTCTATAAAAGTCATCAGTAATAATAATTCTTAATTAGTTTTTTTTTTGTAACCATGTCTACTCATAATATCTTGATGGAGCTTACCTCAAAAGAAGACGTTGAAGAACTGCAGTATCACTCGTGCTTTTTTTTTAAAGATAGTATAAAGCCAGGATTGAACTACTGGTTAGCTTGTTGCTAATTTATTTTGAGAACTCACATTGAAGTGAATTAAAAATAAATCCTATTAGTATTGAAATTTCTTGCTTACGTGATTTTACATTGACATTGATGATACTATAACGCATATTATTCAAAGGATAGGTAGACGTCTTAAAAGAACAATGCACTTTTGAGACACGTTAATGTCACTTGCGTTATTGTCCGTACATAATTATCAAAGTTCAATATACCTCAACCTTCTAGAGCTTTTAATTAAATATACAACTATACTAAATCAAATATCTTCATTTTTGAGGGATTCATTTTTTGTATTTACATTCCTTAGACTGTGTAAGGGATTAAAAGCTATTAAAGAATTGATAATAATTAGTAATGCGATATACAAAAATAAAATATGGGTTACAGTTAATATACGATGTTTAACTTCTTTCTTCTTCTTTAAGATTTAAATTCTTACCTATTCAGATCTGTTGAATGATCAAATTATATTTGCAAGTTCTCCTTTATTTTACCTTTTACATTAGCCTATATTAACTGCTCTTTTATAATGTATATATATTTTTAAAAAAATATTTCTTTTGTAAGAATTGATATGGTTTTTAAAAATGTCTTTTTCAGAATCTTCATTGCTGTTGATTTTCTTGAAGTACACAGATTCATTACTTAGAAGCGGGAAAAACATGAAATCATTAAGTTATTTACTTTAGTAATGTAGAGTTTCATTTTGTAAAAAAAACCCAAATTTTGTTTGGTTTATAATTGGCATCATTTGGCAATTATAATTATTAGTCTGTGATGATTTTCTAATTGTATGTTATAGGTGTTAAGCATTTTAATTTTGTTTAATTATAATGTTATTTGTAAATCCTTTTCATTGCTAACACCTTTTATTTAAATTTAAATTTTGAAAAAATAGCACTGTTTATATATTTTCTTATCAGTTGATAATGCTCGCATTGAGCGAAACCAGTCCTAACCTAATTAATAAAGTGGAAAGAAGTACAAAAGAATATTGTTTTTATTAATAAGATGTTTAACTATTGAATTTTGTTTCTTCTGCTTTAAGTTAGCAAACAAATCATGGAATACACACTGTAACATATATAATATTTGTAGAACAGGTGATTTGACTTGGTAATGAATTAAAACAAGACCCTGTTACATCAAAAGCTGTCGACGAAACCATCTAGAACCGGTTAGATTCCACTGTCCTAAAAGCTACTAAGATTTTTTTGCTGAGCATGGTATGTATTTAATGGGACTCAAATATGTATGTAATTCGTCATTTATCTTATTCCATTAGATATACACAGATTTAATAGTTCCTTTAAAAATTGCCACGTTGAAAAATGTACCTAGAAACTTGAAATGGTATTTTGTTTTTGAGTCAGACTGTGCATCAAAATCACCACCTTCGTCAACTGCAACTCAACCTTGGCGAATCAAAAATTATATATCGCGTTTCCATTGCAAATTCATTTTAAATATTTTGACTTTAAAATGCTGATGGCCTTTTTAAAACCGTATTTCATTTTAAATTCATATTATAACAAAACTACTGTGATACGAAAGAATATACAAATGTTATAATATAACTAATTATGTTAAAATAAAAAGCGCCTAATAAACATTAATCTTGATAACAATTTTTTAAAAAGCTGAAAACAGTGATATTATTATTTTGCTCTTAGTAGATTGATCGTATTGAAGCTTTACAAAAAGTATCTAAATATAAATTAATTTTCTATATCTCAGTATTGATACTATGTAAAAACGCACAGAAGTCTTGCATGGTTAAAATAATTTTGTAATGTAAATATTTGAAGTTTTTTTAGTTATATTATATCTGATTTTCAAATATGGCTTTTGCGAATCGTTTATATTCTTCTTGACATTTAGGATGTTCACTGTTAATACTTGGTAGAAAAGCAATTAATTAAAAATATATATATATATAAATTTGTACTGATCAGTTGATAATGCTCGTCATGATTCCATGATTCAACGAACAGTAATATACAAACTCTTTGAATTACTTCATTATTAAAAAATAAGATACCGTGGTTCATTTTTACTTTCGCAAACATAATTTGAAAATAATAAGTAGACACCAAAACATATTTTTTCTTTTTGTTTGCATATATTTAAAAATGATTTAGATATTTATTTCGATTTATTCTTTATCTAAAAATAAATTTAGTTATAGGTATTTTTTTTCATTTTTTTCCAAAATTACTTATACTATACAAAGAGATAGAATGAGTCCCACGATAACTAGTTCCAGTGAATCTGCAAATATGTATTATGGGGACGTCATAATAGTACAAATAAAAATATAAGATCAGTTTTTTTTTATTTCCGTTCTCCTTCTTGGTCGCGGCAAAGATTTATGATTATTTGAAATTAACTCGTCTAATTGATCAAAGTAGTAATAATGATATCAAGTGGCAGAGCACCAATTAAATAACCAAGTGGAATGCTCCAAAGAAACGATGTGATAATTGAACAATACTTAGTGTTAATTTTCTTCTCGGCTAGAACAATAGAAGCAATCCATGCGAAGACAGTAAAGTTAATTCTATCAAAACACAATAGCGCCTGCAATGCTAATTTTGTTCCAGCAACCAGTATGCTGGTTTCTTATGAATACATTAACCATAACTACATTGTGTAAACATAAACATCACCAGGTGAATGCTAACATTTCTACTGAAATAACTCTATTGAAATATCACGGGAACTGTAGACTGATAGAGTATATGATAACAAGACAGGTGCAGTAAGTGTCATACTGAATGATACAATTATTTACTTTTTTTGTATCATTGATTGTAATTTTAATTTAGCCACCAGCCGCTACGTTATCGAAAAATTACTACGTAACACGTTGAACGTGTTTGAAAAGTTTTCCTGTTACGTCAGTGGTCCTGGAGAATCGACGGAACTAACTGGGTCGCATACTGTGGAGACATTCAGAGAGGAGAACCCTGCTTTACTCTTCTTCCGATGGCTGGGATTGCAGTAAGAACACTTTTTTAATTGTCTTATTATTGGTATTGATAATCTGGGCTCCTGGGCTTCCAAAGGGCCCACTTTAGACCCTTGAAATCAGAAAGTAAAGTAAAAACCTTCTTCCTTTTAGCAGTATAATGTTAATTATTGAAATAACCAATGTTTACATGCATGTTATCAGCCGCATCCAACTAAATAATCACGAATTACTCTTAAAACATTACCTTACGGACTTTTTTCTAAATCGGGAAAATTTTACTGCAAACAACACATTCAACGCCCTTAAAAAATGGTGGCACTACATCAGGCTTATTTTTTAGGAGGATTGTATTATAGATATAGGCCCATTAGAGGTGAAGTGAGCCAAGTCTTATGTTAGAAAAAAATAAGTTAGATGTATTGTAATATTCTACACATTTTAAAGTATCGTATAATTTAAGTAACCTCATTTGAAACACATTGTAATAGTGTTATCTTCCTAAAATTAAAATATGAAATCCACCAAAACACTAAATAAAGACGTGATTGTACTTAAAAGTCCAAGAAAATTATTTACAAGTCTTTACAAAATCTCATCCGTTGGGCCGTTAAATTATAGCCTTTTTCGTAGAAATATGTTTTAAAGAAGCTCCATTGAGAGTACACATGCTCAACATAGCGGATATGGATGTTGTGAAAAATTCTTCCTTTTGAAGAAAACGGAAAGAAGCATGGGAAAAGTTTTCGTGGGAAATCAGAATTTCTAAAAGGATGAGATTACTGTAAGACTTATTTACCATCATATCAAAGAGTTGTTAGGTAGCGTTATTAATACAGAGCAATAATATATTGTGATTCAAAATGCTTTCCTTCGAAACCAGAATATGGATGTAACCAATCGTTTTATATAACTGTGTAAAAAGTAGAGCGTGACGTAGAAGAAAGTGCTACCTGCTTATTAGAAAACATTTTTTCCGTGGACTGCTTGGAACAGGTAAAAAAAATCAAATTTATCTTCGAGCAACTCAAGCCAAATATAATTAATATCACGAGTGCAAGAAAATCTAAAAATAATAGTGTTTTTTCTGATGAATGGTTCGATAAATATAAATTAAACATAATTTATTTGTGTATTAGATAATTAAATTTGAATCGTTCAAATTATGTACACTCCCACAGATTTTGTCACTAACGACTCGGGTTTCGCCTTTCGGCATCTTCAGGCGTTCAAGTGCACGGATGAACTTGAACTGACGCTTAGTAAATGAATGTTTCGTGTTTATATAATAAATAAATATATCACTGAGTCTAAAACCATTGCTGGCGAAAAGGATAAGCTCATGGGAATGCCCAAAGATTTGAGTAGTGAGTGGTTTTAAGAATTATATTTATTTGTTTGTCGGCAAAGGTTTTATGATTATATTTATATAGGGTATAGAAGTGGAGATCCCGGTAGGTTTAATATTTCATTTAAAATCGGAAGGCTATGCAGCTGTGCCCTATTGGTTTCTAAACCCGAGTCGTTAGTGACAAAATCTGTGGGAGTGAACATAATTTGAACGATTCAAATTTAATATTGAAATTCCACCAAGCACCTTCAGTCGAAATCTTAAATTGTATTAGATAATGTTTTAGCTGGGGATGTTTATGGAATGGTTTTCCGTTGTAATACTGCAGCCCTCTTACCATTCCGACGCCTGGATTAACCTATTATAGGGCCTCAGTTATATTAGCATTTAATGTACTGCACATCGCAAAGTATATATTAATCAATATCTGTAGCCTTTTTACTTGTATAGATATATTTTATCATAGTCGTGGCGCTAAGTATTTATCTACTAGTATGCAATAAGTGTAATTTAATATTTGGGTCCTTAAAGTGAGATAATCATATAAAAGAAAATGTGGACTATAACACATCTTGAAAAAAGGTATACAAATAAACTTTATTTATTTATTTATTAAATTAGGCATCATGTCTTTCGTGCATTATAACTCTCAACCTTAGGTCACGTACAAACTACATAGCTAACGTCTTGCGTTCACGAAAAACTAATAAAGGTAAATTGCTTCATTTTGTTAACTAACAAGTAGGTACATTCTTAAGAGATGATTGTAATCTTTTTGTACCATGCCATCTCATGTATGTATTTAAATTTCACAAGACGTTTTGAGCTGTGCATAGAATAACTGATTTCATATTATTATGATTATGCATACGTGTGCATACATTGTCAGTGTAATACTGTGTTATTTTTTCTCGCTTACAATTACAACAGAACCTTAAATAAAATTATATTTCTGATTATTTCATTTCAAAATAAACGTTTTTGATTTCGATTTGAAATTACATTCGATAACTTTGGTAGCGTTATCAGGCTTCTTTTCGTTTCATTGAGAAACGTCCAGAGCCTAGATTCTAGGAACTTAAGTTTTGTATTAACAATAAATATTTACAAAGTTGCCGTTGTATCTTATGTGAGTTTTTTTTAAAAAAAATATTGAATAAATGAATTCATTATGTTCAAAATTATATTTTATATGATTGAATAGGTATACTATTTTTTTTAGAAACTATGTGTTTCAAAAGAAAATTCATATATATTTTCAAAAAAATTACATGTGTATTTAAAAATGTAAGAATTACTCGCTTTTTACACGTGTACGGAGATTCTGTTGTCATGTTCGAAAAATAAATCATTTTTAATGAGTTAAATCACTGAGATTAATATGCAATTCCACTAAAAGTTTGGTTATTTAATGTGTTGTGTAATGATTAAACGATTATTCCCCGAAGGGCACGAAACGTCACGCTATTAGAAATTTCATTGAGCGCTGCAAACTTCTATACAAACTTTGTATGAAAGATAGCTGCTTCTAACGAATTTCCGTATAGCGTGATGTTTCATGGCCCTCGAGATATATTTCCTATTTATTATTTAAAAAAATATTAGTTTACGACTTTTTTTAAAAAGTGTTAATTATGTTATAATATATGTGATCATATGCCAGTTTACACAAAAGAATAAAAAATACTTTTTAAAGAATCACAATTATTTACAGTGCATACAATGCTTTCTCCATCACTTTTAGGGTGTTCACTGTCAATACTTGGTGGAAAGGCATTATATTATATGAAATGTTTTCATTGTATCACTTTGTCAAAGAATTCCCAAATTTTAATTATGTTTATAATTACTTTCAATCCCCATTCTAAATTTATTAATCTGAGATGACTTTTTAATTATATGTTAGATGTGTTAAACATTTTAATTTTGTGCTATTTTAGAATCACTTTTAATGTAATTGGTATTTTCTTTTCAATGCCAATTGTTGTTTATAACTGTTCATTTTTGTATAAATAGCATTGTTAAATTATATTTCTTATCAGTTGACGATGCTCGTAATGAGCGAAACCGGTCCTGACATATTAAATAAAGTGGAATGAAGTACAAAGGAATATTGTGTTTTTACTAATATAATGCTTTCTCCATTAAAACTTTAAATAAAACGTAATATAATATACCATGTCGTGATACAAAATTAGTTTTCATCTTCATGTACATCTTAAATTTCAGGCTTTTGCACAAAAGTAACATAATTCACGGGCTTTAGAGGCATATAAAGCATCTTGGAAATTGGCTTACAAGTAGTTGTTGTGGCTTACCGAAACATTCCCTTTGCTCTTCATCAGTCGACGTGTCAATGTGGAACTTGATACGATTTGCATACCTACATGCAACCCAAATAAACCCTTGCAGGATTTTGTTTCGATAACCTTTTTCATATTTATAATGAAACAGAAAAAATAAAATTTGCACATTTTAATGATATATTCGAGAGTTTACAGTATATTTTCACTAACTTACTTTTTACAAATGTTCAACACAAAGTCGTTAAATTTGAATCGTTCAAATTATGTACACTTCCACAGATTTTGTAACTAACGACCCGGGTTTCGTCTTTCGGCATCTTCATGCGTTCAAGTGCATGGATAAACTTGAAGTGACGCTTAGTAAATGAATGTTTCGTGTTTATATAGTAAATAAATGTATCACTGAGTCTAAAGCCATTGCTGGCGAAAAGAATAAGCTCATGGAACAAAGTCGTTAGCTTTCATGATTTTTTTTCAAATCATTGAATACACAAGTTTTACTTATAAATAATAAATAATTACTATAATTAATATATTTTCTTTACGATTCCAAATTAACTGATTTGATACAAAGGATGAAAGCAGACTAAGGAGGATAATAAGTTTTAATGGTTGTTTGGAAACGCAGTTGAAGTTCAAGCAAAGTTGGTTTCCAGGAACAGATCCACCTTACTTACTAGTTATTACTTAAACTAAAGGTGAGTTTGAAGGAAGTTTCACTATTCATACGAACATAGTCTTCATATGAAACTTTGCGGAAGACCATCGACATAATTCAAGTTGTAAAGTGTTGAGAAAGGTCAAGGAAAATGAATTGCCACTGTTCATTAGATATTTGCGACACAAAGGTTATTTCAAAATAAAGTTTCCATCACATATTGAAGCGTTCGGATATCAAAACGTACACTTGGTCTGGCCCTGAGAGTGAAGTTTTTATCGGTATGTTAACTAACACTAACATTTTAATTATTGTACTTGTGTCTACACTTTAGAAACACTTATATAGCACATGCATTGTCAAACGCACACCCCACGAAGCCGCATGCGGCCCTCCGGCATATTTTCTGTGGCTCGGTACGATAGGTATACCATATTAGTATTAATTAACATTTAAATAAAAATACGACAATAATAAAAAAGGTAACATTATCAAAAATATGCATGTCTATGTGTTGAACGAAAAAATATATTGTACTAGGTAGATAATGTAGGTACAACCAGCGGTGGGCTGCCAATACGTTAACAAGGAGCTCGCCTAATCTCAAATTAATTCTCGATGTTCTGGGAAAGGAGCTATTTTTGTTGATCACTCTTTAGCAATTATATGCAATACTTAAACAAGCAATCGATTATTACTTAATACACTTATAATATGTAACAATGTGCAATTTACCGTAAACTAATTAATGTAAATGGCTAAAAGTGTTCTACTGTGTATACTGAAGCTGTCGTAGATAATATAAATGTCAGAAATTGCAGTTATTTTGATTTGAGAATATTTTTTTCTCTTAAATTAACAAGGGGCTCGCCGGCCGTTGTCAAATTTAACAAGGGGCGCGTGCGAGCCCCTCCGAGCCCCCTCCAGCCCACCCCTGGGTACAACAGTTGGTTATAAATCATTTAAATCATAAATGCGTTTGAACCAACAAGCAATAAAGAGAAAAGGTCTTAAAAATTGATATTAAAATTTTGATTAAGTAATAAAAATAGTCATTCTTTTATTTATCTTCACTACTTGGAGTGTTTTCGTAATGCGGCCCGCAGCTTGATGGTGGTGAATAAACCCATGGTGGTGAACGAGTTTGACATGTCTGGTATTTTTTTTATCCATGACCGCTTCCAATGAAAGGCATATGGCCTTCTAATGGAGGTACTTTCTTTTTAGAAGAGAGTAGTAGGGATAGAGAGCATACGATAGGATAGGAGTAGTGGTTGGCTAATCACTCTCGCTACACTCTGTTATATTAGGATTGGAATGGTGAGGGGAATTTTTAAGACATCAGTAATATCTTTACCCTCGAACAGAAATTTAAAAATAGATTGAAAAAAATCTCTTCGTACTAGGATTCGAACCAGTGAGGTCCGGCATGAAAGCCAACGACGTCGACCACTGTGCCAAAGACCCAACATGCCCAACATAATATTTTTTTTATTTTAAACTGAAAGTCGTTGGCTTCTGAGAAAATAATAAGAGTAATTGATTGAAAATATTTATAAATGTTATCGAAAATGCACCAAGGTTTACTTAATTTTTTAGTACAAATATTTGAGAACATTTCCAAAAAGAGAGGTTGAGCGACTGAGTAACAAACAGTTCTCTTAAAAAAACTTATGTTGAGACACAGCCATTGGGAAGCCATATGCTTCGCATTGGTAGCGGACATGGATAAAAAAGAAAACAAATATTATGTATTAAAGATTATTATCATCTGCCGCTGAAAGAGTTAACATGTTAGCTTTGCAGCAGCAGCTTGCCAGATAGAGGACACTCGACCAGTTGCGATGCGATGTCTACCTCAATAATTAGGTGACAGTATTAAATTACATTACAAAATACTTTGACCACATTCTACACGCCACACTATTAATTTACCAAGTGAACTTACAAAGTGTTTAAATAAAATTTAGAGATAAAACTATTCATACTGGGCCTAGATCTCAACTCACACCATCAATATTAAAGTACTGTGAACCAATTGCCAAATTTATAGTAGTTATTTTTTTTTCCAAGAAGAAGAAAAAAAAATGTATCAATTGCACCCACAGAAGTTTTAACAATTTGAAACTCCCGACAACACTTAAATATTACTCGTCGAAATTATTTTATAATGCAAAGAATATTTTTTGTTAATCCTTAAAAAGGATATTGAAACATAATAGACGTTTTGAGGTTATTAGCGATTTTCCGTTTAACAACATTAATTACTTAAATTTTTTGATTTGAACATATTTCTTACGGTTACCAGAGCTTTAAGCATCGAAGCAGAAGGATTAAATTACGGCTATCGTTGGATGTCTTAATATGAATTAACATTTCAATCGTTGTTTTATTTATTTTAAATTGTCATCATTTCCAGTTTCAACTATTTTAATCTAAATAATATTACTCAATTCATATTTTTCAAATAAATCCAATTTATATAGCTAGCTAGGTTATATGAAACGTTTTTTGTTAAGTTGACGCCCAAGCACTAAATAATTTTTTTAACAAAATGGGGTAAACTATCAAATTATTTAGTTCTATAAAAGTTTTACCAAATAAACGACTATTTAATCAACATATTTTTTAATTAAAAAGATACGAAGCGCTAAGCTAAAGCTTCTGATGTAAGTAATTAAATCTATTGATGAGAATGGTGGGTTATTAAAATTGATATTTAAATACGAAGTACATATTAAAATATAATTATCATATAAGATACTCTTGGTTTTTATAATAATTATATTCGTATCTTTAAACGTCCGCTGTACAGGTTATAATAATAAAAAGCTCTGAAAACAAAAACGACAGTTTTCATGTTTTGTCGAAAATGACTTAGTTATGTTATCTTATAAAGCAGGTAAATCAATCAAAAAAAAAACTTCATTCCGCGACCCCTCAATTAATAAGAATGAAAAAATACTATTATTGTAATGCAAAAATATTTTTAGAAAGACTCTGGCTGTGGCTGTAAAAAGTGTTTAATATTTAACCATCAAACCAAATAATTAACTGTATAATATATCATATTATATTGGTTTTTTAGTAAACTTATAATCAGTGGTGTAGTGGGGGCAGGTCGGACCAGGTCGGCGACCTGGCACCTGAAAATGAGCCAGGGCGCCGACCTGCCACCTTTTTGACTTGTTACTTAATTTTCAGGTACATACATATATTAAAATATAATACATATTATTTTATTGATTTAATTGTGAAAACGTGTGTTTTTATAACCTCGGACTGATATTTTAAAAAAATAGGGAAGAAATCAATGACCGACCTGGTACCTATTTATTTACCACTACATCACTGCTTTTAATTGCTTGAAAAATTTCCGCATCATACTTCAAAAATAGGTAACTACGGAAAAACTATCAAAATATAATATACTTAAAAGTTAAAATGGTAGAAACATCACTTTTAATGAACTTTAAATATATTTTAAATGCAAACATAAAACTTAACTTTTAAAAAAGCAGGTAGTATAAGACATAATTATCATAAAATATCAATAAAATAAATATATACTTAATGCTTGTATATTTTTTTAATTGATTGGCCCAATGATAGAACTCGCTTTAAAATTATTTAATATCTGGTATTGAATTCAAATTTTATAAATTAATGTCGTATCAATAAATATTGGTGAATAAAAATAAGGTAGCAGTGCATAAAATTAGCACGATTTAGGATTTAACTTTTACAAAAAAGCTGTCTTTAATTTTCGTTTGGAGATCGTATCTCGGGACGTGTTGAGTCACTGATAAGGCTCAAGGCTGTTGGTCCTTTTGTGTAAGGCGTCACATATTCCTCTAAAAGAGTGGATCTAGTTAACTTTTTTCTTGTTACACTTTGGTTTTGTTGTACAAGGCGCCAACCTTTTAAATATTAAAACAAAGATATGAAGGTGGTTCCCTAAATAAGGAAGTTTGTTTACAACTTTATCAAGAAATAGCAACTAGCGAGCTACTCTGAGCTGAGGTGCACTTAGTCCCAGATCGGCCTAGATATGTATGTAGATGAGGGTTTCTTGGTTCCTATATTAAGGCTAAAATTACACCGTGTTAGATATTTTTGAACATATTCTTCTATATACACGTACAACCAAGCAGAAATGAAACCAATTCCTATTTGGAATTGCTCTCAATATTTATTCTTTTTTTTATATTCTGATAATGAATTCGCACAATTAATAAATTATTATAGGAAGTTTTAAAACGATATACCTACTTAATAATAATGAATAGTGTTTTTAGTAGTGTGCGTATTCGTGAAGAAAACAACTCGGCTTTCTAAAATCAAAACTTTTTACGTTTGAATTGTTCAAATTATGTACATTCACACAAGTTTACTCGCTAACGACCCGGGTTTCACCTTTCGGCATCTTCAGGCGCTCAATTTCACGGATGAACTTGAACTGACGCTTAGTCAATGAGTGTATCGTGTTTCAATTATATCAAAGCTTTTTATTTTGTACTCATTGAAGGTTTCGTTAAAGTAATGTTTTTGGAAGACGCTGTGCCAAAAATCTGATACAGGATACATTTTCAAAGGTTTTATATAAAGCGTAAGATATTTATTATTTGAAATGACAGGTTCTAACAATTATTACATATATGATTGATCCTTAAGCGATGATATGTCTAGTACATTTTTTTGGAAAGCGCTGGCAACTCAACCGAAAGCATAATATGCTAGAAGATTTCTATTAATTTGATTATTTAGTTGTCAATGATAGAAGAGTTCTGTTAAAGATTTTTCTTTTGTACAGAGGTATTGATTTACTATATCATTGAAATTTATCAAAAGCAAGTGTCAAAATTTATTGCACAATCAATGAAATAAAAATGATATCAAATTTAATTTCATATTAAGTAGGAAAACATACAAAAAGTTATGAGTCTACTTTAAATTTAATCTAATTAACTTTAAATATTACGCTATTTACTATGGATAAAAAATGTACATTAAAAAACGAATGTAAAAGTTCTATCGAGATTTTACCATATTAACATGTTTTATGCAAAATATTACGACTTTAATGTTAAAAGATAGCAGAATAAATTCATCGATTTTTCTTAGATAGAAATTGAACCATTACAAAGTAATCGTCTTTTCAAAGATAATTATGACATTAGTAATTATAAGTGTTAATTAAGCAGAACTTAAATAATAAACTTACATTAAAACCAAAAAAAATCAACGGTACTTTATTTTACAACTTGCCAGAAAAAAAACTGTGCGGTTTTTAATCGATTATTTTTAAATGTTTTCTGGTTTATCTGTAATACGATAATTGTGACATAAAAAAATGTGGAAAATATTGCGCTTTTGCTGATTGTCATCCGTAATATTCCAATCAAAGTGAAAGGCGTTTTTATCACATAATTATTGAGCCTTAAAATTAGCGTTAAATTTTATTAAGTGGCTTAACTGATTCGTTTAACGTTAAGTGATTTCCGCAATATAACAACGTTAATAATCAATCAGGTTCGATGTAATAAAAACAATCTTAAATAATCTCGAGTGTTCGTTGTTAAGAACTTTATTATTGTTTTGCATTCTTCCAATACTAAGTCACTGTACAGTACAATGTACTTACAGCAGCAATAACATATTTATAAAAAAATCCTCTCATTCTTTAGGTAAAGGCTATTTCCATAACATGTGTAGTATTATTGTTAATGAAAACTTTAACATACAAATTCAATTTTCTCTATGAATTGACACTAACTTTTATTGCGTTACAAAATTCAAATCTAATAGATATATTATATGTACACTCAACAAATTTGAAATAATACCATCCACAAAAAATAACAAATTGTATATTTTACACATCACACGAATTATTTGTTCTAATACGATTCCCAGACACAAAAAAACAGGAGAGGATAATGAATGTCCTAATGACAAGAAATTCAACAGCACAAGGCAGTAAGTAATAAAAAACAAAAAGCTTTGTTAGATCCTAACGCATTACACGTGTCAGAAATTTCTAGCGATGAAAGTGATTTATATTCAGGCCTCATAATAGTTCAGTAAGAATGAATAATATTATTTTTTCTTAATAAATATTTTTATTAGGAATCATAGTTTTGAGTAATTAAGTTTTTTTTATTAATTTTTAATAATAAAAATAAAACAAACATAATTATTTATGAACTAAATTTAATTTTGTGTACTTTGTGTAATGGAAGACCATTATTATAATATTTTTACACGACGATTTCCTATACCACAATGTTGTCGTTTTTCAAATAACACGTTTTTTGAAATTCAGCGAACCAATCTTCAATTTTTCTATTCAATCACTGTTTACACTGTTTTTCATGTTACGTATCTACCGTGTTAAAAAAAAGTGTTGAGTGTACATATTTATAATTGAGGAAGTATTGAATCTATTTTAACGAAAATTGGATTTATAAAAATGTTATTATGATATACTTCAATAATTCACATAAGTGATAATAAATCTTCTGGGATAATCGATAAAACAGTTAACTGTCTTACCGCAGTGTTGTTTTTTCAAACTCGATAAGTCTAAATTATATCGTAAGTAGTTATTTGAATTTAGAACGCATTAACTTTCGATGCACTAAAAAATAAATCGATACATCATATTACTTTTTATAAAACTTACAAAAGCACTAATGCACTGCTGTCAAATTACGTAGTGAATATTTGTTCAATAGGTGGCACTTATTGATATTGGTCACGTAGCGGCGTGGCCATCGTTTGGGCCGAGTGCCACTGGGACGTGTAAGTGCTCAGGTTACAACAAACAAATAAAAGATTATAATCACCATTGAAAATAAATGTACAAATACCTCGCTATCATCATCAACTTTTCCTACATTCACTTTTGTGTTGGTATATATTTTTTTTGTTTTTTTTATCCATCAAACAAGACAAGATCTTGATAATAATTTCAAATAACGAATTTCATTTATCACACAATTAATATAGTAACAACACAATTAATATATTTTACCAGCAATAGAAAAGGAACAGTCCACGTCTTAGTACCTCAGCGATATTGTTACTGGCTACCGTCACATACTACTGAATACTGATGCATCAGGAGAGGTTGGGTATTATCCCTAGGATTCACGTGTAGGAACTAAAGAAATCTGGCATCTCGTAATAGGATACAATTAGATTTCTAGGTAACAGAGAACTTGTGAGGATATAAGCAGCGGATATGGTTCAAGAAGCAACTTTTTTTCCTCACCCATATTTGTCTACTGAAACTATGTGGAGCATGCGCAACGGGCTCTCAGTTTACTGGCTATTTTTTATTTTTTTAAATATTGATAAAAATGAATTATTTCTATCACCTTCCCATTTGTATTCTAGTTATGTATTTAATTAAAAAAAACTTTGAAAACTGACAATTTTGATAAGAAGCAATCTCTTAAACGTGCAAATACTGTGTTTTCAATTAACAAAAATGTTATCAGAAGTTTTACGTTATGAGATGTTAAGCTGATTTGAATTTCATAGTCACTGACTTAGTCACTGACATAGTAACTGACAAATCCTTGAAGACAAATAATAACCATTATAATAACAATCACAATAGCAAAAATACTGTATATATATATTATGAAACCCTTCACGCAGCGACCAGCAGCATCACTTGTAAGAGTTGTAAGTATCTATTGGCTTAATAGTTAAAGCCTTTTTAAATTTAAGAAACATATATCTATATTTAAATAACTGTTCAATAAGTCGCAATAATTTTACACATGCAGTATACAAATCTATATATAAAGTTATTCCTAATATTATTTAAAACTTTAACATCAATATGCAAGATGTTTTTAAAAACTAATTACCAGCGCTACCAGGTCGTTTAATTTTAAATTAAAACAGATCAAATTACCTTTAATAACTAGGCATCATAAAAGTAAAGGATCTTGTCTAATCTGTTCATCTTTATTAGGTACAAATATTTATTCATCAATTTTGTAATTTATAAGTACTATGCTAACAATATAGGCCCTACTTTGTGTATACGAAGTAACTTCAACAACATTATCTCCATAATGCATTAGGCTTCGAAACCACTAAGCATTTTTAATAGGAATTTTATTGAAGCTCATTATGTGTTATAAAACTGGATGAATGAAAACGATATAAAAACTTTCATATTGAACCAGTTTTTTTTTAGAAATTGTGTTTTATTTTATTTTACAATACCGCGTATTGAGTTTCAAAATAAAGATGCCATAGATAATATGTCTTTCAATTTATTACACAATAAACAAACAAATTCAAACAATTTTGATAATATAAATATTACATCATCTGAAATATGAACGAATCCTTATATTTTATTATTTATGATCTGGTGGCAGTCTGTTACTATTTGAATTAATTTTATATATATATTTTTTTTATTACGTACTGTCTATTAATTTCCAACTGATGAATGTTCGCAATGGGTGAAACCGGTCCTTATCAAATTGAATAAGTGTGGAATAACAAAAAATGTGTGCTTAATTTTTTGAATATAATGCCTTTCACCTAAACCACTTGAACACCTTAAAAGTAACGCCAGATCTAAATGGGCTTCAAAGATAGCCAGTAAATCATTTCTTCAGAGAGTGAATGACAAAGGGCTTAATGTATGTGGACTACCACTTTTTATGATATTTTGCAAAAAAATATGTAAGAGAGTTAATCATTTTAGATATTACATATAAAATAATTGGTGGGTATGTTTAATATTAAAAAATAACAAACCTATTTAATCAAAATTTTGACAGAAGCTTCATTTATTTAAACATAAGATTAGTTGTATGCTTAAACAGCTTTCGATACAAAACAGATACATTTGTAATCAGAAAATTTGACCAAGAAAATAGTTCAAAGCAATACATCAAACTTCCTACAAAGTTAAGGTTGTTGTTGTTACTTTAATTTTTCATATTTTAGGCCCAAAAACCGCAATTACTCACAGTATTTATCTCTATTATATTATAAACAATACAAGTTTATGTTATACCTTAATTTTTTTATATTAAACTGGCTTATTTATTTACTTTTGATATAAGACAAATTAATTAAATGAGAGAAAATGTCATTCTTTGATGTAACAAAACGATATGCTTATGTGTGCCAGTTATATAATTAAGTTAGACTTTTGATTCTAAACTATTCAATAACCGATCATGATTCAGTTTCATTTCGAGCAAAAAATTAAGGTTAGGTTTTTTTTTGAAAATTCAAAACATTAATGTTTATTCTTAGTGTTTTATCGTTAAACACCAAATCAAGTGTTCGAAGTGTTATCTGTTGGCAACCACTATCACCATCTTACGTGTGATACAAAATCAACAAGCGAGATGAAAAAAACAATACGAACCCAATCTTAATTGCGTCCCTATAACAAATGTGTTTTTTAACAAGCATGTCTTACAAAAAATGCTTTTGACTGCTTCTAAGACAAATAGCCGAGAGATACTTAACAGATAGTAACAGGACCAGCTGCCGATACTTAAAGCCTCCAATAAAAAAATACACGGAGTAAGTATTATAATATTATACGCAGGAAAAAAATATGTTTTTAAATATTGTAATCAAATGTTTTTCAAAAACATCAATTTACATTAATTAATTACTCGTTCTATCGTGAATATTTAAAATGTCAATATATACGTAGGTTCTCTTTTGATAAGCATTAAGTAAAAGAAAGTGAAAGAAAATACAACTTTTATAATAAAACTATGACAGTAATAATAAATAGGTCATGGAGGTTAAAAAAAATAATAACATGGTTTTAAATGAAATAAAGAATATGCTGCTATACATTGGGAGCTGACATGGATAAAAAAAAAATTAAACAGTCTTCAAAATTCTTCAGTGAGTATAGAATATGTATATATCATAGCACTTGGCTTATTTTTAATCTAGATCAGGGGTGGGGAACTTTTTCAACATAAGGCAGCACTAAGTAAATATATTGGATTATAAAATCGCGTATTTATTTAAAAAATATCCAGATTTTTATTTTTATAATATGTTGTATTAGAATATTAAAATTAAAATCATTCGTACTTAAACAAGCATTGTAAAAGTAAGATTGTCTGTAGATGCCTATGAAAGAGACAAAGCATGTGTCACAGTTAGTAGCACAATACGTGGAATAATCTAATCTATTTTAAATTGTATTTATTTATCCAGATATATTTGAAAAAAAGTGGCACAAGTCAAAAAGCCGCATCAGAGTAGCCAAGAAGCCACAGGTTCCCCACCACTGATCTGGACCAAAGTTTTTATCATAGTCATTAGTTTATTCAAACTATTGTTAATATGACAGTATGTTTCATATTGGTATATTACAAGTTGAATATTTAGTTGGCAGTTTGCGAGGAATTCAAATAATAAGTTGCGCTTGTCTAAAAGTACTTCATGTAGAAGAAATAACACTGAACTCATTTAAAACACATTCATGACTCGTGAGGAGGTGTCATATAAAATTAAATTCACCCTAAAACAGCCCTGCGTATTAGATACGAAAGGTGTACACCCATAAAGCGCGTTGATTTTAGCTTTTGGGCATATTTTCAATGTTCACCTTGAGATAATTGATCGACCAATAAAATCAACCCTTGTTAGTTTTGGCTGTCGGCGTTCTACTGCAGAAATAACCCTCAGACATTCATTGTTGATAAATGATATGCTTTTTGAAATGTAAATATAACTTATTAAATAAAACATAAATAAAAACAACCCTACTCAAAAAACTCATTTGTGCGAGGTGATTCTATGGCCAGCCAAATGATAGGTCAAATGAAATATTTGCTTTTTTATAGCGGCTTTTAATTTTTTTCTAGTCCTTACCCATTGAAACCGATGAATAATATTATAAACGTTTATTTAAATTGGGTAGTTCAATCACACCACATTTTTTTATATAAATATATAACTTTTATTCAATATTTTATATTATTAAATCTAAATATCACGCTGAGTGGCGTAGTAGTAAATATTCATTTTATTATAATTATAAAATAAATACTAGAGATATTTCCATACTAATCACGTAATTAACACCTGAGAATTTGCCTGATTTGATTACAGTATTCATGGCTCCATAACAGACCATTTCATTAAAAAATAAATCACTCTATGTACATATTCTACATTATTTATAAAGATCAGAGCTGGTTTTGTTAATCTTGAGCATTATCAACTTATACACTGCTATTAAACTTACTTAATTTTGTATAAATAACCTTCGCTGATAATGTTCGAGTTGAGAGAAATCGATCTTGATCAAAGTTATGTGGATTTAGTACGTAAACTTTTTTTTAATAAAATGTCATTCATTCCAACATGCCGGTTAACACCTAAAAGTGAGACAGACACATTCATAAAATGGTTTATCAACCGTTTTTGTTTATATTCCATATCACCTAGACTTTTTTGAGCCCGTGGCCCCAATACCCATATATAAGGAAATAAGTTTTTCAAGACTCGAGGACACAATTATTTCGAAATTTATGACTGGGAAAAAATTATGACAATAAACTACTCAAAAATAATTTTCAATTCTTTTAAAATTTTGCTCGCCGGCAGATTTAAAAATTTTACCCCGCCTATTTACCTAAATGAAAAGACGTGAGACTTTTTTTAGCTCTTCCAGGAATTCAAATTTCAAAAATCCGGAATTGCCACAAATGTGGGACCTTTTTTTACCTCTCTCGCGGAGTTTAAATATTTTTTTGTCGCTGTCCGTTTTTAAATACTTATGGATTTACCCTCGGACCCCTAAAACTGTGATGTGGCTCCCGTATTTTTTTTCTCTGTGCCCCCCTCGGAACATGCAGTAGCCCTCGCTTGAGGAAGTCCTTGGAAAACAAGAACATGAAAGCATTTATTTAATCGAAATCTCTCATCCTTGGCTTAATACAAAGATTGATAAAACCAATATGTTATGCAATTGAATTTGTTGGGGCTTGAGTCCAATAACACAAACACGATAACACATTTATTGCCGTAGCTTCTTTCTTATTACGTTGAAGGTATATTTAGATAAAAATTGCCTACCACATTCTGATGTTTTTTTTTCTCGAAAAAAACGAGAAGAATTTTTGAGCTTATTATGATAAGCAACATTTTAACAAAAATAACAAGACTTTTATACCTACCACACTTGTTAATTTTCGAGGTTTTTCTAGCATGTATTCTAAGAAAACAGTAGAACACAACAAAAATAAGCTGAAAATATAATACCAAGACGTTTTCTTGGAACAATTCGTTATACAAGAGCATGTCTTGTAGTTTATAATAATGCTCGGTGAAAAGATTTTAAGCCTACAAGGAAATCTGAAAAGCATTATTTAACGGTAAAGTATCTTCCAATATTACTTAAAATATTTAATTATTCTTTTGTTTAATGTTTCCGTAATTGGCAGCTTTATTCAAACCGTATTGAAAATTAGTAGTCAATTGATATAACAACTGTATTTATAAATTGGGTACTTGAGTCGTTAAGTATCTCTTTTACATAATTACAGTTTTGTATAGTATATAAAATAATTATTTTTACTTACTATTATATTTTTTAAAAATGTTATTTCATGGCAGGAAATCCAATAAATACCTATATTAAAGTATGTTATACCACATTTATTTCCGAGATTTTCCATATGAATGAGTATACTGAAAATTGGTTGCTTATTTTTTTTTTTAAACGATATTGTTTTACTTTTTTTTTGTGAGACGTTTTTTTGGTTAGGTCGTGTGTTTTAATTAAAAAGTATAATTACAATAAATTCCAAAATACTCATAACGTCATCGTTCAAAACGTTTTTTTTTTAATATTTATTATTTAGCGCCGCAAGCTACGTACAAAATATTTCATGAAGTGATGAGTTAATAAAAAATAACATTGAATCGTAATAACGTAGCATTATGTATGCATTTTTTGACATTTAGTATAATTTATTCATTTATTATTCAATAGATGCCTTCAAAACATAAAATTTTCTTTTGTGTTTTTAATTATACACACAAACCATAATGGTGCACTTTCCATAAAACAAGCAGTTTACCTTATTAAAACAAACATAAGCCTACGGCAGACTTCAGTATACAAAAAAAACAAACAAACAAATAACCACGAAAAAGCCCACAACGCCTTCGATCTGTGTTGATTTTTGTAATTTCATAAATACTCATCGGCGCCTTTGTAGACAGAGCCAAAGGACTTGTGAAAAAAACAAAAAAGCACTTTGGGGTTCATAAAACGTCAGCGTACAAGTCAAAATCATGGCAGGTGTATCAAGGTAACAGGACAACAGGTGGAAGCTATATTCCCGCCGCAATAATTAGCAGGGGAGCCGAATCGTTCACGGCTTGAGCCTTGCGCAAACAAAGCTTTTATCGGTGCTCACGTCTAATAAAACCGAACAAATACCTCCTTAGATTGTTGCTCCCCCGATACTCATATCTATTATCAAAATCTTTGAAAGCGTGTCTGTTTGCTGTCGAAGAAATGATGGGTTTTGTTAAACGCCTTTTTTATTAGTTAGTCTACTTATTGGTACTGATTAAAGATAAAGATTGTAATAATTATTGTTTTTGTGTAAAGATTGAACTCCCTGTACCTCTTACCATTTCAAATTTTTTAACAATTGGGCTAGCGAGGGTGGTTAGTCATCCACTAGTCCTGTCCTAGCCTTATACTTCTATCTTTACTCTCTTTGAAAAAAAGAGAGAAGTTGAGTGACTGAGTAACAAACAGATCTCGTAGAAAAACTTCTGTTAAGATACCTTCATTAGGAGGACATATGATTCATATTGGGAGCGGTCATGGATAAAGATAAAGATTTTATTACAACATATGAGATAGTAAAACATATTTTAATTTATTTGCCAACTTTTAAGGGTTATGAAAATTGCCACCATTGTTTTCTGAGCACTCAATTATAAGCTTTGTTAAGAGTAGTTAATTATTAAGAAATATCTTTGAAAACTGTCTGAATAATAAGCCTTTGTAATAATTAAACATTTATTTTATTGTAAGCATTCTTTGAAAGAATCAGAACAAGACTTGAAATGTAATTAAATTTAATTAATAAGGCACTTAGATTCCACAAAAAAATATTGAATAAACCTCTGTTTATGAAATGGAATTTCATTTATCGAAAAATCAAATAATTATAACCCTGAAACTAAAGAATGCCTGTTATTTATTTTTAGTAGTAGTATTATTTATTATTCTATAGAAATAATATTCTGATTTTCCCAGTCAGCTATTCTCAGAATATCTCCGCTTATTTGCAGTAAGAATTAAATAATAAACAGATCTTAACTGTTATATTTAAATAATTAAGCATCACTTCATTATCGTTTTAAACATTGACATTATTAATAAGTATATTGTTTAACAGTTTGAAATCAATTTGAATGTTTTATTCTTCTGAAACAAAAGAAACCGTTGTGCTTATTTTATTTTCATGTAAAATTATAATCTCTGACATTGTATCTTAATATCATATATATACGAACTTCTTTTTCAATTTAAAATAAACAATAGAAATTTATGGATATTATAAAAACAGCATTTTAAAAGAAAACACAGCGATATTTTGTGTAATTCTATGTTTTTTTTAAAACTTATTTGATATGGTCTTCACAATAAAATATGACTTTTTAGCTTATAGGAACTAATTTATTGACACGAAATAATAGATCACAGTTAAATTACGCCACTATCACACTAAAAATACTTATAAACTAACATTAAATAGTTAATGGAATATTATAAAAATGAAAACCTATTTGATGAGGCATTTTCAAATTAAAAGCGGGCTGGAGTTTACTAGTTTCACGTATAATTTGTATGTATTTTAAAACGTTTTTCGTCGTCGATAATTTTTTTCTACGCGAAATTAAATTATTCTTCATAGATATTATGGCTTAAATATTATCAAGACGTCATCAGATACTCGCTAAAATGAAACGTATTTAGATTTGTTAAATATGAAAATACAACTGCGGTATTTATCTCCAAACAATTAAATTCAATTGTGAACTATAAACAATAAATAATCTAAATGAAATTTAAAAATAAAATTTTGATTTGACCCAGAGCAGATAGTGTAGTATATCCCGTTGGGCAGGTTACTCACACTTGTCTAATAATTTATAAAGCAGCAATTTTCGAAGAGAAAACTGCACATCATCTCTTATTCCCCGTTTTTTATTTTATCTTGTCTTAAACTATTTCTAGTCACGATTCTTACGCTTATCATTCTTAAGCAACTACTTCAAAATTTCTAAAATCCTGCGCGGTATCGTTCTGAATAAAAAATATTATTACTATTACAAGCTTGTATTGAAAAGTGTAACATTTATATTCGTCATGGAAATCGTTACTTTAATTTAAAAAATAATATTTGCAAGATGCAAAGTGAGTTTTTTTGTGAAACTTTCATTTAATAAGCGATTTAAAATTCAAATTGTGTTTGAATTATTAATTTTATTGTATTTTTATGCGTTGAAAAAATATTCTGTGGCTTTTTCACAAAAAAAAAAAATCTTTATTTCACTAAGAAATATTCAAAAATACATTTTTTAAATATGATCAATCATTGTGATGTTAGATAATTATGGTTAAAAATCAAAAGTTACTCTTCATTTAACAGAATGCATTAAAATATTCTTTATCGTGTTTACTGTCAATTCCAGGTAAAAACGTATTATATTTTTATTTAAAAGTTCTAATTGATTTTTTTTATCACATGTAGAATGGTATCGCTCCTCACTAAAAAATTGAAAAGACTAGTGATAAAATTGAATTTATAGTGCAAATATTTAAAACATTTTACAGAATTTTAATATCTCAATCTCGTAACCGAAAAACGTATACCTAATAGATAAAAGAAATCTTGTCATGCTTTTGGCTGACCAAGTACAGATAGACCCGTCGCATGGCTCGATATCAAGCGGAAGCGATAACTGCATCCGGGTCATCAAAATCAAAACATGCGCTACAAAAATAATGTACATTAAAAAAGTACACGTAAACGATTAAAATACTTTCCTTTAGCAATCATCGTACGGCACTAAACACAACTCAGCCAGTGGTCATTTTTTGTCTTTAATGGTGCATTTAGAATTTGCACGTCCGCACAACAACGCCTTACTTAGCCTAGATAACTGGGATTGAAACAACGCTAATCTAAATAACTGTTACTTTGATAATTGGACATGTTTGTTTGTAGAAGTTGTAAGAAAGGTCAAGGTTAAATGTAACATTATTTCAGCGCTTCCAAATCTTTGCCTAAAAAATATTTTGTATTTAAATTTACATACATTTGTAGTAGAATGCACGCATTGCGGATTTTGTTATCTTTGCTCTTTTCTGCTTTACAACATGCTAGCGTTGTGCTTTGGTAATCACTGGCTTAGAAAACTATGTATTCTTTCTTGCAGTTATGTACTGATTTGATCTGAGTAGACATTGTATTTTTTTAATTTAACAAAGGGCTCGCGCAAACCCCTGTGACCCCTCCCCTAGCCCAACCCTGGATGAATAAGAGAAGATCTAAGCATCACAGACATTGTAGACAAATTGATTTCTTAAAGTGTGTATATTATAATACAATTTGAACTCATGGCCACTGTTACCAAAATTGAACCCCAAGAGAGTTGACCACTCAGCCGCTAGATCGGCAAGTAGAAAGTTTCATAAAAAATATGCTTTTATTGTGATGTATAACGAAAGACATAAACGCCCTCTTGTGGATGTTTTAAAAACTTAAAGGGCTTTTTTATAATTTTGTCACATGTGGGACGGTTTAAGTATCCAATATTACGATTGTATGAAATTAATACATATTGTGGTAATATTAGTAATCTCTGTAAATCTTTGTATGCATTGGTAGGTTTAGACTTTGGGAGGGCCTAGGAGGAAAATTATATGATTAACTGAATTCAAAATATACAGGCTATTTATCATATTAACTATTTTGAGGCCCCTTAGATTCGGAGACCCCAAGCGCGCGCCTCATTTGCTTGTATTATAATCCGCCACTGTTTGTATGTACATACAAATAAATATCTTTGACAGTGCTTGTTATTACTGATATAACTGACAATAAATACTTGATAATGTTAAATTATTATAAAAATAAAATGTGTTTTATTTCTCGCACTATGTCAATAAAAACAAGATTATCATTTTAAAATTTCGTTCTGGGAGCGTAGAATGATTTTTAAGTAATCCAGTGGACAATTTCTGTAATGTGATTTTTTCAGAAACTCGATATATATACCAATGTAAGCCATAGCTATAAAAACATAATTTAGTTTTGAGGTAAAAATTCACCTGCTTAACATATGTAAGTACACTTGTTACATAGTAATAATTATAGTAATATAATCTACATTTTCAATAACAGTTCATTTATATAAGTAGTATTCCCTCATTATGTAACTAGCGTTGATAGAAAATTTGCTTAGATAACGTTTTATAACAAGGTCTGATAGTTAATGACAAGAAGTAGTGGTCTAGAGGTAAATTTGTGGTTACGGCCTCTGCTTACGGAACAAGACGACTCCAAGTTCGAGACGTCTTATTAAAGTTAAATTTAATAGTATGTTGTTCATGACTCATGACTATACATAATTAGATACATACATCCAGCTTGCGTTTTAGTCTTACAATGTAAGCATTCAATATCATATGTCGTCACATGAGAGCTGTACTGGGACATCTCAAAAATCTAGTATTGAGATGATATGCAATGTTATGAAATATTTTAAGACGTGTGAAATGGTTTATCTAAAATAAAAATAGATGTTTCTTAAAAAGACAGGTATCCTACCACAGCGCTTAGATTATTAAAGGAAAAGGAATCTTTCTAGTAAAACACTTCTTTTTTTTGATAACCCAGAACAAATCACAGGCTACAATATGTTACAATCTAATACAGGCACGGCCAAACCGTAGCCCACCGAGTATTTTTCTGCGGCCCGCGAGCAATATTATTTTTGAAAAAAATTCACGATTTTATCTTTTAACGTTTTTTTTAAATAGATTGAAAATTAATATAATAATTTAAAGCTGCAACTTGAGATTATTGATCTGCAGTGTGACTTTGATTTAAGGGAATAGTTCCGTCGTGAAGAAATCTGCAAACTTTATAACGCAATTAATTCGGACAAATTCAACCAGTTTAAAGACGTTGCTCAAAAATGTTCGCTATTTTTGGATCAATCTATGTTTGTGAACAAACGTTTTCAATCATGATCATGAATAAAAACTCTTTACGGTCAAACATCACCGATGAACATTTACAAGCAGTTTTAAGAATCTAAGCTATAAAATTAGCCACTGAATTAAAAAAAATTAAAAAAAG
This sequence comes from Himalopsyche anomala, assembly GCA_031772345.1. Classification (NCBI taxonomy): domain Eukaryota; kingdom Metazoa; phylum Arthropoda; class Insecta; order Trichoptera; family Rhyacophilidae; genus Himalopsyche; species Himalopsyche anomala. Next base: position 7,719,148 of record CM062832.1, on the reverse strand, counting down.
ACCTAAAAAAGTTCCATTCTTCTCATTAGATTGTTTTTTTGTAATATTTTTTTCATTATAATAAATAGTGTACATATAAAAATGGTGATTTACTTGCGGCCCGCCGCTAATTTTGAATTCCTGAATTTGGCCCTTCATCCGAAAAGTTTGCCCTTCCCTGATCTAAAATATATATAAAAAAACATTTTTCAACGAAATATACATTTTAAGATTAACCTAGCTTTTCAATGAAAACACTGTTGACAAAATGTACAGCTCAAAAAATTAACTTCGTTTAAATTAGGGAGGGATAAAAATACCGGTATTAATGAAACTAGGGATCCCGGTATTAATAGTGTTTTTTAATATCAACATACCAGTTTAGAAAATGCAGAAATACCGACATTTCGGTAATGAAAAATAACTAAAATCGAATTTATTATTTAAATGAACCACGTCATGTACTTATACAAGAATTGATGTATTATAAATATTTGGTAAGCACCCGTTTATGATTATAGTGTATTTTAAATGGCTCTATTATTATGAAATTTAGAAATTTCTAAATAAGAATTTTGATTTACTCGTCTGGTATTACGGTTCTAATTGGCCGTTATTTTCACTTTGTTTTTTTTTTTAAATACCGGTATATATTTGAAATACTGTTATTCAATGTGAAAAACCGAAATACCGGTATTGATATAGTCGTCTGGAATTGTAATCCCTAGTATAAATGTAATTATGATAACAAAACTAAACAATGATAACTGCTTTGACTGCACTATATTTATCAGTATAGTACAAAAAATGTTTCCCGTCAATTGACACTATTTTGATAAAACGCCCACAAAAAACACATTTTATTATGCAATATTACTTACTATTAAAACAGTTTTATCTACCTACAAATTATCGCTAAAGTGCAAGTATGTCAAGCGGAATATTCACTTCACAATAATTAAATCGGTTCCGTTTTATTTAACGTATTTTTCAACTACGAATGGTTTTTAACTAAGCGTTGATTTCTAAAATAATTGTATAGATTTTCAAAATATAAAATGAGTTCGGTTCCAGCCTCCACAATTCTTCGAAAATCAAAGGTGAGTGTAGGAAAATTTCTATAACGATTGTAATTATTTATCATATTATTGTATGGAACCATTAGGGGTGAAGTGATCCAAGATTTTAGAAAAAAAAATCGATGCGTTTTAAAGTATTGTAAAAGTGAAGTACATTGCAATATTAGTAAAAACACAATATTCCTTTGTACTTCATTTCACTTTATTTAATATGTCAGGACCGGTTTCGCTCATTACGAGCATCGTCAACTGAAGCATCGTCAGCTCATCGAAACCGGTCCTGACATATTAAATAAAGTGGAATGAAGTACAAAGGAATATTGTGTTTTTACTAATATAATGCCTTTCCACCAAGTATTGACAGTGAACACCCTAAAAGTACATTGCAATACTCTTATCTCCGTAAAATAAATATATGCAATTTACCAAAACACCAAGTAAACACGTGATAGTACTTACTAGTTGGCTCACTTAACCTCTCAAAGGGCCGTTTGTATGTAGTCTCCCTTTTTTGTCAGTAGGAAAGTCCTAGCTTTTATATTTTATTTTATAGGTTTAAAATTAGAAAAAATGTTAGCTTTAAGATAGTTAATCCGAAGATGCCTTTTAAAAAAGCGGAAATGGTGAAATAAGAAAGTTATCAAATTAAATTGTATGTCGAATATAGATATGCATTATAATATAACATCAAATTTAATTATATAATATCACTTTATTAGATATAGACATTTTATGATAGCATTCTAAAACGGTAAATATCTTAATACTAATAAAACTAGTAGTCTATATTAAATCTAACCACAAATATTGTTTTCATATTAATTTATCAAAATAGTTTGACACATCATAAAATACATATTATTATAGTTTGTTTTTATTCACTTATTATTTATAAGAAAGTAAATACGGCTAAGATTATTTTTTTCATCAGAACTTGGCACAAGTATAGAGTAGACATTTTTTTTTTGAAACGATAAAAGCATCCTCTCCGAGACCAGAAATTCGATAAATTTAATAATGGAAACAAGTAGCCAAAGCATTTGATAGTTTTTTTTTCAATTTGTCGGAAAGATAATACTTTTTTGGGTTTTGGCCAAAACAATTTCTTTATCGGCAAAGAAAAGGTCCACGAAAGTATTGGATTACAAGAAATTCATAAACCGTTAAGCGTCCGTAGTATTAGAACAAGAGTGAATTTTTTTATACTAAAAATAAGCCTGCTTTGAGAGTATCATAAAACGCAAACAATATGGACTCGAAACGTTTGAAAAACGCAGTATTTGTAATAAATGCGTTAGAAAATCAATATAATTCAACAAGACTTTTGGTTTTTGATATAGAAGTTCAGAAGTGAATTAACATTTCAATTAGTTTTACATTTTTAAAACGAAAAAAACAAATAATTATTGAAGTGTTACTGAATTATAACAGAGCATTTATATATTTTTTGAATATTATAGCGTCAAAAAACATTGAGTTAATCAAAAAAACGTTAATTTAATACTTGTATAATATTATTGAATTATGTTTTTTTGTCAACTATATCCGTTCCCAAGTCAGCGCATATGGCAACCGCATGGTTCCTCCAAGATTCACTGTCCCCCGCCAATCTTCTTGCTTACTCCCATGCCATCCCAGCATCCTGAAGTTCCGCCGAGTACATCCTATTGTATGGTCATCAGTGGCCTTGGTAAAAGAGACAGGCAGAACTCAGGTTTTTTTGAGGCATCCACAGCACATGTCCTAGCTGGGTCCGAGGCCAAAGACAAATCACCACACTCCTAATATTCGGCGCTGGTATCTGTTTTAAAAGCACATTATATAACTATGCTTTTATAATGTGCCATGACTCGCAACCGTAAATCACCACTGTCAAAATGCATGTGTTGCACAACGGACATTTGGGTTTTAACCGAGCACGCCCGTAAGTTCTAGACTCAATTTTATATTACCTCAATATTCTTGCGTACTTACAAAAACACCTATCCAAAAACTTGCATTATATTATAGTTATTGTGCTCTTAAAGACATTATATTTTATGTAAAAAATGTTGCTATTTTATTAGTTGTTATGAGAATCTTTTACTTAAGATATGTGCGTGCGTAGAGAATATTTTCATGAACTCGTTCTTTATTAATGCTATTAAACATTATTGATTGTTTTTATAAATTATAAAAATAAAACTTACAAACTATTTTTCTAGCACACATTTTTTAATAAGTTTAGTAGAATAAGCAAAAGCAATATTCGGAAACTATTTTTAAAACAGCTTGATCGTAACTACATACATATTACAGAAAATAAACATTTGTGCACAGAAATAAATTATGGTTTGAGATAATAATAGTTTTATATAGGTTTATTGTTTTAATTTTTCCAGTGAATCAAAATTCCATTCCATTTAAACTAAAAGTGCAATAAAAAAATATCGTTGCTGAACAGTGAACTTTGCTGATAAGCTTTTTGCGTTGAAACCTTTCTGTTATTTGTGAGTTTTAAGTATGTTTTCTAAATGAATAATGGATAATATTTCCTAATTATAATTTGTAAATGAAGTTCTCTCGGTTTCATAAGGTTTTGAAAACATACTAATTTAGTGTTGAAATTTTTATATGAATCAATTAGATTTGTTTGTTCCGTTTATTTACGACCCCGTTTTAAATTCCAACCATTCAGATATTAAGCAACACGGTGCGTTTCATATAAGGTATGTTTTACGAGAGGTATGAAGAATCACAGTCGTCCGCACGTAGTAGTTAGTATTTCAAGATGCCCGGTACTTATGCCGTTCTAGTATTTTATGTAATGAACCAATTTAAAGAACACGTTCATCTCCGTTACGGTATTTATTAAAGATTTCAAAGAGACCGTGGAAAAAGAGCTTAAGTGATAATTTTCAATATAGGTCCGGATTTTCACTAATACTTTAAGCCTGATTTACATATAAAATGCCGTCTCCTATTATTATTTTTAAAAAATCCGAGGCTTATGTCAAAACAAAATTGATGATAATAATAATGTAGACGGACCATTTTTCGTTCCGACATTAAGAATTTATTAAGAATAAAAAATATCCACGAGTAAAATAGGTGAAATGAGGCATTTTACATATTTTGATCAGTATTAGTTGATGTGCATTTAAAATACTTAATATTTGGTTCTGTGCTATTTTTTTTTGTAAAACATAATAAATAATAAAAATACAATTTATAAAAACTATTTATGGATGTTTGTGATGTCTCAAAATGACCCCCCCTCCTTAACCCTACAATCCTTTAATAACTAGGCGTAGCTAGAGAGGTTAGTATACCACTAGTCATGTCTTAGCTTTATACTTCTATCCCTACTACCCTCATTGAAAAAGAGTGATTGATCAACTGAGTAAAAAGCAATTCTTAAAAACTTCTGTTGAGACACCTTCATTAGGAAACCATATGAGCCAGTTTTTCCGCTCTAATTTAAAAAAAACTTTAAAACCTAAAATATATATATTTACTTATACCTACCATGTGTGGCCAAACTTTTGTCCTCTGTGGGGGGGTGACTTAACACTGAAATCAGTAGAATCAGTTAAATAGAAATGCTTTATCATCAAGAATGACAGTGAATACGGAACATGGTTCGAATAATGAATTTCAATTATTCACTCCTATTTTTAGTTAAGTTCTGATTTCGTTTTATTTGTAAAAGAAAAAGATTGTAGTTATTTTTTGATGGTCAAAAGTTTTTCATATGATTTAATATGAAAGACCCGCCTATTAAATATCGCCGTCGCATTTAATTACACTGTGAAAATAACTCAAAATATATTAAGTACGTTAGTAAATCAATGGAAGAAAACTTTAATGCAATATTTTAGGTAAGCATATTATTATTGAAAGAAAAATGTTGATCGCATCTGCATTATGATCATACTGGTATTGTAAATCTTTTATAACTCTATAATAACGAGCTGAGAACAGTTTTATAATTTTAACTTGAAAAAATTAGCCAATCAAAATGGGTTCAAGATACGTTAAATAATGTTTCTTCGGTCTTACTCTTGATACGAACAGTTTTATAACATGGCTATTTTCTAGTTTATTTAAATTACTCATAAAATACCGGGTGTTTCCGAATAATTTAATTCATATCTCAGTTGATACAGACGGCAGAGCAATATTATAGAAATCGTCTTTTTTGGTAATATATCGACTGTGGAAAGGAAAAAAGACGTAACCCACTGGTTTTTTTCGATAATCACAATGTATCAAGCCTAAAACAAGTTCTATCAAAAGGATGCAAGCTGCAAATGCCGAATTAGTATCTAACTTTAGCTCTAAAGTTTGAAGAAGTAGTTTTGTAAAAAGTTAAAACCAAGAAAAAAGACTGAAATAAAGGTTTTTCCCAGACAATTTCTTTAATTAATATTAGATTATGTCAATTAAACCTCAGTTTAAAAGTCTCCGTGCACTTCAAGGTTGTGTGTAATTCATAATTTGCACATAGCCCAAAATCATCAAAACACGTTTTTTGCGCCTCCTGTAAAATCTGATATGTGTGGGTTATGTCCTTTTTCCTTTCCACGGTCGATATGCAATTGTCGTATGTATATTTTATACCGAAAATTTTCGTGCGTTTTTTTTTATAAACCATAGATTAATAATGTGTACACACTATTATTTTTTTGTTTGTTCTAATTTTACATATTTTGATCAAGATAATAATCGATTTCGCTCATTACGAGTATTATCAACCGATCCCGATCTTTCAAAAAAATGTGTTCACTCATGAAAAGTATAAATCATAATTATGATTGTCAAACGGTGAGTGAAAGCGTTTTCACAGAATATCTTGCTTGGAGATCCGTATGGTGACGACTATTTTAAGCTTCCTTTAAGCTATTTTAAGATTTACATCTTTACCTTTCGTAGTATTTTCAAGTATTTTTTAAAAGTTCTAAGCAGACTATAATATGTTTATTTTTAAATTTTGATACTATTATTATTGTTTAAAGTCTTATTTAAGTGACTCAATCAATTTGATAGTAAACATCACTTCTATTACTTTGATTTTTTTCCCTTTGCGATCGATAATGTTTTTGTACGAGGACATATTATGTAAACATATTATTTTAATTATTTCCGTGCAAACCAGCCAATTTTCGGTAATGTTAATATTTTATTCTTTGAGATTTATTGAAACCGCATTTATATATAAGTCATTGACAAAAGTATTATTTTTACCAAGCGTTGGTTTGATATTATGATGCTTTTATTCTTAGTGCACATTTGGAATACCCTGTAATCTATAGCTTGTAAAATAAAATTATAGTAACCGCTTGGTGGTTTTGTTTATATATTACTCAATTTCTACAGCTACCTGGCAACTACATTACAAAATTAATGGCCGTGAAATCTAATTGAGTTTTATTGTATGTAAATTATATACTCTATTGTGCATTTTATACATTTTTATTGGTTTCATATTAAACAAAGCGGACATTGTCTAAAAAAAATAGGTAAATAATAATAAACAGCCACGTATAGGGGACAGGGTCCGGTAAATTTATTTGGGAATAAATTATTTTCATTAAACTCCCCTATCGGAATATTTGAATAGATTAATACATTATGGACTTTATTTGCTTTTATAACATTGCTGTGGGTATTTTTTTCAAATTACAGATTTACTATTATATTGTTTCCTGTTTGAATATTTTCACATACTATAAAAACTCGTTCATAACACTTTAATACGAAAAACGTCTTAAGTCAGTATGTTACTTCTTTCATATAAATATCAGTAATTGCCAACCATTTAAAAAAATCCTTTTCATATTTATTAAAATGTTTAATAAATATTTTTCTAGACTAAATACCAAGATTGATAATACAAAAAGGCCAGATTGATGACTTTCCAATTGACAGGTTTTTATCAGGCTCGCAGGCACAAGAAAAAAACCCTGGATTATGACTTAAGCCGATCTGTCACCTTTAAATTAGCTTTGAATTTATATAGGTTAAGTTAAAAAAAATGTCAACGTACATATGTATATATTGTCTTGTTGAGTAAGAATATCACTAAAAACACAGTATGTATGTAGATCTCACATATCTATGATAGGAAGATTTATCAATATGAGTTATTTTTATATTAGTTTACGATAATTAGTAAGTTTCAGATAAACAAAAAAGTATTATTTGTGAAAAAAACCTATGAAAATTGATGAAAAATACGATACTTATAACATAACTAAAAAAATGTACTGTTCTCACGACTGTAAGTGTATTTATATTCATAAGTTAAAAAGATAATTATCAACAACTTAACCATGTTACTTATAAGCGCATAGATTTTTTTACATCTTTTGCTCTTTATTAAAGTTTTTTTTCGATTTATACTCAAAGTCCACCCAACACAAATTTATTAATTTATTGATTGATTATTTAAAAATGCGTTATGTCACTCGTATATAAAATTGTACACTTCTAATTATGCAGATAATCATTGCTAAAACGTTGCTTGAAAGCTTTGATTTTTCCATGTAACGCAGTAGGACGGCGTTCCGGCACCTTTTTTCTCAACATTATTAATGTTTTAAATCAATATTCGTAAAAAAATTTAAGTCGAGAGACGTTTGAAAATATTGTTTTAAATCGCTTTATATAACAAATCAAAAAATAAATGCACTTGTTCAAGATTTCAAAGAGAGGAATTTTGGAGTTTGCAATGCATTTATCGTTTTATTTTTGAAGGCGTTGGGATTTGTGATATCTAAAAAAATCATCCCACTCTTCCAATACTAAAACTAACAGGACAAAGCGAAAGCGATCTTTACTCGCTAAAAAAAGGAAGTTGAGGAACTGAGTAACAAGCAGTTCTCGTAACAAAATCTATTTTTATACCTCCATTAGAAAGCCATATCTTCCACATTGAAAACGGACACAAATTAGAAGAAAATAATAAAAAAAACTTGACAATAATTGAGTTCCGGCACCTTTATTTTTTTTAAAAGCACTGCTTTAATGTAATAAAACCAGAAATATAGAAAGTATATAAAATAACAAAAATTGTAAGTTATGCGGTCTTAATTCCTAGTTTTAAAATAACTGTGAAATAATAGTATAATTACATACGTATATGAAAAAAAATTACGCATAAAATATGTGTAAGTTCACAATACAAAATGATCGAACACAATTCTAGTTTACAAACAACTTTAATACTGTTGTCAAAGTACATAAAAAATCTAAACTTCTTAGTTACTTTGAAATTGTTTCGAGTGTAGGTAGAGTGTATCCCCTCTATACAAATAGGAAAAAAATAAGTTGATAGATACCGTGATAAGCTTTAAGCCTAGTGTTTAAGTACAACATGCAAACATTCGAAAATAATGGACGAGTGCATACGCAATCGTGCAGAAAAGGTCAGACAATAAACGAAATGCTCCCTAAGGATTATTAGCAAGTATCGAGTGTCTTCGATGCTATTTTCCCGTCTTCCTTTTGTCCTGCCGAAGTTTGAATTGAACTTTCAATTTTAAAACGCGATACGAACATATGTGTAAGCTTTGTAACATTAAACATCCTGCTCTTTTTTTTAATAATACCAAGTCAGATATAAATTCAACTATATTTTGCTTTTAAATTCCATTCTTAGTAAAACTTATATTATTTATATAATTATTGTATTCAGGACTTTTTGCTTGAATTTTTTAAAAACATTTATATCTTTAACTGTAATAGTGCCAGAGAAATTTAAAAAAAAACTTAAAAATATCGATGGTTAAAATTAAAATTTTATTTTTTATAATTTTATAGAAAACCTAGGGCAGTATTTCTTTGGGAGGATTTTTTAGATTTAAGCAATTGGCTATCGCAATCCGTTATTTCGGCGATGATATGGGCGAGTTTATTTCTTTACTTTGGTATATCCAAATTGCTCTGCATTAAATGGTATTAAATAAACTATTTTTGAGATTACGAAAGCAATGTCTTCAATAAGGTGAAAACACACTGGCTTAGTGAATTTTTCTTAGATTTATATATCATATATTATTATATTATATCAAACATTTAATACGCTACGAATTTAAATTTTTTAATCAAATTTAATATTCTTGGTAGCACAGGTTTGTATCTAACGTCGTATCCTTTAAACTTTGAGCTTTACCGGATAAAACGCAGCAAAGCTTGCGTATTATTTAAAAGCAATTGAATGGTATTTGTGTCGTTTTGTACAAAGAGATCTAGAAATGATACACATCAATAATACATATTGATTCTTATCTGGGTACCGGGAAAGACTTGACAATAATGGTGAACAGTTGTACGTGAAAACGTAACAAAAGTCGCAACATTGCCTATTGAAATTTATCGAATAATACATTTAACAGTAGTAGTTAAATATACGAAGTTTTTAGGATTCTTATGACGTAATAGTATCAATATCAGATTCACAAATGAGGTTGTTTAACAGCAAACATATAAATCGCCACATTTACTAAAAATATAAATTTGTGAAAAAAATGAAATGATTTTAGAAGTGGTATTAATATACGTTTACTTTAATGATATGGCATTTTGATGTTTGGATATATTTAACAATAAATGATACAGACCGGAATGTATAAATACATATTAATAACACCACCATAGTTATAAGGTATTTCGAGTCAAAACGAAAAAATCGTCCTATTGATATATTTTTTATAGTTTCTATATTATATTTGTCCCATAAATTTTTGGACACTTACAATGGTAATTCAGTAAAACCTGAAGAAAACAATGAATTTTCGGTTGTCTAATGAGTGATGATTGAGAACGAAGTTTGAAAAATATCTAACATAACGAAAACGATAGATCGTAGTTACAATGTTTGCAATTTAATATGTAAAGTATTGCTGAATGTAAAAAACATAATCCATGCAATATAACAAAAGCAAATTCCTCAGTATGAAAAAAAGCAAGACAAAAATTATCCTACGAACCTTCCATTAATGTAAATTATACCTTACATACAACGAATACTAAACGTTAAGATTGCAAATTATTGCAGAGGTTAAAAGTGAATGCCTAAAAAATTAAATGTATTATCAAAATTTTATTAGTATGTCTAGATAAGAAAAGATTACTTATATTATGAGCAAAACAAAGCTACAAAATTATAAAGTGGATTTTTCAATGCATGATTTTTTACATAAAAAAATAGTTTTAAATGCCTACAACTGACATTTTTTGTGGCGTAAATACTCATACTAGTTTTGAAATCATTTAATGTATTTGAATCGGCCGCCTTTTTGTTTAAATGTGTGCTTAAAAGAATTTCACAAAAATGAACATGAAATGTATTTTTTTTTGTTTTTTACACAAATAATGTTAGATATTAAAAAAATATAATTTGATAGCATTTCAATTTACAAAAAGAACAATTTATTCATAATAATAAAAATAGTAAATGCATCTTGACAATATTTTCAAAGCAATAAATAAAGAATGCAGATATACGATTGTAGTTTACTGAGAATCATCAATTCTAATGTGTTTACGGTCAATACCAGGTGGAAAGGCAATATATTTTAAAAAAATATATACTCTTTCTATTAATTTTTCTTCTTTTTTAATTTCTTTGTACTAATTTCATAGTTATTTAAAACTATCAGGACCTTATACTCCCGTATTAATTTTACTCGGCTTAATAGAAATAGCACTGTATGCGAAACCGGTTCTGATCATATTAAGTAAATGTGGAATTAGTACAAAAGAGTGTTTTATTTTTTTAATGAGAATTGACATTTTTTATTCCTAAACTTAATACAAGTTCAACTGTGTTTAATTAAGTCTATAATTTAGATTCTAGTTAATCTTTTTAATGTGCCATAACGAAATGACCTTGTTCCAATAGCGAGGTGACTATTTCTACTTAACGGATTCCTCTTAAACTATAAAAATAATCTATTAAAACAGACACTTCACACACTTTTTAGCGCAAGTACTTTTACTCAGGTTGACTGGTTTAGTAGTCTATTTTATAAATGACAAGAGTAAACTTCAACGGTCATAACTCATAATATCAATAGTAAATTTCTGTTTCAACTGGGAAGTACGACGAGATTGAATGCACTTGAAACTTGACTGACTGAAATGGAGCAGTGGTACACAAGACAATAGAAAACTTCTGTCATTAGTTTTCATTGCTCGATCAATATGTAGCGTAATTAATTGTCTTATTGCTAACAAGTTGTTAATGTTTGATGGAGGACATTGCCGAGAAAATATAACGATATTACTGATTGAATTCTTAATAATCTGACAATATATTTTCATACACACATCTGACACATCTATATTAACTGATATGTTGATCAACTTTAAATTTTATCGTTGCAAGGACCTTAAAAAGATAGATAAAAATATGTTCAGGAAGAAGCATTATTCTTCTGTACAGCTTTTCTTTCCAATATCTGAGTGTTAGATAATCTATGATTATACTGAATCCTTACTGAAGTAAGTCTGCTTTATTTATCCGAGATGTAAGTGCAATACAATTCGTCTTGTTCTGTAGTTCAAAACATAATTCCAATGGTAACAAAAATAATAACCCCAATAATAGTTAGATGAGGCTTATCAGAAATTATTTCGTCTTGGCGGGTTGTTAATCAAGTATGAAATAACCTACCCTTTCAATAAATACCAGTGGCGTAAGATTTTTTAAATTAATGAAAAAAAATGAACTTTATTATATTTCGTTTGTATTCTACGACCCGAAATAGTTTTTTAATACGAATTTAAATGGACCTAAAATTAGAGATAGGGGAAAATGGTTATTAAAAGAGAAGCTATGAATTGATTCATTTCAGTATTCAAAGTCACTTTTACGGTGTTCACTGACGGTTATTGTTGAAAAGGCATGATATAAATAATGATAAAAAAATTTGCACTAATTCCACAGGATCTATAATATTTAATGTAAACCTACAATAAGTGTTTTATTTCATAGTAGCATTCAAAGTGCATGATTAAATAACAAAGTAATGCATAGTAAAAACTTATTTGTTGGACTTTCATAAGACAATCACCTACTACTAGATTCTAAGACTCTTCTACGATGAGCTATTTGTGTATACAAGTCTTTCAATAAATTTCAGAGTTTAGTTTCAAGAAAATGAATATCAGTAAAACTTTTAGTTCTTCCTTCCTAGTTGAGCTGTAACTTAGTAGTATGTATGAACTATCAAAATATGTATTTTTATTCAATTTAGTCCAGTTACAGGGTTCCGGCGCCTTTTCATGCCTGATACCATGTATTAGGTGTACTCATCGTTACTTAACGATTTTGGTATATCGTGGGAGGAAGCAAAACAATTGGCGAGTGCCGAAAAGTCTTAGGGTTACTGCCTAGTTTTAGTACATGAGTATTTTAAGATGTGTGCTTTTTTGCCATACATGTATGCAAAGACAATGAACATTTTTCGCTACATTTATCATCAGAGTACTGCACTGTCGAATGTAACTAGGTGCACGTGTGGTCCAGGAAAGACCTCACTCACAATAGATAGTCCATAATGATTTTATTATGGCCCGCATTCGTGACAGCGTAATTGGTGCGCAGAGGATAAACTAATTCGTAGGATCTAATTTCTAACAGATGACCACCCAGTTTAGACCATTTTTCATGTGAAATCAAATGCAACGAGCATACACAACTTATTATCAACTCACTACCGTGTGTAATTATCGAGATACAATAATATTTTTTCTACACCGATTTGCTCCACGAAGAACACTCATATATTTTCAACTTGTGCTTTGTGTATATTTTCGGTGTACGATTGAAATTGATGGAAAACTTTTATTAGTTTTATGTCAAGTGAAATCATACAAAATGTATTGTTTTAAAAAAACGACAATAATAATTATAATATCTAAAGTTGTGGAAGAAAAGCAGAAATTTATAAAATATAAATCGCAGTACACAAAGTTCATTACTTGACATGCTCACATTTTTAGGCAAAGCTTGGGTCAACCGGACGGCACTAAGCATTTACTTAGCCTAGGCCCTAGAGTTTGGTCAATACTGTTTTTCTTACGAAAAATGAGCCCTTTTCAGTAATTGATAATGCTATTTTCTGACCGTCAACTCAATTAAATTTTGCTATTCATATTTCATGACAAAAAAATAATGATGCTTTTTATTAACACATATTAATGCTATCACTAAATACATACATACATATTATAACACCTTAATGAAATCATACAATGTTGGTGAAAATTATCAAAAAATATTTCAATATATCAAAATAACTCAATGTAATCTTGTCTGAATCAAAAAAAACACTCCAACGACTAAATAAGTAATATATTATGTGTATGTGTGTATTTAATTACTAATACATAAACCAATTTAAAGTGATGTTTTAAAAATGAAAAATAAATTCTGAATATTTAATAACACATGGTAGCCTGTCATAACATTTCCTTATAAAAAAATTTGTAGCTAAATACTGCATTATGCAGAACAATGAAAATACGTAGATTCATTGTAAAACATTGCAAGCAATTAAATACTTTGCCGAGGCACGCAATTCCTTACAAATGAATTGCCTATATCCCAAGAAGTTTTTACAAAGCTTCTGCTACTCTATCAAATAAATTTCTTAAAGTTAATTTACACATTATTCATTTTGATCTGTATTTGTGATAAATTTATGTTTGTGTGATAATGATATTTGTTGAAATTCAATTATTAATTTTCATTCATACATTATTTGATCTGATATTTTTGTAGTTTTTAACCTATTCAAAAAATATAATCTCTTTTAGATGATTAAATCATGAAAAAGAGTTGCAAATTTACATACTTTATTGGGAAGAGTTGAACAGTGGTTGTATTCAAATAAACCACGCATAAATAAAAAACATTTCTGAATTTTAAATGCATTTTTTCTAAATATTATCAGATAAATCCAATAATATTATTGGAAAAATACAAACTATTATTTAATGTACATAAATTACCACGAAAATTAAGCCAAATCTGCCTAACAATTTTTTGTTTTGATCCTTATTAGTAATTTTTTAATGATGTGTTTGTTTGAAGTGTTTAAGTTTCTACGTAAGTGATAATTTATTTCATTTTCATTGAAAATATGTTAAAAAAAGATTTTCGTTAAAAATACAATATTACGTTTATTCTACTACGTAATAATACTACGGTTATTCTAGTGTAGAGGCACGAATTTCGGGTGTTTTTTCGAGCTCTGTAAAAAGTAAACAGTGAAAATTTTTACCATTCGTTTATTTATGTTTTAAGAATACATAAAAAAAATCAAAAAATAAATAAAATCAAATCTCGAAAGTTATCGACTGGTAAAGGGAGGGGTCCAAAAAAAGGTGGTGTCTTGGCGTACATGATTCCAAACCTTCTGGGAATTAAAAAAAAAAAAATTAACGGATTCTTAATAAATAAAAATTTCGCTATCACCCGTACTTCGGAGAAATATTTTTTTTCACAAAATGGCAGCCGTTTGAAAAAAAAATCATTTTTTCCGTTTTTTTTAAGTTTCAATTTTTTTTAAAATAGTAGAGGAGAATGTATAGAGAAGGTTCACACAAAATTTCAAATAAATCGGTAAAATAGAACTTGAGATATTATGCATGTCGTTTCGAGAAAAACGCGTTTAAAGTTTTGAGTTTCGATTTGTTCCGGTTGGACTAGCTTAGTTGCAGCGTCACCAAAATCGCTGTAACTCGGTAAATCATTAAAATTTTGAAAAATCTTTTTGTGGACATACTCTCAGATGTCTAAACTTTAGAAAACTATAAAAAAAAAGAATCGATTTTTTAAATTTTCTACACTAGAATAAACTAACATTTAAAAGTCAACAGTGGTTACTTCATTATTTCATTTCAACAGAAAATTAAGAGATTAAACTTGTGTTTTGAGATCAATTTTGAAATGTTATTTTACATGTTGTAGTTGATGCTATCATTTAGACGTGACTGTTTTCAGTGTACTTACACTATACAGTATAAAGTCATGTCTTTTTTGCTCGAAGACTTTTTCGACTGGTTAGTTTTGACAAAGTTCAAAGGTTGAAATAACAGAAATTTTTGGATGCTCTGGAAAAAAATGCAAGCAAAAAGGCATATAGGTAACGAGAACAAAAGATACCAAAGTCAACGTAAAGATACCATCTTTTTGACAGCGCGGAAACTCTCACAAAGCAATTGAGCGTCTTGTATAGTTACAGAGGGCGTTTCAGAAACAGAAGTATCCCGGTAGATATTGAAACAAAATAATACGAAGTGATACAGGAATTGTTTTGTCAAATGGCTATTGTCGACTATGGGCCGGCAAAGGAAGAGAGAATGGCCTGCCTCCCGTCCTCCGCCCATCTCCCGTGTATCGGATTTCATCTGCAGATGCCGATTGTGAATCGGTCACACGCAGTGAAGGAAATGAAAATTGCTTTATCCGAGAGCGAAAATATTATTGTCTTTATATAATCTTATTGCGCAACGTCGAATTGATAATGGAATTCGACTTTTTTGCGATATCTCTTGAATAACAACTGAAGGAGATGTTACTTTATTTCGTTAAATTCAACTGATAAACAGAGTACATTTTTACTTTTTCGAATTTTATTTAACTGAAAAAATGGATGGATTAGGTATAATTGTCCCGATCACACGCTTTGGCTTGTAAATTAATTAAGCCACCCGCCATGGTTTCACACCCTTCTTACAGGGTGTATTTTGCAACGTTATAACATTAATCACTTTTAAAGTGTTCACTGTCAATACTTGGTGGAATGGTATTATAATAAAAATAATACAAGATTTTTAGTACCTTTCCCACAAAAATTTTTTTTTTGATCAGGACCGGTTTCGCTCATCGAGAGCATTATCAACTGATAAGAAAAATATATAAACAGCGCTATTTATACAAGTTATAACATTGTGTGTGCTCGAATTCTTTTCAGGGATATCCTGATTCCTGAGGAGAACTTCCTCAAAATTTCGTTGCATGAGTGTTAGAGTTAAATCAAATAATTGAGAAGCTTTTTTTGATAGAGTTTTATTCGCTATTCATATGACTCTGTGAACTCTTTGAATGACTAGAGAATTTCTCTGGTTGAAACTGAATGCGCATGACCGACGGAGCCATTTTAAAAAGAACATTTTATTGTAATTTAAATTAAAAACAAAAACTATAAAAGTCAGCGATAATACGACGTAACTTAAAGGTACTCTGCACATTTTAAATCGAAAACAAAGCATTTTAACATAAGCTGCGGCTTAGATGAAGTTTTGGCTATTCAGTTGTTAATAAAAGTATAGGGCTATTAAAAGACTATTAGTCAGCTAATTGCTCTATCAACGTTTTTTTAAAATCATATGGGTTGAATATAAGCAACACATACACGCATGCCTTAAAAACACAAATACCGAATATTGTCAATTTATAAACGCGTACGGTTGAAGATTCAAGCCTGTGCCCACCGCAACCAAGTATATCAGACTTCAAAGAGCGTTGATTAATTACGTATATAATTAGTTTGCTTTCTCAATAAACTAAAATAATATATATTTATTAAGAGTCTTGTTATAATAATACTTACGTTTTAACTCGTGCAAAGTTTTAGCTCCATTTCTAGCACTGTGCGTACACTATCAGAAGTGGGCCATCAAAGGTATCGCCTTATCGTAGATTGGTAATGTATTTCTCTCTTTTAAGATACGAGTTTTCGTATTGTACAAATGGATTTACAGTGCCACAATGCCAATTGGTAGACACGGGAATAACGAAGTAGAAACAAATCGTATACATTGCCTGATTGAACGGAGCTTTTGTGTTTTTATTTGAAAACAATATTGGTACCGTATTGGATTTTTTTGGGTTTGATATTACTGTTTTTATATGAACTATAGTATGATATTAATGAACATAATTTTGCAAGTGTATTGAGCAATTTTATTGTTTTCCGACATTGCGTACAGAAAATACAAAGATTAATAAACTATTTTATTTCCCCTATATCGCAAAAGGGGAAAGTCACAGATAAAAATATTTGAACAAATAGAGACATAAAATCTTTGAAAAGTAAAGAAACCTTATTTGAAATAATCTATACACGATTTACGTATCTTAAAAGCGACGAGATAGTTTAATTTCAGTTTTTGAAATTTTTAAGTGTGTATAATTAAGGTTCTTTAAAACAATTCAATTTCATTCAAGAAAATTGCTCAGCGGGTATTTTTTGGTGGTATTAAAAAACTTAAATGTGTAAGTATGATTTATAACTAATACATGATGTATGACAAGTAATTACCAATGGAAATGATTAAAATAATGTATATATGTTTATATCAATTGCAAGAAAATAAACACAATTATTCATGTTATACTGTCGGATAATTATTCAGAATTTCGTAGAGTACCATATTTTCATTACAATTGTTCGAATATCCCACTAGCCACTTAATATTTTTACTCATTTATTTTCCAAATGGAACACACAAAGTCACTTTAAAGGTTTATGTTTTCTTCACAATAAAGTCTTCAATTTAATTCAAAATAATTTTAAAACATGATCCACGCCCTTCGAATCAATTTTCAAATGAATACATGTCAAAAATCAATTGATATATACTTTAAATTATGATAATATTATTTTTTAAATGTTCACAGATTTACCGTTAAATACATACATCGTAAAATATTTACATATTACTTAATAAATAAATTTGTACAATTGAAATAGTGATTATATACCTAAAATATTCACAACTAATATGTCGTTTTTTTTAAAGTTACTCAAAACTAGAGAAAGTAGAGAAAAAAAGAACATGATACACCTTACATTTTTGATTGAGTAATTTAAAATGTATTTCATAACTCTATTAGTAAATGATTATTTATTTTTATTAAAGATTATCTAAAAAGTTGCAAGATATCTTTCTCTCTCTTCAAATCGTATAATACTGACATAATATATTATAATTGCCTAAATTGGCTATAGATAAACCTACTTTCGAAAAAGTAATTCATTTTAATAACGGTCTACCTAATAATGCTATCAACTGCAATTATTCAGATATTAAATTCTGTACCCAAATAAATTAATAATCAAGTTAATATTACTCCAAGATCATAAAGTACAATTTAAACTGTTAGCATTTCGGTTGCACGCCCTCCGGCTGTCATGTCAGTAGACTTTATCAATGACTTTGATTAAATAACATTGCGGCACATGTCCAATTAAGTCAAATTGAAAATATCTTGATGGCTTCATCTAACTGGGGTACATCCACACGAAACGTCACTTATTCTACCCGTATGATCAATAACTCTCAAACAAATCAGATAACACGATTCCGTTGTTCCCATGACCCTTAAATAATGTTTTACCCCAAATTTGAAACGAGTTAAAGCATAATTTAATTCAATAGCGATATAATAGTCCAACCATGCACGCAGTGAACTACTGTCACCCCTAAATGTGGCCCGAGTGAATATGGTTAATTGTGGTCACAACATGCACATTTAAAACTCTATCATTTTCAACTGTTCTACAAAATGCTATCAATTAAGCGGGTTAATGATGATAATTGAGAGTTGTTTTATACACGGCAGCAATGAATTAAAGGCCATTTTGCAAAATCAAAAGCTTTAATGCAATTGCTTGTCAGTCAAAATAAAACAAAAATCATTGTTAATTTAACTATATATTAACCATATACGTTTAAATGTAGGACCAGCAAGCTTTCACTGACGTCGCAGTAAGATTTGTGTACTTTTTTCTCAGACAGAATTTGAATTATCTGAATTATAAATATTTTTCCCACCAAACTAGTTTCCAACCAATAACTTATTTTGAGATAACTCAATAAGAAGTTCGTAAGAACCTTATCTTCCACATTTGTAAAGGACATTGATTTTTTTTAAAAAAATCTATCCTAGCATTATCTTTCTATCCTTACTCTCCTCCCAGTTAAAGAGAATTTGGGCAACTGAATAACAATGATTTCTCGTAAATAAAATACCTGTTAAGATAAACTCGATTAAGGGTGCATATGGTGCATTAGAAGCATACTTGGTTAAAAACCTATCAATACAGGCTCAATGAGAAGTAATTGTCCTTGTAAATTAATTCCTTCGACATAAATTCATCTATATTTTGATATCATAAATTTTTATACAATAATATGATATGTTATTATATTATGTTATAATACAGAGGATTTTTCTAGAGGCTTTCTTATGAAGCCTCGAATTTTTTATTTGCTTATCACTCAAAACTGAATACAGCAAATAATAAAAAACACTAAGAACCAAAAAAATTGAAACAGTGAGAATGTAGAAATGTTTTATGAGACAAATAAAATATTTCTACTTACTCACTTTTTATGATACTTAGTGCCTTTTTACATTCCTGTATTCAACTATCAATTTGATACCAACCAATTTCTTTGAGTACAGTGACCAATCGGTATCCGGCATTGGCGTTTGTTAGTTGATACTCGATGGCTAAGAAGTAAAACCTAAAACTAATTATGAGTTATGGGGTCAAAAAAACTTTCCAATAAAGTAATAAAATTATCGGATTTTTATAGTATTGTATTTAAAAATGAATAACAAATATCTATAAATGTTTAAATGCAAAGTTAGATATCGTAATTTTAAATATTATACTAATGAGCGAACACGATAAAAAAAAACAACCTGTGCTGCTCGATTATCGATACAATTAAGAGATTGGTCCAATTTGAATATATATTTATATTCAATTTTAATCGACGTGCTCTAAGAAATACTGAACTAATAAATTCCTACAGGGTTTCTAACCATATCATACCAATCGTATGTATACGTTAGACTGCTGCTATTATTATACTGGTTGTTACATAAAACGATTTACGGATTTTTATTATTGAATTGATAGGAGTTGTTGTTTGGCTTGTCATTCAGTCGATGTTTAAATTAGTATGTTCACAATACAAAATATTGACGGCTTATAACTTACGCTAGTGATACAAAACCATACACGCGTGAACTGTGGGTATATAATATTATAATATTTACCCGATATTATTATGTAATAAACATTTTTTTTTCACTTTTCAAATGTTCACTGCCAATTTTTGTTAAGGCAAAATATAAAAAATAAGCACTCTTTTGTACTAATTTTACATTTATGTATTAAGATCAGGGTCAGTTTCATTGCATATCTTTTTTTTAAACACCTTTCGAAATGCACTGTTGCAGGTAAGTGTTTAGGGTATCTTAATCGGAACACATCAACAAAGAATTTTCTAAGTCTACATGTAATATATTATGCAATTTTTTGATCATAGTTTTTGTCGATGACTCAAGCATATTAAAAAGATATGTTTTGCTCAGCGATTTGACAGATAAAACAAACATGAATGTGTTGGAATGACCAAGCAATGGAAAATACTCGCATACTAATAATATCATATCTAGACTCACATGAGTCACAGAATATAGAGAGAATTGTTAAGACGTAAGAAAAGCTACCAGCACTATTCACAAACTTTTTAGTATCTAGATACTAACCAATAAGAGACAGTCTCTCATACTCAAAATGATTTTTTATTTGGTTTTTACAGTTGGTATATTTTAAATAAAATAATTGCGGTTATTTTATTTTTTGTTATCATATAGTCGAACTATCAAATAGCGTTAAGAAGAGGTAATGTTAAAACAAGCCGTCAAAATTACTACAAACTTAAAAATTACTAAAAAATACATGCAAAAACTAAAAACAAAAAGTATAAAATAAAATGTTAAAGTTAAAATAATATAAATAAATAATGATGATGCGTTGTATTATTAAAAAAAGGGCTTGCATGTCATTTTTTGTGTTAATTCGTTTAAAATAACAAAATATCTTAAACGTCTTTTAAAGCAACTGTAGTAGTAAAATAAAAAATATATATATATATTCATGTAAGTATACGACCATTATAAATTTATTATTGTTTATAATATACACAGACACACACAAAGAAGAATTATGTTGGATAAGAATAGACCTCAAACAAAATAATATAAGTATTGTAAATACATAAAAATGGTATACTATCATACTGTATAAAGAATAGTGAAGTACAGGTTGAAGATTTCAATGTCATACGAGAATCCTTCGCGACATAATCGATTATGGTTTTCTATATAATATCAATTTGATAGTTTCTTTCGAAAGTTTTTGGGTAAAATACAGTAGGTTTGAATATTTTGACTAAATTGAAATTGGGTAAAAAATATTCTGTGAACGACTGTTTGCGTATGTAAGGTTGTTTGGTAGTCTGATTTTGATCATATTTATAGCTATTATGCAAACCCTCCGATGGTTGGAGAGCCCAATTTGATTATCCTACGTAATTTTCTGAGAATTGCCCAAAGGCCGTATCGTAAGGCAGGCGGCAGGCAATCGGGCAGTACGGGCGGGTCTGTAACGAGAAAATGATATTGACATTGGACGGCGGTAGGGCGGACAACTGGCAATTAGGCGGAAGAGGACTCCGCTAATAAAAAATAAAGACCCGGCAAACGGTCAAATGTGAAAAAAATATTTAATACTGACGTTCACGAAACTCGGGCGACAGCTGATAACAGGAATGAATTATCACTACTAACACGTTATAATTTATATTTGAATATATGCCTTCATTATCTTCTGATTATACCGTATACACATCTGTTTTTTTACGGAATGAATAGAACGGCGGGTCTGTAAAAAATTGCTCCACATTGAAGCAATTCTCGTCGAAAGATTTTACTATTTATGAAACATATTTTATTTGTTACTACATTTATATAAAATTTCGCAAGGTATTTGTGAATTTCGGTAAATTTACAAAGATATCAAGGCAAGGAGAAACGACACCATAAACACCTGTACAGCGGTGGGTTAAGCACATGGAATAAAATTTGATGAGCCTGTTTTCTGGATAACACAAAAACGTCAGAAAATTTCGAATAAAACAATGAAAATATATAAAATCTGAACAAAAAGTGTATGGTTTATACAATGTAAGCTATTTTTGAGGCCCCAAGCCCGCGTCTCACTGGCTTATGCTTATGGGGTAATCCACCACTTGAGTCAAAATAATCATTAAATATTGAACTTACCAGGTCTTATTCCTGGATTCTTGTTATCGTTATTTGTAGTTGTCATTTCAAGATGTACATAATTATAATTTTTATTATCGAATATTGAATCCAAAAAATGAAATTTTCTCTAAAATATAGATGATTATGATTATATCATTTATTAATACACATAAATTTTAGTATGGCTTAGAAAGCAAAGCTTATTCAACTAATTAGTTGCATTGGATTAGATACACAATGTTCGTCATCGTATATTACAATAAGAAATAGCGACAATTTCAAACATGTATCAAATATAATAATGTGATAATCAAACATTGAATAAAACTCACATAACACTTATTTTGAATTGTCTGAAATACTCAACACAATCACGTGTTGAATATTTCAATTCAAATAAGTGTATGCGCGAAGGAATAGCACCGCTGGTCGTTATCCAGAGCTCAGTAGACAAACGATGTAAATGAATCTCTACAATAACTAATTTGTACTGTCCAATTGCTTTTTTCCCATTTGATTACTTTTTTATTTTCATTAAGCGAAATATTAAAACTCGCTCACATTTGAGTATTTTAACTCTGTTCCACTATGAACATAAAGTTCCAATGAATCGAATTCGTTCTAATACATTTGGTTTTATTCCGTCTGATTTTTCGCTGAGCATCGAGAAATTCGTTCTCTGCTAAAACCAATATAATAATATTATTTTATTGCTAGGAATAGTATAATTTTTAGAAATGTTTCCAAAATATTAATTTGTTCGACCTATAAATAATTTAAAGTGCTTGTTGAGTCAAAGAATGCAAAACCCGTTCGATTCATTATTGTGTTATTCATAATTCAAATGTTTTATTATGTATACAGGAAAATATTATGAGAAGAGTATGTTATTCTTGTTTATTGGAGTTTAATCAACGACAAAGAATACCTGTATTTATATCATACTCATAAATATTAAATTCACAATAATACTGTACTTAATAATTTAAATAACAATCGGTATAATCAATTAATGAATATTCAATAGCAAACGTGGAAAACTTAAAATCGCTATGCTGGCTTAGGGAACAACCAGTTTAAGAGGCTTAATTATTAAGAATGCCGAATTCCACCTAAAGTATAATAGCACTATGGATTTGATGAATCACCGACTTATTAATAAATACCTAATGGAATATATATAAATAAATCAAATATTTAAGTTCTTATATACTTTTACGTTTCTGTTTCTGGAAAAGATTCAAAATTAGATTATGTATGTAAGTGTTCACGTAAGAGCTAATTCGGTACTAATATGTTACATATTTAATATAAAATAAATGAATTTGTTGTTTCTTTAAAAAAACATGCAATGTTATATTATTAATATATTTATAGATATGTATCAAATTGTATTTTTGTCTAATGATCTCACCCCTTTTCACAAACGTTACTTGACTCCAAAAAAAAAATACGATATTTACGATAAGTTTTATCTATGATGCCTAATAATTCCACCCTTTCCTTTCATGGAAAATAAGTTGAGTGACTAACTGATAATAAGTTTTCGTTAATCACCTTGAAGTGTTCATAAAAACTCCAGTTGATGTACAGTGGTAACGAATATAATTAAACAATATATATTTTGGAATCATAAGCTTGATTTATTTTTCAAATCGATTCGCATTTTATAACAGCAATTTAAATTGCCAAATATAACAATTTATTTCAAATTGAAAATGGTTTTAAATAGTTAATTCACTTATTAATCTCTGTGGAATAAAGTGTGTTTGATTTTGATAAACAGTGTTATAAAAAGTGCGTTAACACTTTAAGATACAACGATAGCAAATTCATATTAAGCGCTCAATTAAAACATTGTGGTAAAAGCAATTCGCCAAGAGCTGTATTCCTCAAAAGGCCGAGACTCAAGTTCATTCATAGCAAACCTTTCGTGTTTAACAACTATCAATTACACCTGCTAGCTGCTTCCCAAAGCCAATAACGTAAACCAAGCCAGCAGATCGCTAAATCGAGATTAACGTCATTTACATATATCACCGTTTAGTGTACTTCCCCTTTACCCTTTCATTCTCGAAGTCAGCAATATTTTTTTATTTATGAATTCGGTTATAATACAATTGATATATAGTTATCATTTATTACAGCAATTGTCAGAAGATTCTTCCATTCTAAGAGAAAAATACGACTTGATTTATTGGTATCAAAATTGGTTTAAATTCAATCATCGGATTGTATTAAAGTCTAGCAAATATAAGTATCTTCTGTTGTACCATTAATTTTTAAATCAGTAAATTAGTTCATGCAAATTGTAGCTAGTATTAATAACACAAAGATTATAATAATATTTGATTTTGAAATAGAGACCATCGTCTGCTTTGTTGTTTGTCGAATTCTATAGAACTATTGATGATGGATAATAAGCATTTTATTTTCAAATAATATGTAAATATTACAAAAATAGAATACAATATGTAAAATTTATTAATTTATTCGATGATTTAGTGCAGTCGAAAAAAAGTATAATTAAAATCAACATTTGGCAAAAATAACAAGATATTCAAAAGTTGTTTGTAATGAGTTTCATATAAATAAATTTGATTAATTACACGTTTTATTTTGAAGATCTGCAATAAACTCTCTTAAACACTAAATAAAATCCAAAATAACTTCTAGGAATTTTGTTTAACTGTAGTTTACAGAAACTGTTAAGATTGATAACACCAGTGCTTCCCGGATTGGGGGGCGCGGAATTTCTCCGGGAGCCGCCGCAGAACATATTTTGTATTGAGTAGGGCCACGGATTCTTTTTTTTCAGATTTAAGGGGACGTGGAATGAAAAGGGTTGGGAAACACTGGATTACACAACAGTATCTAATAAAAAGGAACTATATTTAAAAGGTTACAGGTTAAATATTACGTTTATTTTGTATCATTATGTTAACTTATTTTGTTATATATAAAAGTTATATGCAATGAGAACACTTTAAGTCTCATTATAATATACCTTTTATAGGCAATGAAACTATGTACTCACACCCTTTGTCAGATTTTTCTCAAATAATATTTGGTAACATTGTCTCCAGTGGATATTTTATTTTTAGACGCCATGTCATCAAATATCGTTTTGTATTTTCCACTGTTTAAAATTTGCTTATCGCTTTATATTTTGTAAAAAAGGCACGGGTTATAAGGGTTAACGTACCCTGAAACGGTTTTCCAAACGGGGAAGGGTGCATTTTGCCTATTTGTGATTTATTGAATCTAAATTTGTATTGAATTTATTATCTCTAAATATACGATACCACGAATATTGTATTTATCGTACCTTCTATTTGTATATAGGTTATTGGGTTTTTGGGGTAAAGTATAACATATATTAGATATTATTGACAGGAATTACGCGTAATAATAAACAATCTAGGAGTTTTCGTTTGAGTATGTATGCTATTCTTTTTGTTTCGGTAAATAAAATTCATATGGCACGTGGCCTTTATATTGTATGTAAAGATTTTAACTTATGTTTTCATAAAGCTATTCATAAATAATTGTAGCACGCTGGAAAAAAATGTTTAATATAACGAACGATGCTAGTTGTAATTGGAATGAGTAAAAATGGCTTACATCTTCAAAGGTTGAAAAAAACGATTTTTCCAACTTTTATATATAACATATAAATGTTTTTAGATTCAAATTAAATCAAAATATAAACAATTTTTACAATTTACAAATAGTCAAAGTTTTGCGAGAAAATCTTTTTTGATTTAGTGGAATTTCAATTTAAAAAAAACACAGAAATTTCTACTTAAAATATTGTTTGATTACCTCGTTAACATGTTTCTGCCCTATGGTTTTGTCATACATATGTAAAGCAAGAAGATGTCAACTACACATTTAACATATTCGTACAGTTATTAATAGTTTTTTTTCTTCATAGAAAACTGCAGTTAACATGTTCAGCACTTATCGGGAAGAGAATACAAAAGTTAGCCCATAACACGCATTTTCTTCAAGTGTGAGTTAACATGTTTTTCCCTTAACGTCTTCAGCTATAAATCTTAAATGGAGATTATCTGGATGTAAGTTTTTCTACGAGCACTGACTGTCACTCAGTAGCTCACTCTCTCTTATTTCATTTCACATTTAAATGTGGGATATATCTAATGATATGATGATTATATTATAATACATTTTTTTATATTATAGTAAACCAACTTTAGATTACGCGCTTTTGTCTTGCGCATGTTTCGTTTTGCGTTTTTGACAGTGCTGCTTTGTCATGCATTGTTTTTATATGTACTCTGTAAAAAAATATTATCAATGAAAAAAACATCAATACCGCGAAAAAAGAGTCAAGTGTACAGCTAAATTGAATTATGGTAAATATTCATGACAGCTCATAAAAAAATGTCACAAATTGTTCATTGAATTCTTTTCTTAATAACTGTCTGGCATGCGTTATTTACGCTCATAAGATGGTGACAATAAGTTACGCACGTCTCGGGAATAATCCTTTCGGTGTACTAAGTATTAAGTCAATTATGAAGCTCCCGGTGTTGTCCGCTTTGGCTTTATTTATCGCCCCAGACTGAGTGCGGGCCTTACTGAGCCGGAGGCTTATACCATTGTCGAGCTTCAGACTTACATGTTATATACCTTCTGTGCTTTAGACTTAAAGCTACGCATCTTGTACTAAAGCTATAGGGTGACCATGGAAAATGTTTAGTTATTTAAACAATGTCATAAGAATATTCATAATGGTATTGCATAAACATATGATGAAATATTATTATGTTAATGACAAAAATCTCATGGCAACACATCTGTCACAGAAATAATCGACACCCCGACATTAGCGCGCAGGAAGTTAGCGCGCAGTACAACCCCAAAATAAGCGCGCCGACACTAGCACGCCATTTACGATTATATCCTATTAGACGCTGCTCATTTAAAGAAATTTACTTACATAAGATAAATTTTCTACTAAAATTAGATATTATTTAAAACTATTTGGAACTTTTACAGACGTATCTAAAAACAAATAATCGGCTGGAAAAAATAATAAGATAAGTTTCTTTGTTGTTTTTATATACATTTTTAAAAAACCTTTTTCATATTCATTTTTATATTCATTTAAAAAAAAGATTGACAAAATTGAAAATACTCGTCATGAGAAAACCTTCAACTGATCATATTAAATAAAAGTAGAATTAGTACAGAAGAGTATTTTTTTTAATATAATGTCTTTTCATCAAGTATTGACAGTGAATACATTAAAAGCGAAAAAATAGTTTACTACAATGTACATGTACGTACATGTACAATAAACTCCTTTAAAGTTTAAGCCACGTGGGAAATAATACTAATTTATTTAAATGCCTTGCGACTTTCTTTTTGCTTGGCATGTAATTAATCGTTTCATCGAAATTTTACTTTGATATTAGCATTTTTAATAACAGATACTGAATATACAATTTTACTTCAGGATACATAAAGGTAAGTAATTATTTAATTTGACATTTTATTTAAGATTTACATGTGAAACGAGTGCTTAAAATGACTTTTGTAGTCGTAGATTACTTATTCTTGAGTAATTAATTTGTAATTTATTACTTAACAAATCAATGTAATTCCTACGTTTTTTTCAAGTTGACTTCTAAAATCTTTCGAGTATGTATAACAATTTTAGGTCACCTTAAAGTTTCACATTTCCAAATGTAAAATATTTTTTTTAGACTAGATTTTCTGAAGTCGTACTGTACGATACAATATTATTAACAGGCAAATAATTAAAATAATATGACAAAAAAGCCTTTCTAAATGTCTTGTATCAACCTTTCATTGGATGATATCTCGCCTTTTGGTAATTTTTCCATGGCCACCGATTATTCATTTTGATAATGTATAGCTGAACATAAATTCTGAAGCCTCGGATTCAGTCATTATTGTCGATCGTGAGATAAAGAAGCCATACGGTAATTTGAACGTTTATTTCCTTGCCCGCCAAAATGCACGTGGGTGTCTCAAATCCGCTGCTACAGGTGAGATTTAAGTTGCCCAATGATTTTCTCATTACAGGTTTATTTATGTCCATTATTATACGCGCACCAAGACCGCCGCAATACGTCCATACAAAATTCATTTAACGTGTATTTCAGTTTTGAATTATTACGGCTTACTCATATATTACACGATTTAAATGCATTAATGTCATTATAACATAGTTTGTCTTTGTCCGATAATAATTAATCATATTTGACGCGATGTCGTTTCACTATATCGTCACCTTACTAGCAGAATATAAAAAAAACACAATATTCTTTTGTACTACTTCCACTTTTATTTTAAAAGATCAGTTGTAGTTTCGCTCATGACCAGCATAACCAACTGATAAGAAAATATAATTTTGAAGTGTTATTTATAAAAAACAAAATTAAATAATAAAAAAGGTGTAATAAACAATCGGTATTGAAAAGAATATAAAAATTATACAAATGTATTTTTTTTTAAATTTATCCATGTCCGCTCTCAATGTGTATCATATTGCCCCTTTAAAAGAGTTATCTTAAAATAAGTTTTTTTCTACGAGAACTGTTTGTTACTGTTTTTTTTTCAAATATAGTAGTAGGGAAAGAAGGATAAGGTTAGGACAGGATTAGTGGTTAACTTATCGCTCTCGCTACGCCCAGTTATTAAAATATCAAAACGGCGAAAAGGAATACCTTCGAACAGAAACCGAAAAATGCTGTTCGTAATGGGACTCGAAGCCCACAACGTTAGTCCGGCAATATATACTATATAAATAAAAAACAAAATGGTTAAATGTGTTGTGGGTGGTTGCAATATTAATAATTTTGTTTATTCAACGCAGATAAATATTTTGTTAACCCATCAAAATCTTGTAAGCCTTGTACGTCATAACAAAAATCACCACACTTCAGACATTGTGAAAAAAACCTACAGAATACCAATAAAAACTGTACGTGAAGAAAAAAGTTCTTTCTTAGCAAGTCTTCCAACGGAACACACTGCTATCGATTAATAAAAACGTGTTGATTTGTATGACGGTGTGAATTTAGATTAAGTTCCCAGCAGCTTCGATTGAGCGACGTTATCGGCCAACACAAACATGTTTCAATTATCCATCACATTAGTTCAACGGCAAAGAAAATATACCTCGCTCGTTACTCACGTGTTGAAGTTTTGTTCACACATTGTATATCTTAAAAAAACTTCCTTCACCATGTTCCATTAATATAAAAATATATTCTACTAATAAGAGCAGATAATCCACCAATACAATTTCATGCATTTAATATGTTTGGTGGATTTGACGGTAACATTGTGGAAGTTCATTTTTAATATGAAATGAAAATTGTAAACCTAACCAATGTTGCCTCTAATTTTCCGAAGGTTATGTGCTCAAAATACATTGGCTGTGCAACTTTGAAAAGAAATTTAAAAAATGGTGCGCCACATAACGGTATTTAGACCTACTTAACGAAATGGAATTTTTTTATAATGACAATAATTAATAACACTATATAATGACAATTAATTTATTCTGGTGGTGGTATATATGGTGGAACTTTTGTGCGCTCTGTTCTAATGCATGTGCGCGCGCACAGCTTAGAGTGAACACTGAACCTAACACCAATATATTTAAACCTTAATGTATTTTTTTATTCATGTGAAGCATGTGGCCTCCAAATGGAGGTATCTCAACACAAGTTTTTTCTACGAGAACTGTTTGTTACTTAGTCGCTCAACCTCACTTTTTTCAAAGTGAGTAGTAGGTAAAGAAGAAGGCTAGTGGTTGACTAATCGATATTACTACACCCAGTTATTAAAGGATCAGAAAAATGGGCGGAGAGAAAATTATGTGAATTGACATCACAAACATCAAGTCTTTGATCACATCTTTGAATTGAATAATTTTCCAATTCACTGTGATCTTACCGGGAATCGAACCCAGACCTGAGTGATCGGTAGAGCAATCTCTAACCAACTGGGCCACAGCAGGCCAATGTCTATTTCGTTATTTTACTTGATAACAATTTGAATTAATACAAAATATTCGTATGTAACCTGAAGACTGTTTGTCGGAAGATGCTTCTCAAAGAGGCAAAACACGTGTCATAATCTGTTCAATAACTAAGTTGTCAACTTTATTTTTTATATTATAAATACATTTGAACAATTATTTTTTTGCTCTCTATGTGGGAAACTATAGACACCACACAAGGACTTCAAGATATCCTACCCCTGCTAGTCCTCTAGTCATCAGCTGCTTCCGGAGTAACGGCGGAGATAGACAGGACTGGGCATTTGCAGCACACGTCTAAGCTATGTCAATCGCCGGCTTTTAGTTTTCGAAGAAGTAAATCCGTTTTATTTTATGCATGACCTCCTGAAAAAGAAAACAAAACGTCACTCTAGTATTATGTACACATGTGGTGTGTATATATAATAAAAAAAATAATTAAGAGATTTACAATAAGAAATAAATTTTACATTACTAATGATAATATTTATAAAAAATATAGTTTTTCACCTGTGGCGAACTAACTTACTTTAGAATAGATAATAAAATTATCGGAATCAATAAATATTATAAACTAGTAGATACATTTACTATAAAGCTGTTTTTCAAAAAAATGAAGCACGTGTCACAATTCATGTGGAATAACAAGATTATCAATTGTAATATAATATTTAAAACAAATTTCCACATGATAAACATCGAATCCGTCAAAAATATTATATTTCGCATGAATATTTCAAAGGAAATTTAAAAAAAAATCAATTGATAAAAAGCTACTAGATAAGTATACAGAAACGTTTTCATGAGATCTGAAATCACATAATAAATAAGCATAAAAAAAACTGATAGTAAGCTCAGATCTTGCTAAAAGAACTTCCAATCGCTGATCAAAAAAATATTTACTATGATAAAACGACAACAATCCAATTTTGTGGCGCATAAATAAAATTGAAATAACTGTCGCTCACAACATCATACTGACTTAATTATTGATGTATTGGCTGCTTTATGAACTGGATGGCATATTATTCAATGTGATAGTCTGTGTCTATAAAATGTATTCATTATCAAACAAACTAAGCCAAAAACGTTACAAGTTTATCATAGTCAGATATATTGCAAACTGGTTAAATTCCTCACAAAATTGTTAATACTTCATATTATTTACTGAGAGGGTTTCTTTTCATTTTAATAATAAATAACATGTCAGCTTTAGCCAGAGCTTTGGTAAAAAAAAATATTCCGACTCCGAATTACATTTATTAACCATTTCTGTTTAACTTATGTTCATATCGACTGTGTTTAATTAAAACGAATCAACTCACACAGAATAAATTTTACAGGAGAGAAGAAAAACGTTTTTAACAATTTTGGGCAAAAGTCAAATTGAAACACAACCTTGAAGTGCAAAAAGACTTATTCACTGTTGTTTTATAAACTTAATGAATTATAAATTTAACAAGTTGTTGAAGAAAGCCCTTTATAAAGGTCTTTTTGCATGGTTGCAATTTTCACAAGCCCAATTAGATACTTATTCAGCATTTACGGCTTAAGTCTTTTTGACACATTGTGTATTTAATTGGAAAAAATATGATTATCAAATAAAAACTACTTTAAAAAGTTGAGGGTTGATCTCTTTTACCTAAACACTGTCGATATGTGTACACCATCCATTGGCGGATCCAAGGGAGAGGCCATGGTGGCCATGCCCCTCTCCCCTTGAGGAGAATTTATTTTCCATTTTTCTGATTTATTAAATGTTTATTTTGAAATGGGCTCTTTAATTGTTTAGTTTATTATATTTTATAGAATATATACTTAATTATGTATTGACTGTTTTTATATCGATATATTATTTTAAAATCGTCTCTTTTTGCATGTACTATTTGTGTATTATGTTTGTTTTCGAATTAAATGGCCCCCTCCTTGGATAATTTCTGGATCCGCCACTGACATCAGATCATCTTTAGTCATCCTGGAAGGCAGTGAAGATTGGAAACACTATGAACTCTAGTGGCTTGAATACACTTAATTTAATATTATTTTAAATATTCGGCTTTGTAAGATTTTTCTGACTCCGACTCTGGATAAACACGCAACTGCAAGACTTCCGACTCCGACTCCACAGCCCTGATTTTAACAACAGCATCTAAGTTGTGTTCAAACCTTTAACAGTGGTTGGTTAGAACAGGGCTGTGAAGTCAGAGTAGGAATAGTGAAAAATGAGCGACTCGAAACATTTAAAAAAATATATACTTAATGATGTGTATTCAAACCACAATAGTCCATAGTGTTGAAATTGCATGCTTGGCTGACTAAAGATGATGTGATGGAGTACATATACATATATAAGTTATTATTAAATTAAATGACGGAGTCGTCTTTTTTTACGAGACTCCACAGCCTCGGGTATAAGTCTAACCCATAGGATATAAATTAGAGACACAATCTTATTGATCACAAATATAATAGCAGTCGATCTGTTCAATAATCCATAGTAATCATTCATATTATGTTTTGTAGCATGTTAAATATTGATAATCCGACTCAGTCTTAAAAAATAGATTATTTTTAATATTCTGTTTTGTTGAATCAAAATTGAATCATAAAAAATGAGACCTGATATTCTGAAAAAAATTGAGTATGAAAATCGACAGGGACTTGAAAAAAGTGTCCGGCTTACGATATTTTTTTTTATATTCATCAAAATTGACGAAATAAAAATAAATTTGGTATGAAAGAATGATTTTTGACTATTTTAGTCGTGCAAAAAAATGTATCGATAATTCCAATTTGTATGGTCTAAATACAAAAACATTCCGTGATAAAAAATAACGATCGTTCGCTAATGGGTAATAAAATCCGACTTTTTCCAAAAAATAACAGAGAAGAAAACAAATATCAAATGTTAATTCAATTATTTATAGCACAACAGCGAATCATGGGATATAAAATGGGTCAATAAACTATAAGTTTTTGAGAGTGATTTTTGCCTTTTTAAAATACTTGACCTTAGATTTTCATGGGTCGTAAATCGATATGTAAATATAAATGAGTCTAACATAAAATAATTAATATTTTTCAAATAAATTTGCTTATGCTAAAAGCAGTTTTATTGATGCTAAAACTGTTAAGTGATAGAAATATTAAACGGCGTTGTAAAAATGTATTATTTAAGGCAATTCTTATCGTAAAAAATAACAGCAGTTTAACAATCGTACTTAAATTTTTAATAACTGTACAAATGGCGTTGTGGTTATTTTAGGCATAAAATTAATATTTTATTTTTTGATTGTTAAGTTTTACGGATGTAAAGAATATAATACCGAATTGTATTAATGTGTGTACGTGTGCTTAGGGATTGCAATACTTGACAAATATATATCAATACCGGTATTTCAAATTTCAATATAAGTAATACTTTTTTCTTAAATACACTTAATTGAGATCGCAATACCAGGCGAGTAAAATTTAATCGGTATTTATATATTTCATAGAAAAAATCGACATCAAAAAATATTATCATAATCATAAACAGGTTATTTTAATCAATAATTTACGGATTCTTAAAATAATTATGCATTTAAAATTCGGTTTTAGTTAATTTCCAATACCAAAATACCGATATTTTTGTATTTTTAAAAAACCGGTGTTTCGGAATTACAAAAACATTGTGGATTCCGAGATCCCGGTTTCGGTAGTACCGGTAATGCGATCCCTACGTGTGCTTGTACATTTTGCGTGTACTAAGCATAACTGGTGTTTTAAAAAACTATATACACAAATAAGAGTATGTAAAAAAAATCGTTTTCCTACTTCACATTCTTTCTATTAATTTGACATTTAGTTTTATTATATGGCCTTATTTGAGTAAATCAATTCAATAATGAAAATAAACAGTACATACATCTAAAAATAAAAGCTCTTTAAAAATAAAATTGCTTAGTCTATATACTGACATCTGTTAAAACGTTGAGAACACATAAACCAGTGCAAGACAAATATTAAAGTCAATCGTATAAAATACAGATACACGAACGCGCATAGTGATGGTTGCGCACTGAACAACTTCAAGTATAATAATATAAATTAAAAATTCTTGATAAATTGAATAAAAATGTATTATAATATTTTGAATTGATATGTAAATATTCCCTTTGCAGAATCATAGCATTGAATAAAACCAATTACCTAACAAATCTTGCAAAGCAACACAATTTGTACGGTTTGCGGAAAACCTTAACAATTTGTCACCAAACCAATACAAGGACCATTTTATGAAATGAAACAAATAAATAATTAAAAATAATTTCAATAACACGTTATCCGAGTCTGTCTCTAGCAAATAACAAAAAATACAGAGAAAATACATTACTTAAAATATAATGGATAATATTAATAGCTGGTAGTGTAGCCGGACCCGGTGGTCGAGTTATCAAAGTCGTTGACTTGGGTTAAGGAGCTCACTCAGAATCCCAAACGGACAGATTTTTCAATCGATTCCTGTTTGAAGGCATGTTTGTGATGTCTAAAATTCCCTCCCACCACCTACCTGATCCTAAAAATAAGACGTCACGACAGCGGTTTACTTGCCACTAATGCTGTAACTACCCTCATTCTTATATCCATATTCTCTTCGAAATATACATATTGAGCTACCGGGTAAAAGGCAGTTCTCAGAGAAATAATCTGTTAAACTTTATTAGGAGTCCATTTGCTTCACATTAGAAGCAGATATGAATAAAATAAAAGATAAATTGGATTCCTATCGACTGAATATGTGTAGGCTTGTGTATGCATGTTAATATGGTGCGCAAGGGAACCGGTCAGAAATATACGATTAGCGTTTAAAAAAAAAGGTACCTGAACTCATTTCTTATTCCTTGTACCTTCTCAAGATCTTTTTCTAACCCTTGTCCGTTTCCAATGTCAAGCATATAGCTTCTTAATGGAGGTATCTGAACAGTAGTTTTTAAAGAGGATTGCTTGTTACTTACTTTCTCAACTTCTCTTTTTTCCCGAAGAGAGTAAAGGTAGAAAGATAGGATTAAGACAGGATCAGTGGTTAACTAACCGCTCTCGCTTTGCTTCGTACTGTGATTCAAACCAGTGAGATTCGTTTCCAAAGCCAACTACGTTGACCACTGCACTATGGGTCCGACTGTTGGGAAAAGGTGTTGTAAATAAAAGAATTTGCAAAACAAAACAATAAATGAAACATCAGACCTCTGGTTCTGGTTACCAAGTAAGTCGATGAACCTGGTATTTTTTTGAACATTACAATCAAAAGGGACCTAAGATAAGAACAAACATCATGGTTTTCATGAAAAAAAAAACAGTTTTTAAAACAAAATAATAATGGTACTGGTTATACCATATTATTTTTCAACAATTTGCATTGTATTTGGATAACTTAAGCAATATTTTAATCTAGGGAAATAGAGTTAACAATAACAATATACCTATTATTTGTTCATTAAAACTTTCTTTATCAAATACCCTTTGTTCCTCACTTGATTGAAAATATAAACAGAAATAAATTACTCGCTTTCATTGCATGTAACCAACAGATTGTCGGTCATTTTATTACGGTATAATATTTTTGCTAAAGTTATTATTGATTTCTTTATAATATAGAATTATACAACTCAACATCCATCGGTCACGGCCAGCATCTGCCCAGGGCCAAAACAAACCGCATTGTCAAGCTTAAATATGATCTGATTCAGTTAGGTTAAACCTTTTGCAGGATAATTTTTTTAATCCTTTAATTATTAAAAGCATCGAAACCGATGTTTTAAAAAAATGTGTTTATCACGTTAAGAATAAAAAAACCTTATACAATATATTATTTTAGTAATAGAAACATTCAGCAACATATTTTATTAGCAAAAAAAAAAAATACTGTTTTTTACTAATTCCACTTTTATTTAGTATGATATCGTCATGACGAGAATAGTCAACTGATAATATAATACAATATTACAGTGTTACGTATACAAAACAAAACAAAATTAGTATAGTGTAACAAACAATTGGTATTGAAAATAATTTACAAATAAAAGTACAAAATATCGTTAAGTAACACTAAATTGACTAAAATTAAAATGTTTATTACCTCTAAATAATAATTACAGAACTCAACAAAGAATTAGGTATTTGGAGTTCAGAGTGACTACTAGCTTATAACTCAATATAGTATGTTTTTTTTTTAGTTGAGATCTCGTTGTACGTCTACTCAGGGTGGGCCAGAGAGGGCTCGGAGGGGCTCGCACGAGCCCCTTGTGAAATTTTACTAAGAACAGCGAGCCCCTTGTTAGTTTAAGAGAAAACAATATTCTCAGATTTCTGACTTATATATTATCCAGGATAGCTTAAGTACACACAATAGTACATTTTTGGCCATTTACATTGATTTATTGTTTGTTACATATTATAAGTGTAGCATTCGATTGCTGATATAAATATTACATATAATTCCACCGGAGTGATAAAAAAACTAGCTGCTTCCCCAGAACACCGAGAATTGCTTTGATGTAAAGCGAGCCCCTTGTTAATGTATTGGCAGTACACCGCTGTGTCTAATGCTGCAAAGTTATTTTATTGAAAATACTTGGTTTTTGCAGTCACTAGCCACGTGGCAATAGAAATCGCTCCGATTAAGCTGACTCAGTTTGCCTACTGTTTTTCTTTCACTGCTTATTACAGTAGATTGTCAAAGCTTTTCCTTGGCTGATCTTGTCTTAAAACAGCATTATTTTTTTGCATACAGTGAACTGTTTTACTCTTGTATCTATCGAGGATACAATCTTATAAGAAACGCTAGTACCATAAGTAAATAAAATTAATGTATTCTTTGAATTTATTTATTTGAGAAAAAACAGTATTGGTACTACAATGTTTTCAATAACCCATTCATAGAGTGGCTCAGACGCAAATATAACACAATGGATTGCATAAGAACAGGCGAGGGTCTATAAATCACCAGATAAAAGCCTCCGCGTCGTGAGAGCTCCGGTACAATGCACATATTTTTGTAAATGACACTATTAAATGTCGAAATTTCAATTTTTTAACGTCACACAATGAACCCCATCACAAAGGCATCTTCGAAGCTGTGACCGTCTTGTTGCCACGACTGGATTATTAACATCGATACAAGAATGCGACAATGTCAGGGCTCTTCAAATTGATTACCATTGGCGGGGTCGGGGTCACGACTCTACCGAGAAAAGTTGTCCAGCATATTACAAACAAACTTCATCGTGGTATAATTAAATCAAGATGTACCGTTTTGATTATAGTCCACATCTAAAACTGTTTTAAAAAAGTTTTCTCCTTGTCGCATTTTTAATCGAACCTTTTCATTATTTTGTATTTCTCGTTTTAGCTGTTCCTGTTTCACATCAGTTTTTTATGTATTTCTTTGTAGAATGTATGTATATCCTAGCATATGGACTCCCAATAGGGCTTATTGGAATACATATTGTTTTACGAGAAGTGTTTGATATTCAGTCGCTCAATCTTTTTTTATCGAGAGAATAGGGATAGAAGAATTGGGTTAAATCATAAATAGTGATTAGTTCATCGCTACCGCTACGATCCATTTTTACAACTGAGTGAATCAGTGGAAGGGAATTCATATATTTTTATCCATGTCCGCTCCCAATGTGGAGCATATGGATTCCTGATATAGGCATCTCAACAGATTTTTTTCTACGAGAACTGTTTGTAAGTCAGTTGCTCAACCTCTTTTTTTCAAAGAGGTTGAGCGGTAGGGATAAGGCTAGGATAGGACTAGAAGTTAAATAATCGCTCTCGCTACGCCCAGTTATTGAAGGGTGGAAAAGGTGGGAGGGAAATTAAGACATCACATACACCCATGCCTTCGAACGGTAATTGATAAATTAATCTAAAATAATGCTGTTCGTACTAGGACTAGAACCCGTGAGGTCCAGCACGGAAGCCCTCAATGCTGACTCCTGCACCACAGGACTCGACATTTATAAATTACAGACATATAAATATATGTCACTGAACGCAAATCCATCCATTAAATGAAAAATCAGTTTATGATACCAGGATTTCAGCTCGTAGTCACCACAACCAAAGACAACGCATTTACCACAAGGCTACAGAATCAGTTAAATAGAAATTCTGTACTGGCCGTCATTGTATTTTATTTGAAATAAGTGCTGTTTCAAAATTAAATATATCAATCATATTTTTACAAACCTTTGTTTGTATACTTATCTTTTTCATTTTAATTAACAACTTATCAAATAATTTCTTGTCGACCATGTTTATTTATATGTAAGTTTACAAGACCTGATGTACTTTCTAAGAAAAATAGGATAAGATGAGCTTTATTCATTTTTTTAAATGTTTTGACATTTACGATTCTGTAGTCCTGTTCACGTGTCAAGAATGTAATTTAATAATATTATTTATCGACATCCATTCAATAAGCTGGATTATTTTTAATTCACAGCCATTTTTATGATTTCTATTAATAACACGAGATAAAAAAAAACATTAATTTTTATAATATAAAATTTTCATTGATTTTTTACAGTCCTTAAAAATTGCAGATTACGGAAAGTTATTATGGTACTATTATTAATTACAGTACGGATAGTCTTCATAGGTTGATTTTGTAATCGACTTAAAGTTTTCTGTTCATAGGCATCGATGTATGTGATGTCTTGAATTGAACCCTCCTAACTATCATATTGTAAAAAACCGAGGCGTAGAGAAATCGATAAGTTAACTATTGGTCCTGCCCTAGCAATTCTATCCCTACTCTCTAGAAGAGTTTGAGCAACAAGCAGTTTTTGTAGAAACTCTTCTGTTGAAATAAACTCCAGTATAAGCCCATATGCTCCATTTTGGGAGCGGACATGGTAAAAAAATAGTTGAAAATTTTATAAGCCCATGCTTCTAAAACAGTAAAATATTTATTTTGCGTTTTTGAAAGTACTGGGAAAAACTAAAATTAGTGGCGTAATTTCTTTTCCGTTTTTTGTTATTCATATTATCTTTTCCGGTTCACAAAAAATAATTCAATGTGAAATAGCTTTAGAAACTTTAAAAAGCTCGCAATTTAAAAAAATATATATAATATTCCAGAGACAAATTGCAGATAATAAAAACTTAAAACTGGGTATTAAATGGGAATGCTGAAACTAAACTCAAATAGTGGGATAACGTTATGTCCGGGACGTTAAATCGGGATTCACTTTAGTGAACTTCCTGACAATTATTTAGGAGTTAAAATAATATTCGGAATAAAGTATTTTATAAATAAATATATAAACTTCATCTTAAGCCGAAAATAGTGACAACTACCATCAGGGATTGTAATATTTACCGAGATAAAGGTTTTTCTATAATAAATACATATTTTAAGATCTAACATAATCTCTTCTGCATACATAGCTCGTATTTGGACGATTACATTAAACATTTTTATTAAATCCATATCCGCTTCTAATGTAGAACATATGGCCGCCTAATTAAACTTAACAGACGCTTTTCTATGAAAACTGATCGCTACCCAGATGCTTAAAAAATCTTTTTTTCGAAAAGAGTAAAGATATCAAAAAAGGGCTAAGACAGGTCTAGTGGTTGACTATTCACTCTCGCTATTTTCAGGATAAAATAGTCTAAAGATATTTTAAGAGATCACAAACATCCATGCTTTTGAACATAAATCGATGAATCGATTGAGTAATCCGTCATGGAAGTCAACGACGTTTATCATTGCACTACGGACGCGATACAATCTTATCTGCTCAAAAAAAATATGACTCGTAAATTATTTATAACTGTCCGCTTAAACATTAAATATCATAGCCCTTGACAAATCTTATTACATAAGTCATAGAAGATTAGGTATAGTAATACTTGATAATACTAAATATGGATTTAGATTTGTTTAGACGAATGGACTACGAAATAATGAACTGCTGAGCGTAAAATTGGATCGCAGCCATGCATCGTCTCCACATGGCTCCTAAAAATAACAATTTTATCAGCGGATCAAATAACATGGCAAAAATATTTAATTTAAATCTCCCCTTCCGGTAATAGAATTCCGATAAAAATCTCCCGTCCGGGGAGACATGCCTTTATGCCGAACGTTTTACTGTATTATTATTTTCAAGAGGAATCCGGTTGACGATATCCATACATAAAGTATATTTTTATAGAAGTTTCCTGGCAGAAGAATGTATCTAGAGATATTTTGTTTCGAGAAAACATTTTTTACTTTTTGTATTCTGTCCGCATCTAGTATAAGAAGTTTTAAGCCGTATAATATAAATTATAGCGTTACAATATATTATTTTTCTCTGTGTTGTCGCAATTTATTTTCATAGTCATTTTACAGTATTGAATTTAAGTCAATAATCAATAATTGACTTACGAAATTAAATCTGTTTTGTTGAGTCATTTTTTATAACCAGATTTAGTCATGTAATTTAAAATAAAACATGAGAAGAAGTGTACTAATGCCTTATTAATAGAAGAGAAGAAAGAGAAAATATAATCGTTAAAGCATATTATGATTGTAGATAATATTATAAAGTTGTCATCTAATTACTGTTTGTAGAGTATTTACTATCACCAAAAGTATTGTTAATTTATTTCTAATCAGATCATTTTAACAGTAAAGTGATTAAAAACTCTACGATAATTTTCAGCTTAGAAAATCTAATGAAAATCAAATAACATAATTGCATGAAAATAGATTTGCTTTTTATTAGTTGTTATATAAAAAAATGATATTATCTCACGAGGAAATCAGGAATTGTTCTCATTTACATACTCACAATTAAATTCGGAAACGAAAAGTATTTAAAATTATTTTTTGATACATTCTTTTGCATCTAAGCTCCATCCCGCTGTGTCCTAGTTGTTATGAAGCCTACGCTCTGAATAACGTTGTTCAATCAGAATCTGTAGTGGACAAGTTATCTGATAAAAGTGCAATAATAAAACGAATTTATTCTGTAAAGATAGGGGGGGGGTGACCCCATGCGTTTTTGACAAAAGTTCGTCCCCTTTACAATGTACCAGGGGGGCGTAAGCATTGGTCACAGAAGGCGTAGCAAATCACGAAGCAATGCGAACTAAGCGACTATTCAATGTTCATTCAGTGTATGAAGCGTTCGCATTATTATTGGTATTGTACAAAGGAAAAATCTAATTCAAGCTAATTTGAAATAAAATTTGATACAATCGAAGCAATGATTCTAAAATATTGAAATAAGCTACAGCATACCATATTGGTACGTAAGAAATATTTTCTTCATTCATGAGTAAATAATTAGCATTTTACTTTTTTTTCAATCATATCCGTTCCTTATGTGGAGCATTTTGGTCATATGGTTTTGGTCTGATTATATTGCCGACTAATTGATATGAAAGCAATAACTACTGACCCAAAATTATTTCACCAATCTTTTTGTCAAGTGTTTTCCGTTAAATAATCACTCATGTTATAAAAGTAACAATATTTAAAATTTGTCTATGCATTTGTTTACTCAAACATAAATAGATTATAATGACTATTAACAAATAATTCGGCTTAAAATTTTATTAGCAAATAATAAATTTAATTATTGAAAAAAAAATATAGAATTACAGCTTACAGCCAATGTGTCAGATATTTTAAAAGTCTTAAATCACATGATGTCAATTTACAAGATTTTTTTTTCTTAAGTCACTCGAGAGTCGAGAGTACACATCATACTCACCCATGTCCAAGACCGCAAACTTCAATTAAAAACAATTTAAGTTTGGTTATGACTTTGCTGAAATTTTAGCCCAGACCTGCTTGATCGCTAGGGTACAGCTTTTACCACTAGACTACGAAACTGACCTTATATTATATTCTGGCGGAAAGATTTTTTGTACATGGTATACATGAATCGACCAGATCTCCATGGGAGTGCTCTTAAAACTATATACATTTTATATACTTTAGTTATTAAAAAAATATAGGCTTATAAGACTGACTTGTTTAATTACCAATGTAAAATTAATTTAGTGACTTGTCTATATAATGTACTGAAATCCAATTCAATCCAAAGAGTTGAATGATCGATTTATTGAAACCCGTAATTTTATTCACATAACAAAACACTATTGACAATGACATTTCATCTGAATATTACTGCTGTTAAAACATGCCGCAATAATTTTATATAGTTTGCAATTTTATTAAATAATGTAAATTATTTTTCATTTATAAATAGTTAATTTTTCCCAAAAGAAACTAGAGCAAAACAAATCTTGAAAGATAAATACATGGTTGCTAAATATGGAAAATGTATTGTTTGATTGTATACACCAAACTTATTTATCAACTATAAATAATTTGCACACACGTGGTTATCAAAAAATGTCCTCAACAACAATATATTTTCGTTTAGTGCTATTTAGTATGGGTCAGCATAGATTTGTGACTAAAATTAATTGATTTATATGCCGATAATACGTACGTATTCAGTTTCCACTCTGCCAGACTCGCACAAATGAGATGATTTATGTATTTTAAATAGGGGTCGCTCATAAAAGTGCTACTATAGAAAAAATATATATTATTTATTGTAATGTATATTATTGGGTTATGAAACAAAACTGAACGACACCTGATTCATATCAACCGTTATTAATACCTTTATTATTATTGCAACTGGATACGTACATCTTTTTTCACGGAAAACATTCTGT
Organism: Himalopsyche anomala; assembly: GCA_031772345.1. Classification (NCBI taxonomy): domain Eukaryota; kingdom Metazoa; phylum Arthropoda; class Insecta; order Trichoptera; family Rhyacophilidae; genus Himalopsyche; species Himalopsyche anomala. The sequence continues at coordinate 7,676,181 of CM062832.1, read as the reverse complement.
ATTTGTTGAATATACTGATCCTTATTAAGGCTTGAAATAAACATCTATATCTTTATTGTTTTTGGGTGTCAATCCCTTCATTAAAATATATTTGTACACGTGAAACATGAAACTAAAATGTTGGTCTTCCTAAAACAACAACAAATTATTAAGTCATTGAGGAGAAATATGATATGGATAGAATGACCAAAAATTTTCTACAGAACTGTGTTTAGTTTCATTTAAAATCTTCTCATATCCTCTATCAACGTAGGGTAAAAATAAAATAAACTTTTAATTAAATTTAGCTTATCTCATGTTTGGTTGTTCTACGAGAACTTTTAGTAATTTTTGTTTTTTTTTTAAATAAAGAATGTATAAAAGGGTAAGTCTTAGATATAACTATTTGTTAGTTAATCGCTCTTAATACACCACTTTTTTTTTTAAATAGGAATAGTGAGACGCAATTTAGACATCAATGAAATCCAAGTTCTTAATCAAAAATCCTTAATTCAATTTTTTAAGCTATCCAGAGTCCAAACTATTATTTAAGTCCGTAAACTATACAACTAAATGCTACAACGTTAACCATATTGCCATTGGCTTGGTAAATTATTAACAGACATTTAAAATTGGCTTATTAATTTGTTTTATATTTAAATGTGACATGTGATTCACTTACTTTGGGGACAGATTCAGACTAAATGCATGTTTTTACAAAGTGATGAAAAAAACGAAAACTTGCCGTTTGATTGATAGAAAAAAAAACACTTGATGTACGAGAATTTCCTAATGCAATAGGAGTGAAGGGTCTTAAATCAATTTATTTGATTCGAAGAGATGTGACTTGTTCTGCTTTTTATCACAACTTCTCAATAATAAGAAATTAAACTGACGTAGAAAATACACGAAAGATAGAATCAGAATGCACTGAATGCATTTTCACAAATTTGGGCGATGTAATAAGGTTAACAGGGACGTGCTGGGAACTGAACTAGGAACGAAAAACTGATTGAGTCACCCACTCTTATTCTACGGTTAAAGTATTTTGAGAGGTATCCTGCATTGATTTATTCCCGTATTTTACAAATAATATTACTATTGAGATTATGCTTAAAATAGAAGTCCATTATAAAGAAGAATAATAGTTTTCTGAATTATCACTACCACGTAAAAATCATCAAAAATATGTCTTACATTATATTTTATCATTTTAATGTTTTAGTGTAATTTTTTGATTCTAAATAATTTGATAGACTAATAAACTGCGGAAATGTAGTTTATACTTATAACGGTAAAATAAATTTTATACAGATTTCATCAAACTGAAACAAACGAGAAGGTTATCCATACATTTAAGATTTCGACTGAAGGTGCTTGGTGGAATTTCAATATTAAATTTGAATCGTTAAAATTATGTACACTCCCACAGATTTTGTCACTAACGACCCGGGTTTCGCCTTTCGGCATCTTCAGGCGTTCAAGCGCACGGATGAACTTGAACTGACTCAGTCAGAAAGGCGAATCCCGGGTCGTTAGTGACAAAATCTGTGGGAGTGTACATAATTTGAACGATTCAAATTTTATCAATACATGTATAAAATAGTAAAGTTTTGTAATTAAGTAATAAGGAAAATATGTTTCCTTTTTTATGAAGTTTCTTTTATTATGACAGAAGTAGAGGTTTAACTATTTTAACGAATTTTTCATCACACAAAAAACAGATCACCCCCCTCCCCCCGCCCGCTAAATTGAGGCACAGCAAAATCGATGGTCATTGAAAAGTGTAGGGGAAAATTGAACTTTACTTTTAAAAATATAATACCTTTCCATCATTAATATCGAAAGAAATAATAGAAATGAATCCTTAAGATTTTACCTTACGAGGAGAGACAAAAATTTAACAAATAATTCATTATTTGACAAGTCATTGAAAATTACTTTAATTAACTCCTCATTTTAAAATGTATATAATTGATTAGAATCCAACTGGTATACTTTATCAAATTCAAAGATAATCTGTTGCTATATTGCTGACTTCTACAAATAATAATTTAACTTTCAAAATACGTCGACTATAAAGTAAAGCTTTCTGTATGACAAGGAACGTTAAAACCTATCGGAAGTTAGTTTATGTTCAATTGTCGGTACAGAATTCAATAGAAAAGTAATTAGATTCCGACTAGAGTACGCCATTACCTACAGCTTCTGATAAAAACCCTGCCTACCACATGATCACGTTACCAATGCACAGTGTAACATTGTTAATTGGAATAAAAATAGATCGAGTGACATTGATTTGTCATCACTTATCAAGAAGCAAACAGTTTGCTTTTACTATCTGACTTTCATCGTAAAACGAAATATATACTATAATTAAAATTGTATGCTTTGTTATCTCGCTAGTAGTATAACTACGTTGTTTATGTGTTTTGAAAAGCAGAATGCGACAAGTCACAAAAGTAAAATGTCCAGGAGAGAAATTTAAAAAAAACAGTTTTTTAAATATGTTTTCAATGCAATATAACTCACTACTTCAATGTTAGGCGGTATCCAAAATTTACGCGATAATAGAAAGATAAAATATGCCTGTATGTGTGTTGCATAACTGATCCACAGATAAAACAATACAAAAAAAAATGTAATAATATTACAGAATTTTTTTGTGACAAATTCAATAATATGGATGAAACAATTATTCTTACTCGGTTGGACAAAATACATGTCTTATAAGTTTTGCAGCGATATCATCGACAGGTGTTATTATAATCCAAACTAATAAAATAATACAAAAATGAGAAAGTTCGTCAAACAAATTTCGAATCTAACATGTTCCGATCAATTGAAAGCATCATTCATAATAAACGCCGGGGGAGTTGTACCTTTTGAATTAGAAATCATGATTGGTTTGACTTCTAACCTGAAGAATCGTGCTAACCATATTTGTGTTCAATTTATCATAAGACTTCTGTTTTAATAAACAGGAAAGGGTTTTATTAGTTAACGTGATAAGAGCGAGTAATAATAGTTCAAGTTAGTTGCTCCATCGATTTATTCCGTGACATGGTTCATTTTACTTTTTTAAGTCTCCGATTAGGTACGTATTTATTTCAGAGACCATAAGAGTTGAGCGATAATTCAAAATTCGTATACATTTTCTTTTGTATTAATCGTAACCGACTACCGTTGTATTTTAATAACTTTCATTCTCATGTTATATGTACGTAGGTATTAAGCAAATTTTAGCACCAGTAAAAATATCTTTGGCATTGTAGTTTAAAGCGGCTAAAGATTATTATTCAAAAACAAATAATCAAAATTTAAAAAAAATCTTAACATACTCTTATTTTACCATATTCCATCTCTACGTCGAATATATGACGGCCATGATTCCCGGTCTCCCACCGATTGCTTAAGTTCCTCCCATGACATGATTGGAACTAAGGCATCCAATTTCGGGATTGGGGATAAGATGTGTTATTCTCAGAAATTTCGAAATCCGTGTGACACCTAAAAAAGTCACACATTTTTTCAATTTAGGAACTTAGCATTTGACAATATTTTTCGATCTGTAAATTACCAGGATTTAAAAATCGACGACTAAAAATGTTGTAAATCCCGAATTTGTCCATGATTTAATGGTGATAAAGGATTTGGGATTGGATCCCCTAATTGGGACCTTTAATTCCACGAAAGAATTACCGAGGATCTTCAGTCTGAGTCTTTACAATTAAATTTAAATACATATATCGCCAAATAATGTCTTAATTAAAAAGGGTAAGAAAATTTCATAATTTTGCTTAACATAAGTCGTATTTATTTATATATATTTTTTGTTACTACCATGTAATTGTCCGCAAGGTATTATAAATAAATATATAATAAACAATATTTCTTTGATTGTGGTAAAGTAAATATTATTAATATATAAAATACGAGGTTTGTCTCTTATTAACCAGGTTGACAAAGCTTTTTAACCTGTCTATACTTATCTACCGAAGGCAGATTTTTTTTTCGAAACTTAAGCTGGGTGATCTTTTTAATCTAAACGTGGGATTTATATTATGAGCTTATATGACTTCTGAGTAAGGCGGTCTAAAGTTTTTTATTAAATTTATTTGTGTTTATTTGATCAAAAAAAAAACATAAATTTTCATCTAAGATTTTCTTAAAACCTAAATCTTCCTAAAATAAATTCAACGCAACTTTTCATAGCTCTTCTTTGGTGGCTTTAACTTGTATATGTATCGGTGGTTCAATAAACGACAGATTTATATTTCATAGAACACAGTTTTATAAGAACTTTGAATGCTCTGTATGCACGCAATACATAATTTGAATATTGGATCCGAATAAGTTATTTGAGGAAGCATGTAAATTTTCCATTCCGTATGTATCGATGAGTCGAATATTCGTACTATTTATGGTTATTTGAAGAATTTTTATGGTTTGTATTTTATGTGATTTATATTTTGGCAATGAATTCTAAATTTCCTGTGTTGTCTTTTCAAATATGGCATAGATACTCTTGGGACAAGAATGCTACGTCATTTTTTACCATACGTACGTGGGCTCTGCACTAAATTATGGCTAAATCGAATCAACATAACGATAGAATTATCGATTTTTGTCACGCACTTTTATAATATACTACTATGAATTGCAATACCGGTATTATGTAAACCGGGATCTCAGTATTTATTTTGTTTTTTCATCATTGAAATACCGGTTTTGGAAATGTAAAGATTTCGCAATTACGGTATCAAAAATTAACCAATACCAATTTTTAAAAATATAAACAACATTTCATATAATATTTCCTGTTAACTAGCCTTACTCGATTTTATTCCTTTGGGGTAAAAATCATTTTTTAATACACAGCATACATTTTTTTAGACATGTTCACTCTCAATATGGAGCATATGAAGTTCTAATGTTATTTATTTTAAAATAAGTCTTTCTACAAAAACTGCTTGTGTCTCCGTTTTTTGACCTCTATTTTTTCGAATAGAGTAGAGTTAGCATAGAAGGATGGGGCAAAGAATACTAGTAGTAAGCTAATTGCTCTTGCTGCGCCTGATTTTAAGGTTTTGGTGGGTATTTATTTAAATTTGAAACGTGACAGACATACATGTCTTCGAACCGTTGATTGATTGAAAAATGAAGCTGTCCAAACATTTAATAGTAAGACAAAAATATACCACATACTATTTATAATACACTAAATCCCAAACACCTAAAAATACCGGGTTAAAAGATGAAGTGCCCATAGAGAAAAAGTTTGCTGTCGTTCTCTATAATTAATTATTTAAACAGTCTATTTTATTAAGATTGATTAAAAAAATTCGAAATCACGATAATCAGAAATATTATTTATGAAAAGTAACAATCAACACATATAAATAAACGCCATAAAAAATCTGAAACACTTCTCGAGTAAGTGAAAAGGTTTCCAACCCTTTCATTTTGGTGGAGCCACATTCAAAGTACATAATATCTTTAAAAAACTTAAATTATTTTGTAAAATAAATTAATAATGTGTTTATTTTAATAAAAAGGGCACACATACGGACCTGCAAGGCAATAGGTTACCTGCTTATGTATAAAGATATACAACTTCTTGTATTAAATTAAGTTGTTTAATATATAAAAACATATTTATTGTAGGAAATAAGACATCTAAACAATTTTGTGGATTTAAAAAACCAGTCATTGTGTTTTTAAAAAAAATATAGTACTTGTGTATTTTAACACTCTGAGTGTCGTTTGAGGAAGATGTTGAATTTAATATAATTGCTATTTTTTAATTTTACAATTCAAAATTTTGTTAAACAAATATTTAAAAATATATATATAGAGTTAATAATTAACTAATCAATAAGTTTGGCGCGTAGGGTAGTTAGTAATAAAGTTTGTATTAATTGAACGGTATTTCCTTGAAATATGAGGCATCAAACAATAAGGTCGACATGAATCACCAAAAGACATCAGGTGTTGAAACGCAAATTCCAAGAGCCCATATGACGTATTCCTTACTGTAAGAATCTAAAAAGGGTGTTTGTTGTATGTTGCATGTTTTAAGTTACGCACAGCATAAAAATAGTATACGAGGATTTGTAATTAAAACGTATTAATCATATTTTGTCGAAATTTATTAAATATAATATTATTTAGTTTGAGTTCTGTGAAAACTTTCAGATATGTGAAAAAATAAAATCGGTGAAAAATTTTTTTGGGATGATTGAATAATTACTAATAAAATTTCTTGAAATTAATGTATTTCAAAAAAAAAAATCATCGAAGTAATATTCTTCCTGAAATATATATATATATATTTAATTTAAAAAAAATATATATTTGACATTACAGCTAATGCCAATGCGTCAAATATTTTAACGTTGAAAGATCATACGAGAAAAACTCGATGTGAATTTATTGTGAGTCACTCGAGATCAACTCAAGGTAAATTGACATCACAAACACCTACGTCTCAGATTTAAATTGAAAAATCTTAATTTAACATTGACTTTACCGGGAATCGAACCCAGTCCCACCTGGTCGGTAGAGCAAGCTCTAACCAACTGGAACACAGCGGGTGTCATTTAAGGATTGACTGTTTTTAAAAATTTAAGTACGCAATACTTGCATACATGATGTGTTTTTCATGACGCACTTTGAATAATATCAATTCTGTTGAGTCGATTACGATAAAAGCAATTTAAACATTATGTCCGAATTTATTTGTTTTCCTTATGGGTAATTCCGTTGCGATTACAGTCGTTGTTAAACCAGTCAACGTTTTTTCAAATATCTCTACCACCACTGCATCGATAGGTATTGACAAATCAGGAAAATGGTAAAGGTTAATGTTAAAAATTAGCATTCACAAAAAAATAATACTACATAATACATTTATTTTCTTCTTTCATGATATGTATGTGGAAAGTCAGGTGATTAATGACTACAATGATGAGTCTAAACACCAAAAAAAACGATACATGTTCCTTCTACTCTGACTTCTGAGCTTTGGTCATTACTCGAATCATTTTTTGCAATCATTCAACTAAGGTTCCTGTTATTCTTTATACAAAAACCGAAATTTTAAAAAGCTGGTTTTCAAATTTCAATATTTCCTAAAACTTGGACTTACCCAGTTCGATTGTCTTATAAAACATATTATATTATATAAATATACCAAAAATGTATTGTGTTCCTATTCGTAGGTGGACTTATTATGCCTAATTTGTACTCGAAAATTGTATCTTGTGTATAAGTGAGTCAAAATGCACATTAAAAAAAAAACCCAGATATAATATTATTTTCATCACATTCAGTGATGTATATTGTATACTGCAGGGATGGCGAACCTATGGCACGCGTGCCCGAGGTGGCACGTTTGAGAATTTGGATGGCACGCGAACGATTTACAAGTTCAAAGAATTTAACTTTTAAGTTTAAAAAATTAAAATTTTGATTAAATAATCATGAAATTATTAATTTATTCCGTTTTATTCATTTTTAAATGTTGTTGTTGTAATTGTAATTTTTAAGCTTGTAAATAAAATTCAGAAATAAAAATCATTTTTTTATCACTTGGACACGCCACATAATCGAGAAATAATATTAAAGAATTTTTGGCACGCGGACCCAAAAAGGTTCGCCATCCCTGGTATACTGATAACACTAAACTGCATATTTCATTTCGTAACCATGCGGTTTTACTTCCAAATATAAACGTTTTTAATTTAATATGAAAAAGAATATTTGAATCCGGGTTCTCAGGTATTAAAAACCGGCATTTGAATGTTGCGAATTTTCCTACATATCCTGGCTTTCAAACCCGGTTTTTTAAAACCGATAAGCTATTATTCCTGTAAATAGAATCTTTTATAAACTTTTCATTGATTAATCGTGTCTTATGTCGCAGCAGTTAGCGTCGTGGGTTTTCGTGCTAGGCCTCACGGGTTCGAGTCCCAATACGAACAGCATTTTTAGGAATGTTTTCTGTTTGTGGTGGAGGTTGAGCGACTGAATAACGAACACAGTTCTCGCGAAACAACTTTTGTTGAGATACCATTGGAAGGCCACATGCTCCACTTTGGAGGCGGACATTGTTTTTTTTATATATTATTTTATTTGACCAGTACCAATAAAATGTCTGCTAAAAATCACAGTTCGACCCTACATCTATAATCCAATCTCTTTCACTTTGTCATACAGGGTTATGACAATGGCGTTTGATATAATGGATTGCATTCTGTTTTTTTCTGCGCATGCTACTGAAAGGCGTAATAATTTGACGCCGTTGGACTTGCACCCTTTGTCTTAAGGGGTTATTCCCCGCATGGGGTGTCGTCATGTCATAATGTGTAATCCAAAACCGCGCCCCACCGAGACTCTTCGTCTAGAATAATTCTCCCGCTGAGGGGGCGCTCTGATAATTCATGGGTGGACTCAAAGCCAAAATATCAATTCGATTTTTTCACTCAAATAAAAAGCATATAATACGAATAAGATTAAGGAAACTTAGGAGCGGGATTTTGTTTGATTTATGTTTGTATATACAGAAAACAAGACTTATGCTTTTTATATGTATTTTTTTAAAACCATTTCCGCTATCAATGTGAAGCATTAAGTTCTAATAACATTATCTCAAAAGAATTTTTTTCACAAACCAAAGATACTAATCAGTTGGCTAAGGATACAAATGTTGCCCATTCAAAAATAAACATACTTTCTTTCAATGAGTAACCTTTATCTTTTTTTATACCTTGACAATATAAGATGGTGAATATTCAATTAAAAAGAAATATAGAGGTTTCTTAAATTATAGTAAGATATTTGCTATAAAATAAAATCAATAATATTGGTGAGTCCATTGCTCGTAAAACTAGATATTTTTAAAAAGCATTCATCAAAATAAATAAATAGAAGTGTATGTTTTTATACTGTAAGAAAAAAATAATTTATGTATCTTTTTCATTTACTCCACCCTGCAAAATTGAAAAGCACACGCGATCAATGCAAGCCACTTGATTTTGATGATTTTTTTTAAGCGTTTAAAATGTCTGTCAGCTTGACACAATGGCATTCTTGGTCATAGGGTTATCAGGTTTCCACTACTGGTATTTTTGAACCATATTGTGTGATAACTGTGTTTAACAACAATTTAAGCACGGCGGTTGAAAAAAATGTACGTTGTATCAGAACATAAAGTAGTATAAGGTTTTTATACAATAAACAAACATAAACAAATGTAAATTGTTTGTAATATTACGGTGAAATTGATGAAAAAGATTAATGCCTGTTAAATACAACAAAGTAGAAATAAAACTTCTCAGTGGTAATTTTGTGGTAAGGGCTTGAGAGACGAGAGGGTTGAGTTGACATATGTAGGTAAAAATAATTTTTTGGGTACCTTTTCTGCAAAATAATAGATTGTCTGTTAAACTAATTACGTAACAACTTATGGTGCACCGCTTGATCGAAATCATTTCTACGCATCGTTTACTAAAAACATTACATGTTATGATATATATTCGCGGAGTGGTGGCATACACTTAGCGGGTGGAGGTGGGACAACCAGCCATATTTTTTCGTTATATTTGTATTAAAAGTTAAGATTTTCTGACATAAAATATGTACAGCTTACATGTGGTATGACTTTAAGATAACGTATTTAGAAATATGCAATTTTTATGATTAGCATAAGATATTTTATAGATATATTTTCATCATATCCGCTCCCTTGCTCCCTACGTGGATCATATGGAGTCCTAATGGTGTTTATCTCGACGTATTTTTTCTAAAATAACTGATTTACTTATTGGCCTTCAAGATGAGTAGGGAGAAGAAAGTTAGAAAGGATTAGTGGTTAGCTAAGCACTTTTGCTACACCTTCTATGTGGTAAAGAATTTAAGTCATCATAAATATCAATGTCTTTTAACAGAAGTTTTTAAGTGTGACTAGTACCCGTGTCCTCAGCAATCAAAGCCGAAGAGGTTGACGAGACCGCGACATATTTCATAATATAGTGTACAAGAAAATCTGTAATATTATAAATATTATATATGGTACACCAACATTTAGGACAGTTATAAATTTATTCTGCGAATCAAATATCAATACTTAAATAATATATCTATCTATTTGTAAAAATATGTCTTAACAAAAGTTGAATTAAGTTTTTTTTTTAATACGCGTCCGTAGAAGCGCGGCTCTATTGTGCGACATAAATAATAATATGCCAGTATGAAAAAAATGTAGGCATTCTAACGGTTTCCTAAAGTGTTCCACCGTAATCTGACTATTGTATTATTTGCGCTACAAAATGTCTTAGTATTTATTAATCAAGATTCTAGAAACGAATCGAGTGAATCTTTTGACGGCGGGAAACAAGTGAACGATTGAGTTCAAAGCATTACGAAAGAAGTTAACCAGTCAAAAAAATTTGAATCAGATGTACCAATAAAATTGACTTCGTGTATTTATTATTTTAATTCCAAAATCAAATGAAGTGAATATTCAAAATAATCAAATGTTTGTTTTGGAATTGATAGTCACTTCATTAACGGGCATGGCCACGCTCTTCCAAATTGGTCTGGTTAGTAGATAGTCCAAAATGTTTAATAAATACAGCAATGTCCAGATATGGAGAATAAACAATTTTCTCAAAAAGATATGACTTTTAGATGAATTCGTCAGTCACGTCAACTACGCTGACTTGTATTGACATGACTCGTTATATGTTTTTGAGCGAGTTTCATTTATTGTGAGAAATTTGGATTTTTTTTTCATGATGTAATACCCCAAGAATAAATTCCCACTAATAAAAGTCATTACGACCAACAGCAGTTTGAATGGTAGTCGAGGTACAACAAGTAGATAGGAATAAATGAGAACATGGCTCAACTGTTACGGAAATGTTTTATTATGAATTTACAATCATTCAAATTTTAATCACACACAAAATATTTAACAAATAGAATTTAAATTACTAAAACACCAATAATACCCAGCTTGTAAAAACGATTTTATAGAAGTTAAGAAATTTTATGCTAAGTCCGCGCACGATAGAAAACAAAATTAATTGTAATTATCGTCGAGATGGAAAAATATCAGTTCTTTTATCTCTGACGTCTAGCTTTTCAATACGTCATTCTGTGAATAACGTATCGCACAAAACCACAAAAAAAAACATAAGTGACTTTAAAATAAAGGTCACTGGAAGCAGGTTCCAGCACCGGGAAGCGTCCCCCACACATGTTGTGTTCGGTTCGTGTCCCAAAAAGCAAGAAGAAAAACAAAAATCGCTTCGGATATAGAAAACAAAGTGTTGCTATTTACGGTCATAAACAATAAAAACAATCGATATTACTGATTATATCATAAAAAAATAAACACAATAAATTGAACTAAGCTTTTAAATGTCGGTCGGTTGTCATCACAAAAGGGGTAATAGAAGCTTATTTATGCTATATAACTCGTACCATGTCAGTATCACGGGAAAATTGCCTTGCCATACATTCAAATAGTTAACGGCGTTCTATAATAACAAGCGTGTGGAATTCAACTAAAAAAAGCAATATTCAGATTATTTAACTTTCTACGCACTAAAGTGCATATAAGCCTTGAGAAATAAATAGATACAGATAACGTTAATATTTTCAAAAGATTCTGCTGTAACTTTATTGTAAGCTTAGTTTTCACAGCGGGTACAACCTTCAGTACTCTTAATAAATTAATCGTGAGTTCGTTTATTGAAAAAATTTGTTAATTTGAACTACAATATATTTGAATTACCTCGCGCTACAATAATATAAGATTTCGTCTGCTAATGTCTTTATAAATAGACATTGATGAATTGTGATACAACTAGCGCTTAAAAAAAAAATACTATAATAACGTTTTTTATAACTTTCCAATGAATTATTTTGGTTATCACCCGCAGGGGACTACCTACTTGTTTACCTTTAACATTTTTACCAAAACTTTAAGTCTTTGAGAAATTTGGTGTCAGATCGACTAAGAATGAATCACATTATGTACATTATGGCTATCACAATCGTTCCTCATTTTCAACATTAAATAGTAAAAATAATATCGTTTATTGCTTTTCCCCACATGAATTTATGTATATACACACAAAAATACCGTTAGTTGGTGGCTTACATTTAGAAATTGCTAATTTTGATGTTTTCAATCAATATCTTCTCCCGACGTAAAACACATGGTCTCATAATAAATATATTTTCTACGATAACTGTTAATAACAATTCTTTCTATATTTGGTTGTTTTAATGATTAGAAGGGTAGAAGAGAATTAATGAACACAAACACCCATGCCTTTGAACAGAAATTTATTTAAAAAATGCTGTTAGTAACGAGACTCGAACCCGCGAGATCCGCCATGGAAGCCAACAACGTTGACCGTTTCGTGACGAGTTGAATATAATATGTACATACAATTAATTAATATCAAATTTGAGAATACTAAAAACAGACCACGGCACTTCCGTAAACTGATTAAAATTTTTAAGATATATCGGAATTATTCGAAGAATTTGATGATAGTTTTTGTAATACATATATTTTGAACACAATAATGTATGCCCGCCCTTATAGGAAATAAAAGGAATTACGTGCGTTACTACAATTTCAGGGATTTCGACGCGATTCCAACAAAAACACGATGGAATAATTTCAATTGGATCGCATTCTCTGCGCATTCCCGACATTCCATTTCCCTTATGCAAGTACAACCCTTACTTCACAGGAATATAATATTAAAGCATTGGAATTCTCAACATTCCGGGTTTTTACTGCCTATCGATGGAGAGCCTTTAAGAATAAATTATGGCAAATTAGCTTATTTCATCCAGTATAAATATATTATAAATAATACAATAATCTACTCACATATTGTTCTAAAGGTTGTCTTACATTTTTTTGCTACAAATAATATTTATTTTTTAACATTTGTAATATATGATAATATGACGAGCTTTTTTTGATTCCGTTTTTTTTTTATTAAAATTACATTATATTAATTGTATCTATCAAATAATTAAAGATATCTTTTAATTTTAAAAAATCGATAACGTTAAAATCGTATTAAAATTGTTCGCCAAACATTGCAATACAAGTAGAATAGTTGCATTCTTAGGTCTAAAAATACAGACTGTAAATTTAAAAGTACAAAAAAAAACATTTTTTTCCTACTAAATCAATAATAAAATATATTTACAAAAAATAGATAATCCAAATGAGAAGTAACTGAATTCTAGTTCAATAGAAAGAATTCAAGTGTGGAAAAAAAAATTCACTAAATCAATAATAAAATATATTTACAAAAAATAGATAATCCAGATTAAAAGTAACTGAATTCTAGTTCAATAGAAAGAATTCAAGTGTGCATATTATAAATAGTTCCCTAACACGATGTGTAAGTAGAACCCTTCCTGTTCCTATTTATGGCGTTACTACGCGACGTCAGATCGTCAGCCCGTCACATGCCGTCATTGGTCACAAGTCTAGCGTAATGCGCACTGTTACGCATGAAACGGCTGGACGGGTACCGGTCATATTCACGAATCCAGGGGTAACAAACCTCCATACAAAATAATTCGCAAAATTAATTAATATATTGTCGTCCAGTATATTTTTCGTGAAAACGGACAAAATTACCATTCTGACGTTCTACGAAAATTATTATGCATTGAAACCTGGGCTGTGGAGTCGGAGTCGTGAAAAATGAACGGCTCGATTTTTTTTGAGAAGTATATTTAATGATGTGTTTTTAAATAAAATAGTCAAAAATGTTAACATTTCATGATTGGCTGACTAAAGATGATTTGATGGTATCCATATATGTATATAAGTTAAAATTAAATTATTGAAAAATTCCCTCGGAGTCGGAGTCGGAGTCGTTAATTATTTTAAAGCTGGAGTCGGAGTCGGAGTCTTCAATTATTTTAAAGCTGGAGTTGGAGTCGTCTTTTTTTCACGCACCTCCACAGCCCTGATTGAAACTTTATCAAGCATACAGATGAAATAATTGCCACCGGATGAAATCAACAATTATAAATTAGTGCTTATCAATTAATAAAAAATATTGCACCGTTTCTGCTAAAGTTATATAAACCAAATGGTCTTATTCTCTATCGACTGAACTAGCTAGCGGATAGCCTGTTACATGGTCGAGTGGTCAACGTCGTTGGCTTAAAACACGTAGACTTACGGAACACGGACTTAAATCTCAGTACGGACAGGTTTTGTAGATTGATTTTTCAATCGATTAATGGATTTCTGTTCGAATGTATGTGATGTCTCGAGTTGAATCATTGAGAACCATTCTGGACGATTTTTTATAAAATTAACATTTTTTTTACCATGTCCGCTCCCAATGTGGAGCATATGGACTCCTAGTGGAGTTTATCTCAACAGAAGTGTTTCTACGAGAACTGATTGTTACTCAGCTGTTAAACCTCTCTTTTTCCAAAGAGAGTAGGAATAGAAGGAAAGGGCTAGGAAAGGACTAGTTGTTAGCTAATCGCTCTCGATACGCCTCGTTCATAGGATAGGATGGGTGGGAAGGGGGATATTCAAGATATCACATACATCCATGCCTTTGTACAGAAATTCATAAATCGATTGAAAAATCAATTTATTAAACTGCCCGTACTGGGATACGAACTCGTGACCTCTGTAGCGGTAGCCAACGACGTTGACCACTCGACCACACAGGCGGCATACATTACATATGAACGCTATATTTTCCTTCATCATAAATCCTATCTTGTAAAGTGGGTGAGAGATTCAAATTCCATTCTAATTGCAAAGGAAATCATTTCAAAAAAATGGAACATTTACAAAAAATCCAATGTTTGAGAACTGAGTTTCAAATAAAAATCAATCTTTTGATATACACATTGACTACATTATCATTAAATGGTTGTATTACATTTGCTAACAATTATACAGACAATGCCAAAAAATAGTACATTTAATGTTACATATCTATCTATTCTCAGCAGTTTTTTGTAATATACTCAAAACTTCAAAAAGCTTTGCGAGTGCTTTTTACGATTCAATAAATAAATTCTCTTCTCCTACCTATCTAACCTACCTAATCTCTTTGAAAAAAAAAGTTGAGCAACCGAGTAACATACAGTTCTCGTATAAACTCTTTTATTTAGTAATCACATATAAAAGTGTTCGGTGATGATTCCGTACACGAATTCGAGGGATTAACGTCAAAAGGGCTAAACTACATGTCATTTATTGTTTATTTTATCATCTACTGTTTATATGTATTATATATAGGTACTATATTTTTTAAAAACAACATGATTTTTAAATTATACACACAAGAAAACTCTGCATACTTATTACTCTTGTATATTTTCAGCATTAGTAAATAAATATAATATCTTCAGATGTGATTTTTTAGTTTAATAATAAATTATATTTTTGAAAACAGTATATTATGTCGAATATAAAAACTAACAATTAGTGTGCGGAGAATTCATGTACGGAAGAATCCTTTCACCGTGTAAAAGCATTGCGCCCGTTCACCAATTTCATCCCCCTGCATGGCACCCCACTTATACTTCTGACTTAGCATTAGAAGATACGTCAAACCAGTTGGTTTTGGGGGAATAGAGGCGTTACAAATTGATGACGTGTTGGTCTGTCATCAAAGTTTTGCCGCTGTCATTTGTACTATTTTATATGGAGAACTTTTTCGAAATTTTTTCTCTGGACTGACGGCATTTTCCCCACAAGATAGGCGAATGTGATTGACGTACACTGACAGCTGGAGTCATTTCACAGAACTTTTAAAGGTCACCGGGCGAGAGAAGAGCTATAATAATTGTGAAATATTTAATTTTTCTTCCTTAAGAAATTGTATTTTTTATAGCTAGTTTCCGAAATAATAATAATTATAAAATAAATGTTGTAATTCAATCAAATAATGGATTTGTAACCATTCATATAATGAGGCTAGTAAAAAAATGTAGCAACTCCAGTATATTTTAAAGCTTATTACAATGTTTGCACACGTACTGAAGTAAACTCTTTTTTTGCATACCGCACACCATACAGATTCTATAGGCTTTAATTATGTTGCTGTTAGTATCGAAAGCTTTATACATAGTGATATTCCCTGAAATCCTGATTTGTATATTATCGAAATTTACAAGTCAATGTGGACTCAGTGACTCCACCTTCATTTAGTCTTCTGAAGGGCAAATGGGCACTTAGATTAATACATTATGATAAAATTAATATTTGATTAGTAAAATCGGTAACTGTTATTTATGAAAGTATTAATTGAATGGCTTGAGATCTGCCACAATGGTTATAATAGTTTTAAAAAAAATGCTAAACACTACAAATATGGCTCTATTTAAAAGAATAGCGTTTCAAGTAAAACCGCGGTTTCGGAGATCAACGTTTGGCTGGCTTATCACGTAGAAATACGGCTCTGGGACTCAACGGGTTAAGTAACCATTTTCATTTCATAAAATAAAAAAAAGAATAAGAACGTTTGTAGAGTATTACAAAAGCCTGATGTGACGTATTCACACTGTGTACAATTTTCAATTAAAGCCGATTTAAGAACTGTATTTTCTATACAAGCTGTGTGGAATTCATAAAATAAAAAATACTCGATCACAATTTTTTTACATGCATGTCTTTTAATACTCCGATACCACACACACTTGATTCTGGTATTAGGCAGTGATTTTAATTATATATTATTAGATATTTATTTTCAATTACCCTATACACTTGACTTATGAGGTTTGAACATTGTTCTAACGTAATAATTATATATGATAATTGAGTTATATAACTTAAGCCCACCACTTTTTAAATGCCAAGTTTAAGCTATGACCTTTCTACGGCCCGCATGCAATTCGTAATTTTTCTTCCGCCTACAATTGTTCTAAGTAAGTTAGGCTTATTATTGTTTATAGAAAATATTTATTGTTTGTTTTATTTCTGTTTTAATTAACTTTTTTGATATTATTTTTAACCAACTTACAGATGTTGGTAATATTATAATGGTTGGAAGCTAAATATGAAAATTCAAAAATAGCACAAACATTTCGTAATTTACTCATGAAATAATAGCTATGCATAAATTTACCTTAATTAATTTGAATGCCTCGAAAGATTGTTGTTCATAGATGAAAAAAAAACATTAATTTCATCTACATACATTATTTTTCCGTAATTTACTATATAAAATCGGTAATGCTTCTGCTTAAGAAAATATGTTTTTTCAACGCATGAAACACTGACTATCTTTAAATATATTTTCGACTGGCTAAAACCATCACATATTTCGTAATAAATTTTATAGTATCTTAAGTGGGTACGTGTATATGAATTTATTCTCAACTCTTTTACGACCGCAGAACGAAAAATCATTTTGCGTTACATGATTTTTTACTCCGCGGTCCCACGGTCGTAAAAGGGTTAAAATTTTAATAATATGAAGATTAAGTTAATTCTTATCATGTTTTTTGCGATTTATTTGTTACACCGCGGTTATTTTTGCACAAGTACCGCAAGATGATTTTTCCGAATAAGGTTAAATAACGAGGCGTATCTAGAACAATTAGTTAATCAGTAGTCCTGCTCTGCCTAATTTTTCTTTTCCCACCGAGAAACAAATACATCTCGTAGAAGAAACTTATGTTGGGATGCCTTCATTAAGAGGCCATATACTCCACATTGAGAGCGGATTAATGGATTTTTTTAAAAATGTTTGCGTAAGATTTTTTCGATCATGTTATTTTAAATTTGTTTTACCATAGCAGTCTTAAGTTCCAAGCAGTGCTGTAGAAAAGCAGCAAATTCTGAGCTGGCCGTTGAATCCCTGCCTTTACTAACAAATTGTATGGCGGTTATACGTACATCAACTCTAAATTCCAATTTGTGAGCTTATTTTTCGTTAAATGTAACATGTATGTTTGAAAGATTTCTCGTATGGATATTCTGTGATTCGTTGGTGTTATTAATTTACAATTTACGATACATCGGAAGGGCCATATATGCAAATTAAGTAATGATTGTAAGAAATATAGCGGATGGCAAGATATGCGATGTATGGTAAAAACCAATAAAATTTAACTTTCCACTATTAAGTATCACAATTATATAAAATATAAATTATAAATTACATAAACGACGGTAACAAGCGGAATTCATATAATATTATATAAGATTTTGACGCCTATTGTGATATTATGAAATACATGCTGCGTCTTTTATCATATAATGATGGCAATATACCAAGTAAATGACGATTTAATCAATAACAATATAAAAAAAATAATGAAGTGAATTGTGCTATCCTGGTTTGACTTACTGATTTTTCATTACTGATATGACTTGAGAAATTTTATGGAAAGATTGAGTGACGAACCAGTGTGCACAAATAAATTTCGAGATTAATATTAATTGATTAAAATCCCAATAATGACGTTGGTTTTTTTAATGAACTATCCAACCTCATATTCTGTATTGAAATATTGTAAAAAAAATAATTTAAATAAAATGATTTGGCATCTTTGTTTGCTTTTGTTCTCAGAGATTTTTATTAAAAAACCTTAGAAAATGTGATTTTTTCTTATTTAAAAAATGATTTAATTGAAAAGATATATAATTACAATATATATATGTATTTGCTTCAAAATAATAGTAATAAATGGTTTCATAATGACGTGATATTACTTTGAAAATTATGACGCCGGCCCGCTCATCTGAAAAAAGTACCTGTTTTCTACTCAATAGCATGGCTTTGACTATAGGGGGCTTTGGTTTTACTCATAATAATAAATACCTAATTAATAAATACCTAAGCTTCTATCTAACCGTTAACATTCAGACAGGTATTGCTTGAAGTAAAAAAGTGACGTACTGTGAGTATAAGTGGATTTTTTTTTAATCCAAAGTGTTGTAAGTCAAATGGAACTGACTCGTTAATCAGTAGAGAAAAAATCCTACTGACCACTGCAGTAATCACTTGTAAATAATTTGTTTGAAAAGCCTTTATTTGGTCTTTCGGCATTTCTCACTGTCAATTAAAGCAGCAGAATAACAGAAAAAAGCCAATGAAAAATGAGGACATGTCAATGAATCGAAAAGAACAGGCACACCTTGGAGCTGATAACCATCAAATCGAAATGGATACGTTTTTATAAAGCGGCGCTTCCCAATTTAACGATGTTTAGTTTCATCGTATCTGAAATAAATAATAATAAAAAAATAACACATACATACAAACGTATTAAAATGCCAAAATGTTATGTGGCTCAGTGCAATTACTTTTATTACATTTATTACTGATTTATACATGAATTACTGATTTTATTTACATTTATTTAGACGATATTGACAATTATATAAATTTAGAGGTTCGAATATACTTACTATAATATAGTAAGATATAATATAAGAAAATTAATTTGAGAACTAATATTCATACTTCATATATAGAGCATAAAACTTTAGAGAGAAAATATTCAATACTGTCGTCTCACTTATAAAATGAGTTTTTATTTGCTTAAAATTGTACACTAAGTAAACCAGAAATTTATTGACAAGTAAGCTACCTAAAAAATATTTTGTATTTCTTTTAATAAATTAAAAATTCAAATTAAGCTTAATATTACTTTTAGGGTGTTCACTGTCAATACTTGGTGGAAAGGCAGTATATTAGAAAAACACAATATTCCTTTGTACTTCATTCCACTTTATTTAATATGTCTTATTATATTATAACTGTTCATTTTTGTATAAATAGCATTGTTAAATTATATTTCTTATCAGTTGACGATGCTCGTAATGAGCGAAACCGGTCCTGACATATTAAATAAAGTGGAATGAAGTACAAAGAAATATTGTGTTTTTTCTAAAATAAGCTTAATATTATGTATTTATAAATATTGTAATATATTTGTTTAAATTTGATCATAATAAAAGAAGAAATAGAATCTTAAATTTGACTAGTAGTAATTTCAATAAGTAGAGATTCAAAAAATAAAAATAAACGCACGAAGCTAGAAGTCGTCATTAGAAAAATAACTATTTTTTTTAATATGCTAACACTATAAGCATCGGTAATATTAATATTTTTTTGTACTTTTTTTCATATATAATGTTCATGTTAGAATACAAATTTAATGTTTGAAGTTCGATTACAAACTGAATCATTTTTTCATCTTGTAGATGGGAGTATTAAAATTTTGTTTTGAAATCGATCGTACATAAGGATTTTAATTGGTAGAATATATGTTCTGTACCGTAAGCAAAAACCTATGGAAGAAAAAAAAAATTATATATAATACATAAAACCATTATTCTTTATTCCATAGTAATTATTATTCCATATCAAAAAAAATATGTATTATTTTTCAATTTTACCAAAAATAATTTAGGAATATTTTGAGAAACACTGGCAACCTCAGCAAATCTAAAACTGTTGAACAAAAATAAAATTGACGACACGGTTTGGTCCGATTGATAAAACAACATTGGTTTAATTAATTGCCATCCTGATGGGTAAACAAACGCGTTTATTCTTAAGTTTAATTGACACTAATACAAAATCGGACACACCTTTCTTGTATTATCAAATTGTATCGTTAAATTAAACAATAACATTTCAAAAAAGGGGCGATTATTTTCAAATATAAAACTCCAAAAATAGCAGCTGCAAGCTTGGTATATGGTAAAAAATTTAACTAAACAATAAACAATACTTATTCTGAAAAGTACTTTTTTGTATCTCCAGAAAAAGATATCACTAGTACCTATTTAAAAAAGGAAAGAAATTGCTAGAGATATATGACACAAACAAATATCTTTCTATTAAAACATAATAATAATCAAGTGACAAAATAAACTGACTGATTCAAAATTAGTTATGTTTTTCATGCAGATATTTTTAAAACTTTCAATAATCCATAATATCCTTAAAAATAAACGCGAATAATAATTCATCTATTTGATTGAAACTCTTCTAAAGAAATTTGCAGGAAATGTTTGTGAGAAACGATTATCATTTTCATGATAATCCGAAGTACACTGATTTGCATGAAAATTATTAAAATCAATCGTTATTAGATTATTGATTAAACTATCAATAATTATCGTATGTTGCATTATCATATGAAATAATATTTGATCCATGTCCGCTCCTAGTGTGGAGCATACAACCTCGTTATGGAAATATCTCAACAGTAGTTTTTCTACGAGTTTGTTAGTCATTCAACCTCTATTTTCCAAATATAATTACAACTCTAATATAAAGATAAAACTAGGACAGTACTAGTGTTTTGCTAATCGCTTTCGCTGCGCCTAGTTATTGAGGAATTGGAAGAGTGGAAGGATTTTTTAGACATCAAAAACATCCATGCCTTCGAACAGAAGTCGATAAATCGATCGAAAAAAATGCTGTTTGTACCTGATCCAGCACGGAAGCCAACAACGCTAACCGCTGCCCCATAGGACCCGAGAAACATAATAATATTAATTCATCAATAATCGCTCAATATTTCGTCTTCAGCATATAATATAAAATATCAATTAAGCTGGATAAATAATATCTTCTATTATCAAAGTTGAGAAGCTCTGCAATGAAGAACCATCTAGTCATATTTCACTAGACGGCTCCGTAAGTGTTGTCACTCAATATTTCGGAAACCATTTGTTTTCATTCGGGTACTTTATTAGTGTATCCGAGCATTGAGGAAATCGAAACCAAAGTTTTTCGATACCTTACCTTTGACAGCTAATCTTTATTACTTTTTCTAAAGGTGTTTCTAACCCGATGATAAATAAATTAGTAAAACGGTACATCTTTTCTATCCCGAATCTAATTATTAACAATCTTATTTTGTTCTAACACTGGAAAGGTATCAACATTAACCTAGGATACACCAGCCAGACGTAATTTCTTAGTGTTTTAATAATTTATATAAAAGTTCTCGTTTTGTTTTGGAATCGTATCATTCAAAGTAACATCATCATCTTTTGACCGACACAAATAAATATAAAAATATCCTAACATAACAAAAACTATCAATATGCCAAATATTTTTTAATTTCAAATCACCTCAGTAAAGCAGTATCGGGTAGGCTTTCCAATCCCGAGATCCCTTCCAATTTTGTGATCCTGTAATCCCGGAATTGGTATGGATGTGATCCGGGGATTTCGGGAATAGCAAATCCCGAAAATTTATAGAATTTTGGATTTGGTGGAGCTAAAAAAAAACGAGACAAATTAGTAAAATCTTGGGTTTTGAGATTTTCAAATTCTTCGAAGAGTTAAAAAAAATAAATCTCTACAAAGCTTTGAATTCGACTCCTGATTTTTGTATATAAACATGTTATACAGAAGAAATGGTAACTATATTAAACCTTTTAAGCAGATTAGTGCATGGTTTAAAAATATGTCTTGTGCAGCTCTGTATCAGAACGAATATATGAGGAGTAAATTCGTTTCTTTTCTTGATCGTGGCACTCCTCAATTGTCGTCGTAACTCGTTTTATTTTTTTAGCTCACCGACGAATTCGAAATCCTCGATTTGCTACTTTTTCCCTGGAATCCAATTTCTCGATCCCGCATTCCCACGGCGGCCCCCTTAAGAAATTTCGCGGCCCCCAATATGGGGAGGCACCGATTAGACAGACTTAAATATATAGATATTTGTACTTTATACTGAATTTCGCGGCCCACATGTTGGGAAGCACTGGTCTAGTTGATTAGAGCTTGCTCTACCAACTAGGTAGGTCTGGGTTCGATTCCTGTTACCTAAGGTCATTGTCAAATTATTTTTTTTAATTTAAATTTGAGACCTAAGACATGGGTGTTTGTGATGTCAATTTACCTCGAGTTAATCGAGTGACTTACAATTTTTGCACATCTTTCAATTTTAAAATATTTGGCTCATTAGCATTAGCTGTAATACCAAATATTTATTTTAAATAAAAATAAAATAAAACTGTGAATTTTTTCTATCTAAATTTACTGACTACAACTACCAAGAGCTTTTTTTCGTATTCAAGTTAATATCTGTCTTGTTAACATTCTGTAGAATCTTTAGTAATAATTTGGTAAATAATAGATATACATACTCAGTTTATAATAGTCTTTAATAAATTAGAACTTTACGATAATATTATATATTATACATGAGAAAAAGAGATAAAAAGACTAAGTATGTATATAGTTTTTAATAAAACTATACTTGACTATAATATTTGCGGTAAAGAGATATAAAAACGAAGTCTATTGTCTTTAATAATACAGTACTTAGCGATAATACATGCGGGAAAGAGATAAAAAGACTCATTCTGTAATCTGTATGCAACTAAGAAATAAAATTGTATGGAAACTAAGTGTCTGTTTTCACAGGCTTCATATTATTTCAGCAGAAAAAAAATAATATTCTGAAAATTGAGTGTTTTGAGTGGCGAAAATAAATGAGAAAAAAACAATATTTTTAGTATTTAATGACCAATACGACCTACGAACAAAATTGATAAAAAAAATAAGCTTAGAATATTTATGTGTATCTGTGCATACAACTTATTTGATTGTATGATGTTTTCACTTTTTGGTAGCCGCTTTGCATTGGTCATTGGAAGAATTACGTGCGGTCACAGAAATCGTTGCAGCTGGGTGGAGACGAGCAGCAGCATAAAACAATGATGATGATGGGGAACGGAGATGCGTGTGCGCGCATCTAGATGCATTTGATCACATTCTGTTGCGGTAATGGAAAACGTGGCTGCCATGCGACTATCCGCTAAAGAAGTGTTCACACTGGGAATCAATTGTTGGAATAAAACAAACATACAAATTTAATATTAGAATACATTTATTCAAAGAGAAAAATAGTTTAATTGTATCTATATATAATATATCTTTAATAGATTCGGCAGTAATTTTGTGGAAGTTCATTTTAATATAAAAATATCTTTTATATTTTTGTTATTCCACTTGATGTGTTACAAAATGTGACATAAGTTTCATTTCTTTGAGAAGCATAATCAGAAGATTGCGATACAAATTGTAACACAACAAGTTATCAAATTTAATTTTGACTTGTTTGAAAATCTTCAGGACACGAAAAACAATTATCTGAAATTGTAAACATACAAGTTGAAGTGAAAAGCTATAATAAATGAAACAGTAAAATCGATGAATGAGAAAATTTTCTTTTCCAAGATATTTGCTATCGTTAAAGTTACTAGAGTTTACATTTTTTACCTTTGTCTCAAAATAGTCCTAATAATACTTTTTTACTAACCGTCTACCGAGTCTACCCACTTAATAAGTTAAATAAGGGCAAGCACTATCGTCATTAAGCACATACATACCAATAATTTATTATTTTTATATAAATCAATTAAAGTTCTTAGGTATACTTTGCGAACTGCCTCGTATATTAAAGATTTTTATGAAGGTTTTTCTTTTGGTTTGATTTCATGAAGATATTTTTTTATACAATTTTACAGTAAGCTTACTGCTAACAATTGAATCTCCTCTTTCATTCGATAAAAAATAAAAATATTTTTTTGCCAAATCTATTACAACAAGTTCCTGCACGAGGAAACCTTGGACTCATTGGTGGGAATGAATATGCCTTAAAAGTGTATTTCAAGAAAGAAGAAGAAGAAAAATCTGCAAATTATTTCTATACGATTTATATTAATTTAAATATGTGTGTAAACAAAAGTATGATATTTTTGACCTGCGCTCGTCAAATAGTAGTGTGGGTCCAGACAAGCATTATTGAAAAGCACATTGGTTTTAGTTAAATTTATTTTAGAACCAATACGATACGAGTTGCTCTGCAGCCTATCGATTTCTCTTAAATACCCTCGAAAGATTTTTCAAATATGACAGTGTCGTGTGCATATTCGAGACTGTCCCGATTTCAATAGACAAATCCCGAGTCTCGCATGTAAGTCCCTTTAAAAATTCCGACTTCAGAAAATGTGTGCATATATAAAAATCTTCGAAATAGTGAATGTCCCGATCTGTGATTTTGGAAATCTGGCAACCCTGATCTTGACGTAGTGGAAGGCCACTGATGAGTGATGACTATCCACAAGATGTACTCATCGGAGCTACGAGACACTGAGATGACCTGGGAGGAAGCAAAACGACTAGCGGGAGATAAAGAATCTTGGAGGAACCATGTGCTCAATGAAGCGGATATGAAAACAAATGATATTTTAATAAAACTTTGTTACTTAATACAGACTTATATATATAAAAAATAATTAGAGTATAGTGACGTCATTTGCTTATTTTATATATTGCATAAACACATATATACAGTATCATAACATTAAAATGTCGTGGATGAACCATTATCCGTTTATAATGAAGAAAGCATAATAACAGCGCAAGTGATCTGGAAACATCCAAATGACCGATCCACCGCTAAGAAGTAAGTATTATAAAGATACACGCATTTTGCAGGAGAAAACCTGTTTTGTCTTTGCTATCATTGTGACTTGAGTGGTTATGTCGAGCGAAAACAATGCCGTGTAACAAACAGCACACGCAACTCTTTCGTAACCAATGAAATATGGTTAATGTTTGATATTATTACCAAGCCTACATGGAATACACTCATTTGTTAATTGCAATTTTTACGGTTGACATTTGTCGTAGAAATATCGTGGCATATTATTTATGGTGTTATGACGGAAAGATTGAGAGGAACTGGAGAAATCTTCATTAAACAATGATCCACATTATGACGAAAAAATAAAATACCGTTTTTTGTACTATACAATCTTGAAAATTTGTTCTAAATTGTTGACAAAAGATTACACAGATTAAAGAGAACCTCAATATTTTATTTTTTAAGCTATCCAATTTATCATCAAATGTCAAAAAAAAAATCTTTTTAATATTTCTGAACGGAAGTTTGTAAGAAATAAAATATATGTGAGGCTATAAAAACACTTATTTATGAACTTTGAGCTTTTACTCGTATAAGGACAATAAAGTTTTTACAATCGATAAAATAATATAAAATCTAGTATTATTAGCATTTAATCAACAAGCAGTTTCGCGGATTTCCTCAATTAGAAAGGGTGGTCTTGTGATATCTGCCGTGTATACTGTGGTGTCATGTCAAAAACTATTTAGACACACCATTTTAACTATACTTTAGAGGTCGATATTAGTAATTTCCGACCACATAAAAAAAACAAAAAGATTTTTCAGAATTTTTACTACTAATTAAATATACACAGTTCATATTTTTTATTATTAATTTAATAGATAAAGGTCAACTTATAGATACAACTTTTTATCCACCCAACCATGTATGTATGTTATCAATTTGTATTTCAACAATCGTGGTTTTACAACAGCTGATTTGGTATCCAGTATTTCAAACTTTCTCTTTTTGGCGAGAGTTTCACTACACCAAGATTTTAAGACCGAATGGGTGGAAAGCGAAATTAAAACCACATACATCCACCGGTGGGCTGCCAAAACGTTAACAAGGGGGCTCGCTTAATCCCGATGCATGTATCGGTGTTCTGGGGAAGGAGTGAATATTTTTATCACTCCTGTGTAATTATATGCAATACTTAAATGAGCTATCTATTGTTACTTAATACACTTACAATATGTAACGATACGCAATTTACCGTAAAGTTATCAATGTATATCGTCAAAAATGTACTACTGTGTAAACTGAAGCTGTCGTAGATAATATGTAATTCAGAAATTCCAGTTGTATACTAATTTGATCTGAGAATATTGTTTTCTTTTAAATTAACAAGGGGCTCGCCGGCCTTAGTAAAATTTTACAAGGGGATCGCGCGAGCCGTGCACGAGGGATTTGAATCAATAGACACCGAATAAGACGAATATTCAAGAGCCGTTGACTACTCGGCTACTAGCCTTATAATTTTTGAAAGCAAATTGGCAAGATCGAAATCTAAGTAAATATAAAAGTACCTACCTTAAATTGATTGAATTGGTAGAACTTCATTGTTTGTAATAAAGTGAAAAAAGTATTTTAGTTCAACAATTATAATTTTATACATGGTTGATAGCTATTTGCTGAGGTAAAATACTTATCATTAAATAGTATTATTTTACATGACCTATCTGAAAATTTGAAGAATAAACTAAGGACTATTTTTTTGTAATACTTTATTTTTTTTGGTTTTGCCAATAATCAAGTTAATTAAATGTTTCAATAAATGTTCTTAATATAAATTTTAAGTTTCCATACAGATGCTGATATCAGAATAAAAATAAATAGTATTCGTTGTTTTTCACGTTTATGAATAATAATAAACAAAACACGACTGTAAATCTGGATTAAGATTTAAATAAAAAGTCGATATCCTAAATATTATAAGCTGATAATGTTATCATTTTTAAAGCGATTTTCAACGTACCGGCGTCAAGTTAAATTAACAGCGTAAATTTTATCGGAATATAACTGTCACAACAAAGAACATCTACAATATTTATGTGAAAATTTAAATAATATATGGAAAATGTATACTATCGGACCAATATAATCATACGACTTTGTAATCTTAAATCTAAGCTATCGTTCGACAAAATTAGTAATAAATGTAGATATCGATTCAGGAAATAACAAATTTATACATAAATACGTTTAAAATGATCGCCAGTGATTCTCATACGGTGAACCAATTAAAATTTTAAAGCTTAATAGCATTTACATATGTTATGTGTGAAGCCTAATTTGTATACTGCTATTTTTTATTAGTCCATTTCCACTCCCAAGTATAAGCATATGGCTATAATAGAGATATCTTAACTGAAGTTTTTTTTAATTTGTCCGCTCCCAATATGGAGCATATGAAACCCTAATGGAGTTTACTTTCAATGGGTTCGGCGGTAACTTTGTGGATGTTCATTTAAATATAAAATAACTTAGATTATTAAACGTATTGTGCGATAAACTGTGACAAATGTTTCGCCTCTTTCATAGACATCTTCATTCAGATGAATTTGATAAGAAGCATCTTTTTGTGAAAGTAAAATCGTAAGTTATTTTATATTTTATATTCTAATGAAGTTTATCTCAAAAGAAGAGTTTATACTATAACTACTTATTACTTAATTGCTAAACCTTCCTTTTTTTTTTAAAGAGATTAGGAATAGAAGGATAGAAGTAGAACTGGACTAGTGGTTAGTTAATTACTTACACTACGCCCCGTTTTTAGGATAAGATGGGTGTAAGAGGAAATTAAAGGTATCACATACATCTATGACATCGAACGGAAATTCATAAAATCGATTGAAAAATCAATTTATAAAAACTATCCGCATTGGAATTTGATCCCGTGACCTCCGTACCCGAAGCCAACATCGTTGACCACTCACTCGACCACTCAGCCGGTTTTATATTCGAGAATTATTTGTTCCCAGTTTTTCAACCTCTCTTTTTCGAAGAGAATAGGGATTAAAGGATAGTGTTAGGACAGGACCATGCAACTCCCTCCACCACCCACCACGACCGTACATCTGTGTCCTTATCACACATTCATCATACCTTGTTCAGTTTTCTACTAATATTGTCTCAGGAACAATTGACCAAGACTCGGTGACTTGCACTCAAAAATGCCATATAAAAATGTCCGGAGGTATTATGAGTATAAATCTAGCTAAAAATAAAACCGTTATTAAAGAATTTAAATATCGCAGAATTAAAAAAATAAACAAAAATTGTCTGTAAGGCCAGTTATCTTTTTATTGTATTACATATTTATGTTATATTTAAAAAAAGATGTTTAAATTTCCTCGCAAATAATGAGTAATTTTCTGCGTCATTGGCTCAATAAAACAGCCATTGGTTATATTTTATAAATAATGAGCAAGTCGTCAATTGGATTCTTCGAAAAAAGTCGCATTTTTTCATTGACATTATTTACAAACACTCCCATCGTTATTACTACAGATTCCAGTGCGCATTGTGTTTTTTTTATCTATCCGGCGGTCGTTAAGACTATACCAACACCACTGAGCAATATTGTATCAGTTTTATGGTAATTTTATGGTTTTATGCGCCTCGGAAAACCGGTGTCTTTAACATTGAAATAAGACTGATTGGGCGCAATGCCGGACTGGTGGTTAAGGTGCGTGCTCCCGGGCGGACGCTCTGTGGTCTTCGCTCTTCACCACAACCGATTGCCTTTTTTTTGTGATAGCGCTGCCTCAATAGTATTGTCCGGTCAAAGCAATGGCGTACTAACAACCAAAAATCATTACGGAAATCATTTTCAAGATTTTTTTTCTAACGACGATAATCGCTGTCCTAATCTCATCTAAACCCATTCGATTAATTTGCAACATCATATGAGGAACATGATATTATTATTGATAACTCTTAAGATTCAACGCGGAGTAGACTAAACTGTATCACAGAATACTTAAACTAGGTAAATAGCTGATCAAGTCATTTTTTTCATTCTGTCTTTATCTTATTTTACACGCTTAAAAGATAGATCCCGTGCACCTCTGTATTGGGAAAATAATATTAGGAATAAATTCGATTATTTTCGCTATAGAACGCGGCCGTAAGTAAGTGACTGGATACACATAACAATGACAATCAACAGTTAACTTGTGAAGATTATGATAATTTTAGATTATTTATATTTTCAACTTTGTAATCCATAACCGTCATTTTCCAATTTAATTTTTTGAATTATTTTTTGATAGATACATTTTTAAAGACTGTATATTATTCTTAATGCTGCGTTTGAAGAAGCCGTTCAATTAGTGATGACAAATGGAAAGTTTAAGCTGAGAGATTATTGGATACAGAATAAATGTTTATCTTTCAATATTTTTCCGTATCATCTAATAGCTCCGACGATCAGTATTAGCGTCATGGAAGTTTATAAATCTAATACATTTTTAGTACATATATATCATATAATTATGCTCGTTATATTTTATCGCTTGCCGATTTTATAAAAATTATTGGTATACACACATATGAATATATTACATGTAAAATTGTACTAACTTGAATAACCTTTTATTTATTTATTTTAATAAAAACACAATATTCCTTTGTACTTTATTTCACTTTATTTAATAGGTCAGGACTGGTTTCGCTCATTGCGAGCATTGTCAACTGATAATAAAAATATATAAACAATGCTATTTATACAAAATTGAATTAAAATAAAAAGTGTAAACATCAATTAACAATGAAAAGAATTTACAAATTACAGTATAAGTGACTCTATAATTACGCAAAATTAAAATGTTGAACACCTATAACATATAATTCAAAAATCATCAAATATAATAAATTTGAAGTGGTGAATGATGGTAATTATAAACATAATTAAATTTTGGGAAATTTTATGCAAAGGGAAATTCTTATAAGCAATTGATCCGTTACCCATGTTAGCAAAAAAAATTAGGTGCCCCTATCGTATTTAAAATGTTTTTCTAATAGACACCTCTTACCAAATTAAAAAAACAGTCATACAAAAAAACCGGTTAAACCTTCAATTCAAATCACCAAACTGAGCATTGATGTCGATGTGATTTTTTGAATTTGATTCTCGATTTTTAGTGGAAATAGCTAATAATCAAGCAACTTTGTATTGTTCATATTCTACAAATTTCATTTTAATAATTGGACTAACCTTCTTCAGCAAAGCCGGAAAAAACTTAATCTTAAAAATAATCTTGTTATATTTATATAGAATATACAGAATATGTTTTTCCTAAAAAAAATAATGTACTAATACATAATTTACTTTTTCTCTTACAATAAAGATAAATGCACACCACTGTGCTAAATGATACAAAAAATATACAAAGGATGTCGTTGTGTCATACTTGAATCGGCTCTGAATCGTGGATAATAATATGATAGTGTGATGTCAGCGTTGTAAATATGCAAAGTGGATTAAAAGATTTTTAAAGTTTTTTTTAATGCTCTGTTAATTTTAATTATACCTGTTAGCATATTTATGACAGAAGAGGTTATTTAAAGCAATGCAGCGCGTGCTATCAATGGGATGACGCAGACGTAAAAATGTGTTAATTTACATATTTTTTGTTATATTACGTTCAATTTAATAATTACTAAATATATTTAATGAAAAAAAAAATAGAAATTTGCGATGTTCATAAGTATTGTGATCAATAAAGCAATAGAGAATTAAATAACTAAGTATAAAAATTGATTGTTTTTGATAAAAAAAAAACATTGAATAGTAAAAAGTTCCAATTGACCTCTAGCTTTATTTACATACATATTGGATTGAATATTAAATAAAGAACAAATTAATGAAGTCCTAGTGATCCTACTCAAACGTCTCTTTGTTGAGTGCAAGTATTAAGAGTAAGGAAATAAATGACTATCGGAGAATCCAATTAGGGCATTTTTTCGCGACAATGGGAATTACAATGCACCACAAAATGCATAAGATATTTTTTTTTACGTCACAGAGGAATTGATATTATAGACTCCCGTGTCTTATTTCTCAAATTGAATTTTTTAAAAATCTATTTACATTGACCTTGATATATGATTAATGACCAACGTATTATTTAGAAGTATGATTCACGCTCATGTAACTAATTATCCATTGCCAGAGACAATATGTTAATGTATTCTCATAACATATCACCAAAACAAAAAAAACCTTCTCTGATTTATATTATGTTTTAAATAAATGAAAAATATATTTTCCAATAATAAAACAAATTGAATCTCGCAAAGCAAAAAATAAAAATTGTTTGTGATGGGAACACAATATAAAATTATTGAAAGGTTTGAGTTTTTCCGAAAAATGATTTGCAAAATTATAGCTTGCCATGAACATTCAAATTACAAAAGGTCTGATCTGTTGCCTTGTTTCTGAGAAGTACAACAAAGATTGTTACAAGACTTACTTTTTTTATAAAAAAAAATATTTCCTTATTAAAAAATGACAAAATTCGAGCGACATATTTTTAGGAGAATCTTTTTTTAATCTGTTTTCTCATCGTCGTAAAATGTATTGTTATATTATTTTAAACATTAACAATTAGGAATTACTAATATTTCGTAATTATTTTTAAGACAATTTATATTTCAAACTCAATGTATCAATAAATATTTTTTTATTCATATCCGTTTCTTATTGAGAGCATATAACATCACACGTTCCTCTGCGATAATCTAATCCAGGTAATCTCTGCTTCCTCCCAGGTAATTCCACCGATCAGTGGCCTTCCACGAAGACGGGATTGATCCGGTTAGTAGAAGATACAGGGTTCAGATTCTCTTAGACTCTTAGAGCATCCGTAGCACATGTCCAAGCCAGGTCCATCGTTGGTTTTTTAAAATGATTTTGGGCGTAATATAAGGCGCTCTCTTATCTCCGTATTTCTGAAAAAGTCAGATCACCCTATCTCTAGCATTGGACAATTCGTAGAATTTATTAATTAATAGTAACTTATTATATATTTTTCTTTTCCTTCCCATAAGAGACGGTATTATAACGTTTAAAACAAAATGGGATCTAACAATGTGTACTAAAATGTCTCCCAGTATTATATTATTATTAATCAAAGCATTAATATATACGTAAATTAAAACCGTTTTATTTTCACAATCTTCAAAGAATTGCATACAATTGTAATCTTTAGAACAATTGTATTGAGTTGAAGTTACCACAGAAAATAATACCGTAACCTTACTAGTTACTCGAATCTTCCATTAATTACGACATGTTTTGACATTTAAAACAACAGGATGTCAATCAATTGGCTTTTTCTATGTCCGGCATAGCAAAAACGCCCACTTATATACTAATAGAAATGACCCAATGTTATTTGCATTATACTATTGTTTCAACTGGGCACTTCGTAAAAGGCAGTTATTATCCTTAAAAAAAATTCCAACATAAGTTTTAAAAAAGAAAAAAAAACAGGGTTACAATTTACAATTGGTCCCAAAACACATTTAGGTTTCTTTTTATTCTCCCGCTGTATTCTAGATGGTGGGAGCTTGGCTCTACCGATCATACGGGTCTGGGTTCAAGCCCCGGTAAATTTAATATGAAATTTAGACTTTTTAAATTTAAATTTTGTTTGTGATATACGAATTATTGAGTTGCAAAAAGCACCATGCAAGCAAGCATTTTAAAGTTTTTAGTAAATTATGAAAATGACAAAAATCTGCTGTGCACACATACCTAACATTAAATGTATTATTTGATTGGTATTGTCTGTATGTTTTTTGAACTCAGTTTTCAAACTGTGTTTTTTTTGCAAATGGTCCGAATTTCAGAAATGATTTCTTCAACATATAAGATGAAGCTTGAAGCACTCTCCCGCCTTAGATAATGTTCAAGCTAAAGAAAAATATAGCGTTCACAAATCATTTAAATCATTTAAAAAAATCATTTAAAAAAATCTTTCAAAATATAACGTTCACGAATGATTTTTGCAGCTCAATGATTCAGATAAAGTTTGTCAAAAAAAAATTCCCCTAGTCCCCTAAAAAATATATCGTGCTTATGTCTGATGATGTTTTAATTTCAAAAATTTAAGCGCGTTGGCGTGTATTTTTTTCAAATATAAGAATACATACTTGTATCTCTAGAGAGGAATATTCAATGTCAGAAGCTGATAATAAGATGCTGATACTTGTCATGTTTGGAAATGTATAATGACTGCAAACAATTAATCAAGTCAAGCTGACTGGCTTGCTGTTTGAGTAATTTATATTAATTTTAATATGTTCGTGGCGTTGTACCGATATCAAGTAGATTGCAACTTGCAACTCATTAAATTATTCAACGTACAAACTTTTACTTTTCAGCACCGCTCAACAGCAATAAATTTTTGAGTCTTTGCTCCTAAGCACTGCTGGAGTTCATTTTTCAGTATTGCTTGATATATTTGCTAGTACGTTTAATCGTTGACAATAATTGAAAAATAGAGATTCGGTAGCTATTTTTTTTTTGAATTTGACTTCATATGAAAAGCGTCATGTAACCGAATATCTAAATAAATTCAAGCATGGATTTCTAAGATGTTTCTATACTCACCCTTATCTTTATTGTCTTAATAATTAGAAGGCCTTCTTCGAATAACCGATGGTCAACTATTGATAATAGAGCAAAATTTTAAGACGAAGTACATTGAACCTTCAGATAATTATGAATCGTAAAATATTTCAGTCTGATTAAATCGATGCTATATTAAATATAATGTTAGCAATACTGTTGAAGATTTGCGGGTGGTCGATTGGTTATAATTGCATGGATAAACTTGCATTCAGGATGTCTGATTTTCCTTAGAATTATATATAGTCATTTTCTTAAACTGTAGCGCACGTCAGTTTTATTTACTGTAAAAATTATTGTATAAGGTTCGTCAAAAGAAGATTTAACTTATATGTAAGATTATTTTAATACAATTTTGGTGTAATTTAGAATAATTATTTTACATATTTCAGGTGAACTTTTAGCTTATTAATAACGATCTGTAGTTCTGTGTTGAGGTTCAAAATTAAAAACATTTGCATAACAGTGGCAATCGTTTTACGTGACACAATAGTTAACAAAACTTTAAATTATTCATATAACTCTAAAAATAAAGATGTTGATGTCATAATCGAAATATTCAAGATAAGCGAATTGTATAAAACTATATTAGGCGCATACGCATATTTGACGAGTTATTGAACTCAAATACTTAGGAAGATTAAAAAAAAAAGAATAAAATATTAAACATAATAGTTTGACTGACGACTGCTACGTGTTAATATTATGACTTAGCTCAATAATACTGACGATGATCTAAGAGTGATCTATAATACCTTAAAAAACCAGTGTTTATCGATAATACCAATCATAATCATAAAATTGTGTTACATTATCGGCATCAAAATACCGTATATTTTTAATAAAGTTGCTTCAATCAAATAATTAATATCATTAAAACAACAATGTTTTTAATTGTGTTTTATTTCTTTGTAATTAATATTTTTTTATGATTTAGTAACCCCACCCCAGCTTGAATATATTGTTATATATATAAAATCTATCACCATCCAAAGAAATCTTTAATGCGTTCATTTTTTAAGCCACGTCCACTCACGGTGTAAATAATATGAATTCGACATAATAATATCGATTTTGTAATTATTGCTTCAATAAATGAACTAGCTTCCCTGCTTTGTTCCAAACACCAGAGCTTTTGCCATCAACCGAGACACTATTTGATATAGTTTAATAATTGTAAAAAAATACTTAGATACTATTTTTATATCAAGATTTTTTTACTAAGAGAAAATGGTATGCTATAAAATGTATTATTTTCACGATTCTCGAGACACAGTTAACTTTTTGTTTTAAATTTAATTAAAAAATGATATGAAGCTGGCCATATAAAAATGAACATTCTTATTGTTTATTGCCTACGCAAAAATGGTTATCAAAACAGCCATTTAATAAAATTTAAATTGTTTAAGTTACGTTTTCTATATTTGACTTCATCCGTTATGTTTCAGTCAGACCATAAGACATTTAAGTACTATTATTAATTCTCTTGCTGGATTTTTTACTGCAGGTTTAATTTTGCCCACGTAATGGCAAAGCGTGACCACTTTATTTGAAGAAGAAATGTTTTGTTGTAAGGATGAAACAAATAGTCATCAGTTGTCTGATAGTCCACGAAACGGTTTTTGTAAGATTAATGTCCACGCTTCGGGTGCCTCTTCACTAAAAAAGTTGCTGAAGTCAAGTAAAAATACCAAAACATAAAGAAAGACATGTCGTGATGAAACAAGCACTTTAAAAAAGTCGGCGCTTAAGAAAACTTACAATTTTTTAAAGCCTAACATCTTGTAACTAATCTACTCGATTGCGCGATCAATGGTTTTAATCTCGAATGTCGAATAGAAAACATTCATACATAAATTATTAATCGATTTATAAATCGTAGTTACTTGCCTAAATGGTTTTCATATTTTTATTTTTTCCAAACTGCCATCTATTCAATCAATGAAAAATTGTCATAGAATAGGCTTTGCCAACGTTCAGTTTTCTTCAAAACGGATTTGTCTATCTGATTATTTCTGATAAATTAGATTGAGGTAATAAATTTAGGAATTCATATGATGCACATTGGGAGCGGAAACAGTTTAAAATGATATAGCATTCATTGATTTAAAAAATTAAAAGTATCTTTTTGTAACGAAGATTTTTTTAGATACAAAGTAAAAATAATTATAAGGCATTCAAAATTTGAGAAGTCTTATAATGAACGAGTGAGAAGTCTAAAATGTTTAAAAAAAACTGACACACATTTCATTAGAAAACAGTCATAAAAATTGTTCGAAAAAATAGATTTTATGTTTCAATATTAAAAAAATATATTTTGATAGTTTTTGTTAAATATAAATATGAGAGACATATAAGACGATATTGTTTTAAATAAAAATAATATGAGCATCAGAGAGGTAAAGTGAGTATATTGTTAGTGCGTTAGTGAGTCAAAATTTTAGTAAAAAATGAATTAAATACATTATAATATTCTAAATATCTTATCTTAAGTATCGTAAAAATGAAGTTAATCTCGTAAATACAATCCGCAATAGTTTTTCATCAAAATATGCAACCCATCATAACACTAAGTAAATATGTATATGATTCTATAATATTATAAAAGTTTTAACATTTTACTACTTGGCTTACTTCACTTCTCGAAAGCACATATGTGTCAAGTTAATGGATTACAGTGTAAACGTATCAACTCTTCGATCTTAACTGGACATTATACATTCAAGTTTATTTATACTACCTAAATTCGATGTGATGATGGTTTATTTTAGTGTGGGCAACGTTTCAAATATTTACGGAGCGCTAATTTGATTGCAGTGAGAAGAACTAAATTGCTTCAAATTCGTTTTCTTTTTATGCAATTAAAATTCCAATCACTCCCAACTAAACGGTCTTCGATATAGTTTTGTCAAGTTAATAAATTAGTTTAACATAAATATAAGCGTGAGCAAAATTATTTACATTGGACTCTCAGGAAATACGCAAATCAATTACTGCTTGAGAAGAGAGTGCAAATGAACGTTGTGACAGATAAATTGAAAAAGAAAATCCTCTGAAACAATTTAAAAAATGTCACAAGTTTAAGAACAACTATTTAATTTTATACTATAATATTGTTACCTTTTGAGAATGCTTTAGAATGAGAGTAGTTTCCAACATTCCGTAAAAATATTAAATAGTCTTAAGATCATAACACAGATCGCATGTTCATAATGAACTTATAACCCAAACACTTGTCATAGAAATACTACGTTCAACAACGATACTGATTAATAAATGTGTTTACTTGATAATAAGCTCATTCGTAATATCCGATAAATAATAACGTGGCAAGTTAATTTAATAAATTGCGCCGAATGAAATATTATACCGAGAAGTAAGCACTCAACCATAACTTATACAAATTGATATTTGTTTTGTGGTCTTGACGCAATTAATTTAAAATGCCAACGTAAATGTAACACCAGTTGTCTAAACACACACAAAATAGACGTGATACTGAATTCCTTCCTGAAAATTTTCGGGTGGGCTCTTGGAATTGAATTTTTTCTCATTTTTTTCGCTAAAAATAATACAGTAAAGACAGAGATCTAAATGTAATAAGTATAACACCATAATGCAAGTTTTCAAGACTAAAAATTGAAACGCTCTCTTGCGTAAATGGTGTCTTCTTTATGAGTATTTCAAATATGTATTTGGTTTATATAATATATTTGAGAAAATTCATGTTATTTATAATATTGAAATCAATAATTTTGTAAAAATACGTGTCTTTATCTATATTGATACTTATTATTCTTTCAATAATTAATTGATATTAAATAAATAATTGTTTATACAAATAAAGTAAATCAGCGTGCGTGAAACGTGGTTTTGTAATCATACTACAATATAACTTAGTATTTGTGATGGGTGGTGGTTTTTCAAGGGAAATAATTTAATGTGAAAGTGTATACTGAAGATAAGGCAATTTATAAGAGCCCTTTTATGAAAACTCTCCCAAAAAAAGCGCAGAACATGTAGTAACACAGCATAATTGAAATTTTCTTCAATTTTGTGGTTGATTAAAATTGAAACTATTTTCTTTCCACGCAAAGAAATTATATATGATTTGAAAAAACTCTTTTGCCGAAGAATTTATCTTCTGTTTTACGTTAGCGATGTTATATTCATTATTAATCGGAGACGTACAATATTAAGATATTACAGAGTAATCCAAAGTAATACTAGTAAAATACTATAAGTAAAATGTAAAAACGTTATCTCGGCACTATTGGCTTCATTAATCAAACATATTCTTATCCAACTCTGTCGAATACATTTACAAATGAAGTTTGATCTTTCTTATACTATAGCATAATACATTTGCTGATACGGAAAATTATATGATACAACTATCACAGGATTTGGCCAATTATTAATATTCCAAAACCAACAATT
The DNA here is from genome assembly GCA_031772345.1 of Himalopsyche anomala. NCBI lineage: Eukaryota > Metazoa > Arthropoda > Insecta > Trichoptera > Rhyacophilidae > Himalopsyche > Himalopsyche anomala. Next base: position 7,637,633 of record CM062832.1, on the reverse strand, counting down.
GTGCTTAATAAACAAATAACTTCAGAGTAACTTCTTAGCACTTTATTCTTTACGGAAAAAGCCAAGAGTGATGCAATTTAGTAATATGATATGAGTGGTTGAAAAAATGTTCATTGATTGTTAGGCGGGAGCCAACGATTATAAGCACACTTGAGAAATGATTGATTTTCCGACAGCTTCAAACGGCATTTCCGATTAACCAAGCAAATAGAAACATTGGGAAATTCCACTCGGTTTATTCATCCCACTAACATATTTTACGAAACTGAAATAATTAATACGAATGGCTCATAAAATACGAACTACAAGCGGCGTGAACTAGGCTGACAGCGCTTTTTACATTTCTTTCATGTTAACGACGTTTTTTATTCATTTTTCATGTGTTTTTCCTACAAACACAACATTCCTCTCTCGCCTAGCTTTGATGATGCTTCTTTAGTGCTTGTTGATGAGGATGTGCTGGACATATTAAATACTTTATCAATGGACCAACTGTGATTCTTTATTGTTCTAAATCAGCTTAAGTCATTTTATTTCGTTAAAAAAGCTCGTCTTCTTATCGCATACTAAGAATTCAATAAAACAATTTTGTACTATTATACTAAAGTAAATTTAACGAATAAAAATAAATAGCAAATATTTAATGTTTTTATATTCATTTAACTAGTTCCTTTTCAATAAAAAATTATAAAAAAATACGTACAGAATGTTTTATAGTAATTAAAATAGTCTTGAATTTTATGATAAAGTAAGAACTGTTAACGTCTTTTTATATGACTTTATTATATGTGAGTATCAAAGATTTCTTTTGTAAAATACTAGGATAGCACTTATTTTATTCGTTTTCAACTTTAACGACAGAATATAGTTACCAGTTTTGGTTCTAATATAACAGATCCAGTTTTTTATTTGTGGGTCTGTTTATAGAACTAACATGAGATTAAATATATAAGTATTTTCTATAGTGGTTAATGTACCATATAATTTTAATCACATCCTATTGAATATCCGGTGATGGACAGTGAAAGTGAAGTTCAGATATTCCATCCAAAGATCGGACATTCTGTTCATGTCAATTATAATTCATTTTATACACTTTTATCGTCACAGGAAGAGCGGACAGTCAACAATTTTTCAATTTTATAAACATTTGAAGAAAAAAATTTATTAATATTTCGGCACTTTATAGTGCAGTGATGCTCAACGTGCGACCTATTTAGATTGTACGTGAGACCCAAAACAGTCATAGTAACCAGATGCTTTTTCAAATTTATTATGTATTTTTAACAAAAAATTATGGTAGTATTTTGGGTACATTTTTATGTTTGCTTACTTACATGTATGTTATGTTACTTTATTATGTATAGTATGTGATTTATTTACGTATAACTATTAAAATACTGCGGCTCGCGTAATGTGGCAAAAAGCGTATTGCGGCCCAGACGAAAAAAGTTTGAGTATCTCTGCTTTAGTGTACAATGCATTATATTCGAGTATTGGTTAACGGGTACTAATAAACTCATTAAAAAACACTTAAATATGGTGTGCTACGGGTGTAATGGGTGTACATTCACAGCGGGAACTGGTGGTTTGAACGCTGAGTACCCCGGGAAGGTAGATAGATATCTGGAAGTTTTTGTGATATCTTGTTACTTTTATCCATTGATTGTTTTGTCAAATGATTAAAAACTTTTGAAAATATTACAGAGAGGTGTTAATAAAAACGATTTTTTACATAATAAATAAAAAAATCTCTCGATTTCGAAGAAGTTTCGAGAAAATTCAGAGAATTTCTGACAAGTAATTGATTAAAGGAAACGGGACCAAAGAAGTTTCGTTTAATCACTGAACTTAAGTCATGTTAGTAAAAACTTTACTGAAATAAGTTAAGTTTTTTTTTGTTTGGTAAAAGTTGAAGCGCGTACCATTTTGTTCACTTTTTACTAGCTGTAGAGATTGGCGTCTGCAACCAATATGTCATGTCTCTTTGGACAATTTACGACATTAATTATTCAGCGCTTTGCCAGACAAGAAATGAGATGTCGCCGAACAAATGAGTGTGAATGTGTGGCGACAACATTTTTTGGAAGATTAATTACCGCAGGAAATCGAGAAAAGATACTTCATAAACCGATGCGGCATGGAGCATCTGATATTAAATTTCAATATGTAAATTTGATTGAACGTCATCGTCAGAGGCAGAATATGTTAGTATATGCTTTACAATATGCACATCTTAAAAACCAATTTTATAAGAATATAAAAATTTCAAATTAATTTCTTACTGAACTTCCATTTCCTAATCAATTTTCATTTGAAACTGTAAGTTTTATAGTGTATGTAATGTTTTGTCGGGTCCAATGGCGCAGCGGTAAGCGTTGTGGGCTTCCATGCTGGACTTCACGGGTTCGAGTCCCATTACGAACAGCATTTATTGATTTCTGTTCGAAGGCATGGGTCTTTGTGACGCCTATAACTTCCCTTCCACCCTTTTCGATCCTTTAATGACTGGACGTAGCGAGAGCGATTTGTTAACCACCAATTCTGTCCTAGCTTTATTCTGCTATCTCTACCTCTAGCGGCTCGGAGACTAGAAAAATACTTCTCGTCTGATGGGGGTCGTTTAGGGACCCCAGTGGTTTCCTCATTATTGGCCTTATTCTTATGAATTTCAAAAAAAATAGTCTAAGGGTTTTAAAATATCTCTATATATTAAAAATCCGAGTTTTTTTAATAAATAATCATATTTTAAGTTGCGCGTAAAAAAGACGTCATCCCAGCACACATATGAAATTGCAGCTGACGAGTTTAGCCCAGCTATCTTACAAACGATCGCTTATCGCGGGCGCTTATCGTGTTATCGCGTTATCGCGTATTTATATAAACTACAAAAGGTTCAAAAAACTATGATATAAAAAAACCTTAATTATAAACATTGTATCACCCATATTAAAATAGATATTTAAGAAAATGTGGGTATTGGGGTCGCATTTCTTGAGCTTAGATCCGGAAAAGCTACTACTGTCTTTGGATAAGAGGGGTCGAGCGACTGAGTATTAAAAATTATCATAGACAAAATCAGTTGAGATACCTCCATTAGGAGGCTATAAGCTCCACATAGAGAGCGGATACGGATAAAAATAAAATACATGTTCAGAAATTAATAAGCATTATTTGTTTAGGAGACACATGTAGTAACTGCAATTTTCCGAAATTCTCTGCTATCCTTTTTGAAAGACAGATGCCAAGTGGTCGACTGATAAAATACCTTCCTTTGAAATACCACAAAAATATATTAATTCACCTCACACTGGAAGTGGAAATGATATTTTAATGTTTGATATAAAATATACGTATATTTATAAACATATATATTAAATTCTTAAAAATACTTGTTTCCAGATATAAACTATCTACATACATACCACATTACTATAAATAAGAAAATAAATTATGCGCCCAGAAGATGCAAAAAAAAACAATCATACATTTTAAATCACTAACGCGTGTTTATATTAAAAAATGACGAATTTCCACGAAACTAAGCGAACTATTTAATATATTAGAGTCATTTGCTCGCTAAGACTAATTTTTTTTTTTAATTTGACAAATCTGTCCTATTAATATTACGACGTAAAAAACACATTAAATGGTAGAACAGCTGATGATTATTACTCAAAATAATCATGTTATATTACACGCCAAATAAATATATAGCTTTATATTTTAGGTAAAACAATAAGCATGTTTATTTTATCTTGAATTGTTAAATTTCCGATGAAAAACAAAAATAGTCGCATCTTATTTACACATGTAGTGTACAGATTCGCTGAAAGTAATTAATGTTCAATTATAAACTGGACTTAGTGATTATTTATAATTAAGATAATTAAGCTTTCCAACAACATAATATGTGTCCATGGAAATGTACAATTATTATACTACACTTTAAGCCACAAGCATTTTACGAGAATGCTACGTTGATCCAAAGGCTTGTAATTTTTGAAAGTTATACTGTTTGTTTCAAAACATATTTTTCTCTTTAGCCTTTAACATGCGAGTTGATTAAATGCAAATTTTGATATCATTTCAATACATTATTAATTGAGACATTCGTAATCCAGACAAATAAGTAAGACATGTCTAGCATTTATTTTTTTCATTGAATTATAATGCTATTCCATCAACAATCAACACCTTAAACGTGACGTCTTATTTTACTTATAAATACGTATCCTGATTAATTCACTGGGTGAAGTTTGAAAATACATATATAAAAAAAACATATAAAAAATCAACCATAGCGTAGAACTTATTGTCTCAGGTATTTTATAATAGTAAGGCCTATTACCATTATCTTATTTAAGATAGAAACATATTGTCTAAGAATACCTCGCTTCCAACAACATTGACAAAAATGAGCTTTTGATATAACTTAACAAACTTAGCAGACTTAACAAAATCTCTTTTCACAAAAATGATTTTAACCACTTGTTTTCCAACGTAAAGCAATATGATTATTTTTTTAACTTTTAACGATGCATAATCTCTTGTTCAACATTAAGAGAGCAAATGCAGTTATTGTATTAAAATTATGTTTTGATTACTGTAGACATTTTTTAAAATAAATAAATACGAAAACATGCGGACTTTATGTGATATCACTAACTGCATTTTTGTCTCTTGTCGTGTAGAATACGAAGTATGATTTTATTATGAACGATATTTTTGATATTTTTGCAAATTGCGGATCACAGATATGTTCGTTAGAAAATAAAATCTCTTTAAACGCGCGAAGATTTAATCGAGGACACTTTAAAGACATGATAGAACTTAAACATCGTAATATTTTAATTGCAAATAAGAGCTCTCCAAACTCGGTAATATGTAGATATCGACCAAGTGGTGATTATTTTTTAGTAGGAAGTAAATTAATTACGCAATTTGACGATTGATAGTTGTACGTGGGATTATCATCATTTCAATTAAGTGAGTATCCAAATGGTGACACTAGGGAAATTAAAATTTAATTTATTTAAGTAGACAAATAAGCCGCACTGGCAAACTTTTTGACACAGGCTCTTAATTTTAAAATTATTATTACGATAGAACTTTTAACCGCGATGGCGTGGGATGACACGGGATTAACAACCAATGGACCAAGGTATGATTTTATCAATCCAGAATAACGAATGGGTTTAAATGCTATAATATTTAATTGTTTTCAATTATCGTAAAACAATTGATTATTTGTACAAGCTTGTCTTTTTAATACTTGAGGAGAAATGATTTAAATTGATGTATTTGAAGATTAAACAGTAAATAAAATATAAATCATTGAATTGTCTATTGAAGAAAAGTACGAAAGGTAAGAAAATAGTCAAAGTATTATATACTATTCCAGTTATTTACTTTAAAAATGAATTGATTACTTAAAGTAATTCAGAATACGATGAGAGAAATTAATATACTCAGGACCTGATGCATAAGCATTAAAAAATCTTCTTCTTTTTTGATAATATTCGCTAACTATGTGAAGAATACCGAACCTCTAATTGCTTTACTTCTTCTCATGACATTCAAGAACCTTTCATTCCCGCCAAGTATATCATATAAATTGTACCCTACGGTCATCCAAAGAGTCCCATCGGTAAGATGAAGAAACATACAAAATTAAGACTTCCAGGGGCATTTGAAGCACGTTGGCCAGTCATTTAAAACGTCTCTCAAAGACCACTGACGTGAAAGGGCGCTGCATGGTACGTTCCTTAATTTCAGAGTTCTCCTCAAGAAATCAAGCCACTTCACCCGAATTATTCAATGCAAGTATATATTCTAAAAGCTCAGTATACGGTTTTGATGATTTTTTGTGAAGTGCCATGATTCACTTCCGTAAAGCATCACTGTTACAATGCAAGCGTTGAACAAACGATATGTGGTTTTAATCGTGTACAGCTCAGATAGTCCCCATTAAGTTAAATTTGGCTTCAGTTCCTTAGGAATACTTTAGCAAATACACACTGTAAATCAATTAAGCAACGTGTCCATACGAAAATTTCAACCCGTAGATGTTGCAGCCGAAGCAGAAAAATTTCAAAGATATTTCACTACTTAGGAAAAAGACTTAAAATAAAATATAACATATAAATCGTCGCCAATACTACACGAACACTTATCTCAAATTTGGGTGAATTTGACAGGAGAGGCAAAATAAAGATATCAATGGAAAAAAAACTCTTGGTACTGCAATAATTACTTACATAATGCGTTCTGCGTTGAAATTAAAGATAGTGTTGATACAAAAATGAGTGAATGATACAAGAAATCGCAACAAACAAATAAGACTTTTATCAACACAATGAGTTACGTGTTCTTACAATATTGGCGACGAAATATTGATATTAGGCATTACGTAATATGTCACAAAATGCAGTGTTTTTTCTCCAGAGTTAGTTATCACTGGTATATGATAATGCGGAGAACGTGCGCCTATAGTCGATGGCGGGTAGGTGTCAACGCATGGACCGCACCTCTGATCAGTTTGACACTTTCCCAATTTAATTTGCGTGTTTCAAAAACCACAAGTCAAAGACAAATGCGAGGGAACCGCAATAATGTAAGCCTCAAAACTCCCAAACTGCTAATTGTCTTGACAGCGTTTTAAACGATTTTCATTTTGGAATTTGTTTCAAGAGATTTCGGGCGCCGAGATGAAAGTATATAACGACGTCATGCAATCATTAAATTTAGCGGAAGTTCGAAAGTTTGGATTTATTTTATTGTACGCTTGGAACTCGCGAATAAGGGAAATTACTTTTCTTGTATAACAGATTTTTACCAGCTCAATGTAGATCATATCGAATATAAATGTACCACCTCGATATACATTGTTTTGTGAGGCTTTTTTGTTACAATTTCACTAAATTTTCTATTTAATGAGTGCTTAGAAAAATTATGAAAATTATTGGTAGTTAGTTTGTCGCACTCATGTTAAGTTTTTTTGTTGATATTTTTTCTTTCCTATCAGAAACGACAGGTGGTTGAATAAAACAACTGTGTCGTTAATCATTTATTAAGGTTATTTAAAAATAATTTATTTATTATTTTAGAGAGATTAGTTTACGACTTGTCATATTGTCATGATATTGTGTATTTGTATCAAAGTTCTACAAACATACATCTATTATTGATTTCTTCACTTGTGCTTCATATTAGATATATTTCTCTTCTGCTTGTACCCAAAAGCCGGGGAAGAGCTGGAGGGGGCTCGGAGGGGCTCGCACGAGCCCATTGTTAAATTTCAGGGCGGCCGGCGAGCCCCTTGTTAAGATAAGAAAATCATTCGTCTTAGGTCAAATCAGCGCCTAACTGCAATTTCTGTAGATGATTATTTTATTATGAAACAAGAGTACCTTCTTCATTTTTTCATACAGCGCTGTGGGCTTCCGTGCCGAACCTCATGGGTTCGAGTTAATCACTAGTCCTGTCTTAGCCTTATCATTCTATTCCTACTACTCTTTTTGGAAAAGAAAGGTTGAACGACTAAGTAACAAACAGTTCTCGTAGAAAAAAACTTTTGTTGAGATACCTTCATTAAGAGGCCATATGCTCCACATTGGGAGCGAAAATGGATACAAATAAATGGATAAGATTTACCGAGCCCCTTGTTAAGATATTGTCAGCCCACCGCTGCCAAAAGCTATTTGGATACAAAAACAGACCATACTAGATAGATATTAGGCTATTATGCTATCTTATGAAAAATGTGTATTATTTGCAAAGCAAACTGTGTGATCCAAAGTAAAGGTAAAAATTACAGATGTTTTGTGTGTCTCAAAAAGGTTTTGACTCAGAACCTTTTAAAGTTAATGCGACCTTATCTTTCTTTAAAAATATAAAAGTAGAGATCGTAAATTTTACGTAATATTTTAGTACTAACATTTGGTATTGTTTTTAGATTTATATGGAAAATACCATTGAGCTCGTCGTTTTTCTTAGAACAAAAAACATGTAAATTCAAATGCCGGTTTTTTTTATATCATGAGTAATAAACAAGCCTTATTAAGTCTACCGAAACAAGTAAAATAAATTCCTATCAAAAGATTATTCTACGAATCACTTTCATACAATAAAATAAAATGATGTATGGATTTATAACGACTTGGGCGGGTCTCGGTGGTATTTGATTCTATGACAAATGTTTGCTCTTAAGATTGGGCCCCCGATTAAAAGGTTTTATCTAATGATACGAATAAGGATACAACCAGTGAAATCATTTCAGTACAGTAGTTGCTCCATATAATATTGTATACCGTACAAAATAAATCAAAAAATCTTTTTATTATTTATCATAATATCTAGTAAAAATATAAATGAATAATTGTGTCGCTTTTAATTACTTTATTTCCCTATCAATAATTTTGAATGCGTATTCTCGATAAGTTTTTACTCACCTTAATTTATGGTTTTGAATAAAACGAAACACCTGACAATATATATGATGAATATATTTTTTTGTAAAAAATCGATTTAGGATAGGATTTTTTTTTTTAAATTGTTTACTGTATTATTAAAAAATACTATCAGACAATAGACGAACCTTTTGCACACATTTGGTACGACATCGCTTACACTAGAGATGTTATGTTTTGTACCAAATTTTCGGGTTTACAGGAATAAACCTCACTGCGTAGTACTGAGTGGTAAATACACTCAAGGGATGTATCACCGTGTAAAAAATATCGCATAAAAAGAAAGTCCAGTTTGTTTAACATTATTGTCTTGTACGTAACCAAATCCATAGAAAATCTTAAGCACGTTAAAATTGTTAGATAATATTGAGAATACAATTTTCCCGCTTAAAACACCCGAGTGTTTTAAAACAAACAATTGTTTGATTTAATAAAAAATATAACTATTATTTTGTCTTTGGTGGTTTTTTCACGAGTTCATATCGCATTGATGAGGCTTAATTCATGATCTTGCCTACCGGAAACCGCAGAATTCTTTAAGTCGACAAAATAATGATTTGCAAATGACTTGAAATCAATAATGCTTTTAAGGATGCTAATAATACAGCCATGTCATGACGCTGATGAAGGAAAAACGATATTCGTTTCATAAGATTCTTCGAAGATAGATAGAATATTCCATTGAAATCGGATATATGAATTCGTGCTTTAATCTTCATAACATTTTTCAACTTGTCGTTCGTAGATTCAAGAATTTGATAATGTATATAAAAATGATATAGGCACTTAAGATGGAATATTATTCCGAAAAATAATATTAACTACGATTTCTTATACAATATTTCTTAGAATTTAACCGGAAACCTACTGAATGCTCGTGTGGATTAATTCGGAAACGGAATGCTCTTTTTCATCGAACAAAATATTCTGTCAGTGATCGATGTTAGTAATTATATAAAAGTGTTCATTATTTAATACATTAATGGTAAAGGCGATGAATAACTAATTTGGAGTTGGTACCAATGCCATATAATTGTGTTTGTTGGCGGGCTATTCATTAATTGCTCAATAATACAAATGTTATATCCAGAACATTAAATGAGCCCTCAAGAGGTGAAGTGAGCCAACTATTAAATTAGTAAAACTTTTTTCTTGGACTGTTAATTACAATCACGTCTTTACTTGATGTTTTGGTGGCTTGCATATTTTTATTTTACGAAAATAGCACTGTTGAAATGTGTATTAACTGGTTTTAATCTATTTACGATACTTTAAGACGTGTAGAAATACTATAACGCATTTAACTTTTTTTTCTAAAATTTAACTTGACTGACTTCACCTCTGATTGGCCCTCCTAATTATTGATTAAAGATGTTATAATAGATGAAATAGTATGTATATAATGTGTAATATAATGGGGAATATTTATTTTAGATACTAGATATTATATTATAAGCGTGCAGTAGTTAACGTCATTGGCTTCCTTGAGGAGCCTCAAGGGTTCAAATCCCAGTACAAACAGCAATTTTATGACGATTTATGTTTACATAGTTAGATATTACATGGGTGTTTGTAATATCTAAAAATTCTCTTTTATCCTTCTAATTCCTAAATAACGGAGCGTAGCGCGAGCAATGAGCTCACTAATAGTGATGTTCTAGATATGTCTTTTTTCGTACTCTCTTCGGAAAAAATAGTTGAGAAATGGAGTAACAAGCAGTTCTTGTAGAAAACTACAATTGATATACCTTCATTAAGAGGTCATATACTTCACATTGGAATTGGATATGGATACAAAATAAAATATATTACAATGCAAATGTAGTCGTTTTTGGTCAGTCTTTTTCTTAACACAATGAACATAAAAAATAAAAAATAAAATTTTATTTTTTCGTCCCCGGTACATTTTTTTTAAAATAAGAAAATACGCGACTTTTACGTTTTCGTATTAATTATCAATATTTTTTGCGATATATTTAGTTGCTATAATAAATATTTAAATTGATCACATTGTTATAGTTATATGCGTGCCTAATATATCCTCTATTTGAGTGACGTTTATAGAATATGTAATGTTTTTATTGTACCTATACAGAAGTTGAAAAAATAATTTCAATCTAAACTATAATAACACTGTAATCATTATATTTTAGTGTTATTTTTATACGCAACGATTGTATAAACAAAAAGATCAATTTAATGTTAATATTAAAAGGCAATACAAGCAGAAGTGCTATTTTTATTAAAACATGTACTCAGTTCTATATTTAAATCTCCATATTATGGTATTCACGATTTCATGGCAGAGCATTATTAAAAAAGATGCGATAATCGTATGCAAAGGATATATTATAAATTAAAATATGATTATTGATAAGTTTTTTATGCTGAAGGACTTCAATGATAGTAAAAACATGTTTTTGTTTTAATTTTTTTCTTAAAAGTGAGAGTATTGTTTCAATAAATATATTGAGAATAGTGAAAAAAATACCAATGTGTTATCTCAATAATTATAAAAATTTGATAGACAATATTTTAAATGAGATTTATATAGCCATGATATTTTGTTTTCAATTTATAACTTAGAATTTTAAAATGCATCCACTACAACTATTGTTTCATTGTATGCTAATGTTAATTTTGTCGTGCCATCAAGTTTTTAACTGACATGAACTGTAAGAAATTTACGAAGAATAAAAAATGTTACAGCTGGGAGTCAGGTTTTTTTGTCAATATCACAGAAATAATCATATCGAAAAGATCAGTAATAGTTTTGTTATCCCATTAGCATTATAGCAAATGGTCCTGATAGAAAATAAATAATGTAGAACAAGTTTTTTCTTTTGAAATAAAAAAATCCCATTAAGAATTTTTACAATGAACTCAAGAGTGAACAACAGTACCATTTAAGATCAATCCAAAACAAAAAACTTGAAACCGTATTTCTCCTGATCGTTAAAGTAAATAAAATATGTCGACTGATCTTAATTTAGAAAATCTCGTGGAAGCTATATTATTAGATTTATATGATTGTAGTCTAAAATCTGGCGATGAATAGAGCCTATCATATTTTCTCTGCCTAACGATTGGGAGCGAACTTGAAAAGCTAATACGATTTGTAAGAAAAGCCCGAAACAACGATTATATATTCCCAACGCGTAGAAGGCTGTATGTTTTTCCGAAGCGTTCCTTACAAAAATGCGATCAGGCATCGGACATTCCGATTCCAGGCTCGTTTCTCTCCCCATTTCTCCAATAAGATTAAAGGATATCGATGCGTTTTTTCCCCGAAATATCGGTGTAATTCTAGCATTTTCCATGCATACTATAAATAGTTGATCTTGGATGCTTTAATTTTATAAAGTGCATTTCAACAACTTCTATAAATATTTAATTTAAAATCTTTTATGAAAACGTTATAAAAAATAGTTACGTTTGTGCTACTGCTCATATAAAACGTAAATATCTCAATTGAATGAAAATGATTTTGAATATTTTTCTAATATATATTAATCAAGTTTGTTGATGGATACATTAAATATCTTGGCCAACCATAAATTTGTTGAAAATAAATCTCTAAGTAAATAATTATACTTTATCAAAACAATTTTTATACTTGACATCAACCCAATATGAAAAACTAGCAACGATTTTTTTATAGAATACTTCAATTATGCTAAGATTTTCGTGATTCTTTCGTACAAGATTCTTGCGGACACACTTCTCCGTTCAGGATACTCCGTATACAAATTCACTGTACTAGAAAACTCCATCTACCGATTATTCTGTGCATAAAAAACTCCGGGCACAGAATGTTTCTTACATCCTTACATCAAGTATTTTTCTGAACAAGCAAAAGTTTAAATAATTATATATAATGTATATGAACAGTTTACCATTTAATAGGTACGTGTTTTGGATTTTAATAAGACATAACACATTATGATAAAACAATATATTTTGTATTTACAATGTTTAAATATACGAAATATTCGGTGTTCAAAGATTAAAGTATGAAGAATATTTTTCAGTAGAATCGATGTATGTAGTATTCTGTACGGATAACTCGTGTTCGGAATAGTCCGTTCATCAAATAGTTAATTGTAAATACGCTCGTTCAAATGTATCGATAAAAAAATATTACTTCAACATATGACTACCTTTACTTTTATAAAATGAATTATAAATTTCTTAATGTTATTTACATAGTTTTCAAAAGCCATTTTTAAAATGATGTTTTATTTATATTCTATTATCCATATAAAATGACTCATAGCATAAAATGATGTCAGACAAATTGGTATGCAACGCCTAAACGTAAAATAGTGACTAAAGGTTTGGACACATATGAGAACTTGTGGGAACATCCTTTAATATGTAAGTTCACTGACGTATTAGTGACACAGCAAAATGCATGTTAAATAAATCAGTGTTTCCTATCTCTTCTTGGTGTACCACAACTAAATAAACATTTTATTTAAAACAAATAATCACCGACTGTCCCAAACGAACACTAAAAGGTCGGCATTATCCTCATTCGATTCTGATAATTTTTATGATTCATCGATGTATTGATGTAATTTGTATATGTGTATGAATGACTTTGCATGAATGATTCAGCTATGAATGAATATTGAGATCGTGAGAGAAATATATAATTTTACACACATCGTCTTGCATATAACTTGACCCACTTACTTACTTGCGTACTCAAACTTCCGCGTGAAAAAACTTTTTATAGTATAAACTCATATCAAAAATATTCTACTACATGATAACATGTTATTATGTTTGAATGATTTATATATACACAAAATTGATGAATAATCCTAAAAGGTGATGATAAAATTAATTTTTGTACAAAGATTAATACTAATAATAAATTTGTTTGTCTCTACCATACCTAATGGTAAAAATTGGATATTTTTTTGTGTCGTTGAATTAAAGCTTAAAAAAATCTTCAGCCAGATAGATTTATAATTTATTAAGAAATACATCCTCACCTTTTTTTTATTGGCAATAGAAGAAATAAGTATGTGATAATAAATTAGATTATTTTTTATACCCGCCACTGTCACAAATTCAGGATCGGATAGAGTGGGAGTGAAGGTATAAAAATATTTAAGAAATACTTGCATGTCGTTGCAAATCGTACATTATAAGTAGAATGATTACTAGGATAACATTTATTTTTAAAGTTGAATACAGTAGACAAGTTTTGTAATTTTATGTATTGAAATAATTGGTTCTAAATCATTTAATGCTTTTAATGTTTATTTCATTTTTATGATTAAAACTGTAAAAGAATATTGATAATAATCAATATCTATAAAATATAGATCTTTTAAACTATTTTTCATATTCAAAGAACTTCAAAGTAAGAATTATTTTTTCGCAAAAAAAGTTTGCTAGTATTCAATTAGTTCATATAACACTTAACTAAGTAAGATGCTATTCTGGGACCGACAAGTACGTTTTTTTTTACTTTACAATAAAAGTGTGAACAATCTGGGAATCGATCTCAAAACCTATGGTTTTTACCGGCTAAGAAACATCGTTCAGAATATATTATAGGCGATTTTTCCCATGAAGTAATTCCAACAAATTTGCAGAGCAAAATATTCATCACGAATAACAATTCACAATTAAAAGCTTTTGTGAAGGCTTTTGTTCTAGTACGGATAACCTTCAAACGAATAAATAAAAAAATCAATAAGTAATGTACTAAGATTTAATTTCTTCGCTTCATCAGAGCCGCTCGTGACGCAATTAATAACCCTGCGCTGAAGGACAGTGGCGTATCATTGCTTTATTGCCTACTCCCACAAAACAATGTATCAGCATGGCAAAGTCATGAAGATCGTGCTTAAGAAACGTTGCTTGTTATATTTCACTCTTAACTTCAAGAACTTCGTCGGTATTTTATTTATCCCAATAAAGTCTCGATTCACATTGTAAAAAGTGTCAAACATATTTAAACAAACAAACTAAAAAAATATGGATGGTTTTTTTTATTATTTTGCGTACATATATTATGATATACATACTTAATCATATTTGATTTTTGTCATATTTCAAACATTTTTTTTCTTAATTTTGAGCCTATGAACTAGTATTTCAATAATTCAACAAATAAAGATTGACGATAACCAGTGATAAGAAAGTCATTCAAACACTTTCTGACATGCATGTATAGAATTTAGGAAAAATAAGTAGATGTTAAAAATATCCATGTACATGTTTGGATATACAATCGGTTCAAAAATTATTGCACAAGAAACCATGGTTAAATATTTTTTTACAGGAATCAAAAATAATTAGTACAAAAGTAGTTAAAGCATCTTTATGTAAGCGTATGTGTATAATATAAATTTTAACATATGATTTATTATTACATAAACATTAATACACCTGAAAATTAATTCTTTGAGCACAATTTGTTTTTCCACCATTGTCAATATTCATCAAGAGTACCTTGTTGTTAGGCGATTATTGATTTACCCGTAACTAAGATTTAGGATTTCAAAGGATTTAAAGACGTAGATTATTTTATTTTAATTGACAATTTTTATTTAAATGCGAAACATTTTGGGGTGATATTAGAAAATACTCCCATCCTTTCCAATATTGAAAATGAGGAATATTATATTATACACTTATTGAATAATACTGAAGTATTTTTGTATCTTACTTTCCTAACGTAGAAATAGTGACTAAATAAAAATTATCGCCCCATAATTTATCAGTCTAAAATGTGATTTTGTATGATTGACCAGCTAGCATCACATACCATAATTATTTTGCGATATTTCGTCAATAATTCTTTAAACTACCAATGGTATACAAGTGGCATAATTTCAATGTCAATCTTGATTATATCACTATGTTATGATAAACTTAAAGTAATACTTTCATGGGCTTGGCGGTTAATTTGCAGTCGTTCAATTGAAATAAAAAATGTTGACTTAATGCTTCTTGAATTTTTAAGTTGAGTGGCTGACTCAAAAATAAATAATCTATGATGTATTCTGACTTAAGATACGTCTCAAAGGAATAAAACAGGCGTCACTCAGAATTATACAAACAAGTGGTATTATGAAAGTAAACAATTTTTAATTTAATATTTGAATATCGAGATAAAAATAGCTTTTTAACGTCACGTTTACGTTAGCAGCATCTCAATTCATATAAATATTTTATATTTCTATTATAAATGACGACAAACTTGATTTTGTATTCTAGTATTCTGTAATACTTGAATAAAATAAATATTTCAGAAGAGGTTTTATCGGATACTAAATAACAAAATGTTACTCATCAGCTTTGCTTATGATGTACATTTCTTCCGAGAATTCAATATTGAAAGTTACACTTTTTTTGTGATATGCTACTGAAATATGCAAAAAGCGGTATCATAAAGTGTATAAAATATATGCCCAACATACTAGTGATAATCGTATATCAAGCCATTTTCGTTTGGCCGAAACACTAAACGTCAAGATTTTTTCCGAGGGATGCTTGCCGAAGTCCAGTCAACTCGGAATTTTTGCATTTTCTACAGACATAATTTATTCTGAGAAAAATTCTTCAAAGAGAATATGTTGGAGGAAATTTAACCCGAGCTTATTGTACAAAAAATATGTCTGAATTTTTTTTCATCTCGAATCGTAATATTATTCAAATTCTATGATACTAAGCATCTGCGACTATAAATGATCATTATGAAAATCAAATATTTCTGTATTCCACAAATGATTCTGGATTAAAAGTCTATAAATAAAGCTAGAAAAAATATTTTTTATCGCTCAATAATAAAAAAAATGCTGTACACAACCATATATTTTTTTTTTTATTGAATTAAGATTTCGACTGCAGGTTTTTGGTGGAATTTTCATATCTTTACATATAATAATTCGCTGCCCGTCAGTTCGAGTGCATTTGTGCACTAGATAAAACCAAAAGATGCCGAAAGGCGAAGCTCGGGTCGTTATCGACAAAATTTATGAAAGTACACAATAAAAATAATTCAAATTTAACATTAAATTTCCATCAAGCACCTTTAGTCGAAATTCAAAATTATATAAAAATCAATAATGTTATATAACCATAGTGTATTCTTTACATGTATGTAAATATAATTAGCTTTTGTAAAATAGTTATAAATAAAATTAAGATTATAATAGTTAGTAAACTAGTTTTTCTGTTAAACGTAAACATTAAAATGGACTTGAGGTACCATAATTCTATGAATGTGATTGGTAGAACAAAATGAATTACTTGAAATAGTTCGACCAAATAAATGAGTAAAATATTTTTTTGTCGCTTATTATGAATTCCGATTAAGCACAAAGAATGAAACTGATTCAGATTATGATGATAAATCCTATGTTTGCATAGAGGCGTATCGAAGAGCCGATCAGAAATATTTGCCAAGTCATTTCCTCATTGATTCATTGGATCTTTTAAACAATCGACTCGTATCTTTTCAATCTTCATTGACAACGTGAGACAATCGATCAAATTTCGAACGTGAAAATGCATTGGTTGTGACTGTTTTGACGGAAACCGACAAAACTCGACTGACTGAATAGGAAATTGGAGATAATAGAAAAAAAAGAAGATTGTTTAAAGCACAGTGAATAATTGGGAAAAGTCTGTAATGAAAATAAATGGTTTATTTGGTAAATTACAATTTTTTTCATTACATTTAAAATTTATGTTTTTAGGTTCTACAAGAACAAAAATTAAGAAAAATGCTTCAATGTTCAACAATTATAGCTAGCAATTACGCAATATTTTCATACACAAAAAAAAACATTTATTCAGTAAATTTGCCACCATAAAGGATGATTCGTTGAATTCTGGTATTTTTTTTAAAAGAATATAATTGCATCATTTTATGTATTTTTTGTCTGTTAGATCATTTTATAATTGCTAGTAAAAATTACACTGACTGGTGTCTATCTTTTACAAAGAGAAAAGCTCATGCTCTATTTCTCAATCTTCTCTTGTTTTTTGTTGTTGTTTTTTTTGCCGTTTTATTTATTTTTTTCCTCTTCTTTCCATTTTTTTTACCTTCTTTGATGCCTGTTTGATTTTTATTATTAGTGGTCAGTGTCCTTTACAGGTTTTCGGGGCTTGACGTCGTCAACCAGGCAGGTGAGATAGGGAGTGGTGGAAGTAAGATTCGTAGTCCCCATGCCCGCGCCTTGTTTTAGGATAATCCACCACTGTGTTAAGTGTATGGAGAACAGTTATAAATTAAAATTATTTGTGTAATATAAAACATCGTTAATTTAGATATTTCATAATGTACATGATTTCAAAATATAAACTAAATAATTAAAGCTTACTTACTTAAAATTTGTTCAAAGAGAGAAAATACATATTTTCAATGGATTCGGCAGAAACTAAAATAGAATTTATTTTTTATATTAAATTAACATTATTAGGTTGTTTAACAAATTTTGACACGTGTTTCTTTTGCTTCCCTCACTGCTTCTCGTAGAAAGAAAAAAACCCCAACCTCCATTATGTAATTTACAAGTAAGAAAAAAAATCAGGACCGTTTATAAAATTAACAATTTATAATAACTGAACTTCATCAATATATATTTCAAAAATATGAAGAGCAGTATAGTGACACGAGCTCAATTAAATTAAATCTCACAAAAACAATTCTATTCACTTGCCTCTTTACAAATTACAAACGACAAGGCCTATTTGAAATGAGTAAATATTGTAAATCCCCAGTCGCTACGCGATAATCTAAAACACTTTGTGTAACGAATGTTGTTAATTCAGAATGCAATTTACTGTCTCTCGTACATGCATTGCATCGCATTGGCCTGCAGTTAAGTTGCTTGCATCGCCCTGTGAATATATCACATCACTCTATCCACGACAAACGAGATGTAGATCTCCGAAACTGGCTGACAACATATTAAATTATTAATAAAATGTCTCTCCTCTTTCAAAGGCGCGTATTACATGATCGAAGTTGTACGTCACAAATAAAAGATATTGACATATTCTTTTTTGACAATCACTGCTTTTATATAATATAATATATTTTTACCTT
The DNA here is from genome assembly GCA_031772345.1 of Himalopsyche anomala. NCBI lineage: Eukaryota > Metazoa > Arthropoda > Insecta > Trichoptera > Rhyacophilidae > Himalopsyche > Himalopsyche anomala. The sequence goes on along the minus strand of CM062832.1, from coordinate 7,619,081 downwards.
TCTTTGATAAGTAAAAAAACTGACACAAAAGTGTTATGTAAGTATACAAAGATGTGGTCTGTCTGGGACACACAGCTGTACATCATTAAAACTAAATGCCATTTGTTCGACGTTTGCATTCTAACAGTATTTTTTTACGGTAGCGAATCATGGCACCTGACAAAGACTCAGAAAAACCGTATACTGAACTTCGAGAACAGATTCTTGCGTCGAATATTGGGGGTGAGGTGGTTTGATTTTGTGAGGAATTCGGAGATAAGGTAACGTACAAGACAGCGCCCAGTCACGCCAGTGGTTATGGAGAAACGTTAGAACTTGCTGGGTTACATTCTGCGGATGTCTCCGGAATACCTAAAAATATAATGACTTGCCGGCCAACTATAATAATATTGAATCAGAACGATCCTTGTTCTGGATACGACATTAACCCGTTACCTGCCATGATCCCCATTTGGGGTACGCGACTATTATTGCTCTGCAGTTGGTAGTACTTGCTGGAATATTTTTACTATTAACACAGTTACGTTCAGAAGAGTCTGTAGCACCATCTCCACAGAAAATAATTTGCAATAGCATTATAAGATAAAAGTTATAAGTGCTAAAAGTTAAAATATTAAGGTAAATCGTAAAAAGGTAAAACGTGACTTTTGTATAATATTTTTTTTGTATTGTTTCTTTAAATTTTAAGTTGTTATTTCGCGCATGACTAATATACAGGTTATAGTAAATGTTAATGCTTAGTTATAAATAAATTAAAAATCGCAGTCAATTTTATTACTGTTTTATTGCATGTTCCCATTTGGGGATCATGGCGGATGCCGTGTAAAATATTTGATACATGTGCTTTATTTTATTTTTTACTAATTTGTAGATATGCGTACGAGAAAATTTTATTCGCTTTCTGAATTGGAATAAATAGTCAATGATCCAAATTTTATGGTTGACAAAGAATCAGATCCTGAGATAGACCTTGTTGAACATCCACCCTATACCGTCGGTTAGATATAGGAGAAATCGGTGACGTATATTTCAGAAGACACTTAGCCAAAAGATGTTCCAGGCAGAGTCATAATTCATTCAAGCTTTCCACCAATAGAAGCTTCCACTTTGGGAAAAAATAATGAAAGTACATCACCTTCATAAATTCAGAAGATCTCCCTATCTAAATCTTAATCGCTTTGGAAAAATATAAGACCAGAATTTTCAAAAAAAAATGAGACAAGATGATGAAATTTTAAGCAATATGAAAAATATAATACAAATTCTGAAAGGAAAATCTTTTGTGGAAGTATTTGAGGAAAATATAATGGAACATATAGTAAAACAAAGTACATTGTATGCATCCCAAAATAACCGCCATGGTTTCAATTTTTTCACCAGACTGTCTAAGAATTTTTTTAGGGGTTTTATTGCTAACTGGATATCATTCTTTGCCCCAGGAACAAATGTACAGGTGCGAGGACGAGGGTTTATCTATTCAATGTGTAAGGAAATGTTTGTCACGAAACCGATATTTGGAGATAAAGAGAAATTTACACTTCAATGACAATGCCGAATTAATCTAGAAGCAATGTACAGACATTTTTTTTATATTGGTCCATTACTTGATATGATGAACAAACTGTTTCTGAAATTTTGAGTTTTTTCTACAAATATTAGTATCGATGAACAAATAATTCGATATTATGGCCATCTTTATTTCAAACAATTTATAAGACGAAAACTTATACTTTTTGGATTCAAGCAATGGGCAATGTGTTTTAGCGAAACTGGATATTGCTTCTATGCTGGATTATATCAAGGAATACATGAGGGAGATACCAAGAAATGGGACTAGGCACGTCAGTCATAATGAGAAATATTTCTAAAATCGATAATCCATCCATTTTTTTTATTTCGATAACTTTTTTATCAGTTTTGAGTTAATGAGACTGTTAAGTGATAGAAATATTACTGCTACGGACACAGTACGATATAGTTGAATGAATAACTGTCCAATAAAAGATAACAAAATTATGAAAAAAGAAATTTGACTATTCAATATGTATATGTTTTTTTACACGCCATATGCCATGATCCCCATTTGGGAACATTTATAAAAACTTACTTTTTATGGGGGTAAAATGTTTTTTTCGTCAAAATATTTTACCAAACCTATTTTTCAGTAAAAAGGAACACATATATTGCAAAAAAAGCGGGAAAAAAAATCTGGCAGGTAATGGGTTAAGTCTTAATTATAAAAGACTTCTTTAATGAGAGCATTTTTATAATATTTAAATTAAGAATTTTTACCAAGTAAACCTAAAGTATGTAATTATTGTATCAAATACATCATTAAGTAAATGGATAACTTCTTAAAAAAAAAAACAACCACGAAGTGTTATTTTCAAAAATATATGAAATAAGTGATTATTTAAATGACTCATTTCCATATCTAAAAAAATATCGTACAAAAAGAATATTTTAAATTATTCCAGTTTCAATCTAGGACTCAGCTTTGAGTCAAACGGAGTCACATACCTAATGGTCTACTTTTTTATTTTACCGCTCATTGAAATTTGATGGTTTATTGTAAGCCCTACCCACGTCCATGGTTACGGTTGTAGTATTGAGTTTAGCATAACCATTAAAAAGGCTTTAAACTTAGGATGAAAATTTCATCTGATTATTATTGGTATATTTGGTATTCTTAAGAGCGATAGAATTGTCATTTTTGCAATTTTTTTACGTCGGTTGATTACAAAAACAAAACAAAAACAGTATTTTTGGTAAAAGTTGTGAAATAATTATTTTTTTATTATTTATGAATTTTAATAATATAAGATCAGTTTTGAATTTAGAAGATTTCGTATACACGCGTTGTTTGCTGACAATGCATTGTTTCCTCGGGTAGAAGTCAAGTAAGTGTCTGCCAAGATTTTCTTCCATACAAATTATGAGTGACCCGGTAATGGAAATAAAACAAACCTATTGTCTTTTTGAGAATCGTTTTATTCACTTGATTAAGCGTATCACACGTACACAATGGACGCCATCGCTTTGTGACATTAGGCATTTTTTCAACAACATTCAATTGGTACCTTGTACCTAGCAATATAATTTGTATTATTATTAAATTTGGTTTTATTTACTAGATTCAAAAAGAGTTTAAAACGATAGGAAGAGACAATGCTATTGATCATTCATAATCAAAGTAGTTATTGAAAAGTTTTGATTCGAAAACTGTATTTCGCCCGAAATTCAGTTTCGACTTTGATTTTGACATTTTTTTTTTTACAAAATTTAACTTTTTTTTTGCCACGTATCTACGTACAAAACGATTATTGAATTGATCTTATATTTTCTATGCCTACCTTGTAGATATTTACTATAGCTATGGCTAAACAATTTATTTTATGTAATAGAAGAAAAATATTTAGCATTACAGCTGTTTTTTGTCAATGAATGCATCATGACTATTTGAGATAAGGTGGAAGAAAAGAGACATCATGAACACTCCTTGTTACCTACTCTAATTACCTTAAATTATTTATTTTAAAAAAATAGAAATTTTATTATGAACTTACCTAGACTTAAGCCCAAAGTTATCTTTGGCGACATTATAAGCAACATGTTTAACCAAAAATATGTCTTGCGTGCAATATTAATTACGTCCATATACTATTAACATTGAGGTTTTAAAGATTTTTTTTCAAAGCGTAAAAATCAATATCGATGTATTTAAATATATAATATTGATTTGTATTTGTACAATATACTTTCATTTGTTCTACGGTTTTTTTTAACATTCATTTTGAAAATAGTATGTATAAATATATATGGAATATCGGGTCAGCAGTATGGCGCAACAGTGCTTACAGCAGTATGGCGTACAGACTTCCGTGCTGAATCTCGAGTCCCAGTACGAACAGTATTTTTCGATCTGGGCTCAATCGATTCTGTTTGAAGGCATGGGTGATTGTGATGTCTAAAAATTCCCTCTCACCCTCTCCAATCCTTTAATAACTGGGCGTAGCAAGAGCAATTAGTTAACCACAAGTCCAAGCCTTATCTTTCTATCCCTACTACTTTCTTTGAAAAAGAGAAGTTGAGCGACTGAGTAACAAACAGTTCTCGTAAAAAACTTCTATTGAGATACCCCCATTTAGAGCCCACCCCACATTAGGAGCAAACATGGATATATATATATATATTATATTATACTGTATGTTTTTTAATGTATATGAAAGTCTGATGTTCGAGTGAACATATTTCATTGTTTATAGTTTGTTTTTGTCCGTAAAAGATTTTATGTTTCAAGTTGCATGCACAAGACTTTAACAGCTTTTGAAAACTGTTGTCTTTTGCATTGGTATTAACCATCAAACATTTGAAATATTTCGTTATAAAGCTAAAGGCACATGTACCGATGGTGTTTCGTAAAGTGAGGTGACCGAAGGGTGGCAGTAAGGTATATCTGAACAAGATTGCAACGATGCCCTGAAATGTAATATGAAATGCTTTGCTCACAAAGGAAGCGAACGCACAGGCCCTGCATAATGCTTCATTGTCTGGTTGGCTAAGATGAGCGGGCGGATGGTGGAATTTTGATTTTTAATGCTCAAATATCAGAGACGTTCGTGATGTAATAGTAAATGATCGTCTAATTTAATTAAAGAAAGCATGTTTTCCCGGAAAAAGAAAAATTTAATTAATATTAAATGCTTTCGAAAAACAATGTCAGTTACTTGTGACATAATCATAACCAATGTTCCCTTTAAGACAAGAGGTTAGCTGCGCGGAAATTTCAAAGGCTGCGCGGACCGATCAAATATTATTTCACCAACTGTCTTGGTAGTGCTCACCAACCCAGAATGGGTGTGCGGGGGCTTCCCAACTGCTGCGCGGCCGCGAACGCGCGCAGCTTGGAGGGAACGTTGATCATAACATAAATATCTTTGTTGTTTAATACCATTTTTTGTCAACACCTCAGAATAGCTACAATTTCAACCGCACGTAGGATATATTGTAGTTTTATTTCAAATACTTATTTTTCGTAGGTATTTCCTAAAATAATCTTCAAATAATCTATGTAACTGAATTTTTACCAATAAATATATACCTAACCTCTTCCACAATTAAAAGTAAAATTATTTATATATTCCATAGATACTGTTGAAATAATATTTAAATCATATCACATCAATAATTTATATCTCTCATTAAAAATAGTAAAAATGGCATGTATTGCATCGGATGAAACCATAAGAGTATTGTAATATTTTATTATTGGAATGACTCGTTACTTGAATTTATACATGCACATGTAAATATAAACTGACAACACAGCATAGTAAAACTTCAACGCGCGGGTCTACGACATGTAATAAACTAACGCAGGTCGTTTAGTTCCGCCTCTGAAGAGTGCGTTGGGCATTTTTTGTCATACCCTTTCATACAAAACATTTCGCAGTGCGAATTATCGCTACGACTTCTTCTGTTTGATAATAAAACGGAGAAGGTTTTGTGCGTGGGCACGTATTGCATAAAACTTATGCTTTATTCTGCTGTCTCCTTTTTTTGTTGTTTTATACGCCGTCAAAGTTTTTCATCGCGCTTAATGCGCATGTTTGCCCTACCGTGGTGAAACGGCCACAGTGTTGCCTGTCTGCAAATCATTTTTGCCTATAGCGTGGGCAAAAAGGCCTTTGTTGTGCCAAAAGAACACCTCTACACTAAATAAAAGCCAGTAGAAAACCCCTTCTAGCAACAATGGAAATATCAGTTAAATATTATTTTACTGCTTTTTAATCATGAATATAAATAACTGATATCAATTGAATACTTAAACCGACAACAGAAAAGTGACTCGTATAGTTAATCTTTTGTAACATATAATAAAATAACATTTTCTTTAATCGCTTTTATGTTAATTTATTAAGTAAAACTGATCGTGATTAGGGCATCCAATCCCGGGATCCGGGATCCCGTAATCCCGGGATCCCGTTCAATTTTCTGATCCCGAAATCCCGGGATTGACATGGTCGCGATCCCGGGATTTCGGGATTGAGAAATTTGGAGTAAATCTCGAAAAGTGAGATGAAATTGGCAAATTGTCGAAAAGTATACCAAATTTAGGATTTCAAATTCCTCGGTGAGCTAAAAAAAAAAACGAGGTTTCGTGAGAATACGGGGAAAAAGTATACCAAATCGGAGATTTCAAATTCCTCGGTAAATTTATCTCAATCCCGGGATCCCGGGATCCCGGGATTGAAAATTTATCAATCCCGAAATCCCGGGATTGGAAAAAGGCTCCGGGATTGGATACCCTAATCGTAATGTTTGTTTGAATTGAACTGTAAAAATTGAGTTAATGATTTTTTCAAAAGACAAAGTAATAATAATGGGGCTTAGAGTGAAATGGAAGAAATTTATTTATTTTCAATGTTATTATGTACTATTTATTTTATTTAGTATTATTGTATTAAGGTACTATATTTTTTCAAAACAACATTACTATAAAGGCAAACCTTTGATCTCTCAACTGTATGTTTGCTTTTAAATATAATGCGTTAAAAAATACTATTTCTGTTTTTTTTTCCCCAAAAACAGTGTTTTGTAGTTTTGCCCTTATCACAATAAGTCATCGCTCGTCATTTTGAACCCGTTACAGGCTTAATATTAAAGAGTTGTTTACAAATACTGATATGAGAATAATTAAATAGTATTTATACACGAAGTCATGCTTAAAAAATATTTTAGTTGTACAAACTATTATTTTTAAATATCTTCTTCATATCATGCAATTATCAAAACATATAAGTTAATAAAGAAAAAAAATAATTTATGAAATAAATGAAGTTCATTTATTTACTCAGTTATGAAAAAAACAAAGATAATTACGAGGCACCGAGTACACAGATGAAATATTTTTTTATTAATTTACCGAAATTTTCCAGATATTCTAGAGCCATTTTATAAATTTAAATAAATATACATTAAAATAGAATTATTCATGATAAAACGGGTGGTTCAAATTTTATTTACTTTGTACCGACTGGCTTTTTAATTAAAATAAGTGTCTCTTACCCCTTGTCATATTTAAACACAACTAAGGTTATGTTCTTCACAAGTACAGTCTGTTTGCATTCTGCTTACAATACTGATACACTGGTTATAGTTTTTTCGGTATATTTTACATACCCAGTTAAAAAAAAGTATTAGTATACTGTATTTAATTAGTCAAAACTCTGGTTGAACAATGATCATCGCGTATTGAATATTTTAATGTTTAAAAATTCAATATATTTTTATTACATTATACAAATATTGGCAATCTTTATTTTGATCTCTCTGTTTTTTGTATTACATAATAATACAGTGTCTATCTGCCAATATTAAAATTTTAAAAATGTGAATAGTACTGTGTTTAAAAATATAAATTTTAACATTTATGGTGAGAACTGTCACTTATTGATGGGACGCTATAATATGTGAACAAAATAAAACACATTTTGTGTCCTAATTCTGATTTTAATGATAGCCAAAACTCTATATATTATTGTGCTAAAATTAATATATTATTGTATATTAGAGTCTGTCTTCGAGTGGTCATCACCGCAAGGTTCAAAGCTGACGGGCTCGAATCTGTCAGTACAAGTAGTTTCATAAATTGTTTTTTCAATATATTTATGGATTTCTGTTCGAATGCATGTTTATCTGTAATATCTGAAATTATCTCCCACCTATTCTTTCTTAACAAATAGAACTTTGCGGGGGCAGTCAACTAATCACTAGTATTGGCTTAGCTCAATTATTTTATCCCTTATCTCTTTGAAAAACATGGTTTTCAAAACTTTATGATAGTACGCCTACCCTTAAGAACAATATTTTTGCGCCTCCACACTCTTTATTTCAAGTAATGACAAAGATACGTTTTAAAGGGTAAATATATATTTTAAGCTGTTCGCGCCTCCCTTTGCAATAGATAATAAATTAATATAAAAAGGAATGAAAGACGATTGCATCGTCTGAATCATGCTGTTCGGAAGCCAAGAAATATTTTTTATATTGCGCTTACAACATATTTTATATTATTTTCATGAGTCAGGCTTAAAGCGATACTAAAAACAAATGATAAATAGCTTTTATGAATCGCATAAAACTTCATACAATGTTTCTCGTAAAATTTGGCCATTTCATTTCGATCGCAATGAATTATTTTGATCGACATTCATTGTTCGTCGCATCATAAAATTGTCTGGCACATAATATTCCATCCAGAGATTGGTCGGCAAAAGTCAAATTCGTTAACCCAATAAAACTGTAATCTATAAACAAACTCCAAGCTAACGGATGATATTCAATGGTAAATTCCAAGAACAATCTTTGTTCAAGAAACCGACTAAGGAATGTTGAGAAATTTATATCAGCCATAGTGAAGATGACGAAAATCTTTTCAATGTTTTATGTTTATAAACAAGTATAGAAATGGTAAAAAATTGCGTCGGGTCTATGGCGCAGCCGTCAACGTGATTTCAATCGACTTCTGTTCAAAGCCATGGCCGTTTGTGATGTCAAAAAATGATCATTTCATCGCGAAGCGAGAACACTAACCTAGTCAATAGTCATGTCTTTACTCATTCTTTCTGCAACGAAGTAACAAGCAGTTCTCGTAGAAACACCGCTGTTGACATACCTCCATTAGGAGATCATAATCTCTATGTCGAGTGTGGACATGGATTAAAAGAATGATTATTTTTAAAAAATCTAATTGTGTATATAATAAATACTACATGTTCAAAACAATTAGAATTATCCGAATAAAAGTAAATGACAATATTGATTATAAAGATGTAGTATAAAATTTAAAATGTTTTTTTATGTCCCTAGTTGTGATACCTCTTTTGCCTCTTTAAGAAAGATCTTCAGGCCGGTAGGACGGTTAATAGAATAATAAAGATATGGCCACATCTATCAAAGAAACATGTAATGACGTATGTTAATTTCATAGAGGTCTATTATTTTCGCGAGCACGTTTGTTCAAAATATACTACACTTATGAGACTAAAAATAATTATAATGTTTTATTTTGCTATCTTAATCATAAATTTTACAATGTATAATTGTAGGGAATGTTCACTCGCAGCGAAAATAGTTTTTCTTTTTTATTTTAGTATTATGGGATGTCTTTAATTAAAAAAATATGTTCAATAAATCAAAACTGTCAAATTTAACAATTAAAACAACCGAATACATTTATTGATGTTATAATGAACGCTATTTACAATAATACAAAAATACTTGTGAATAAAAATAATTAGTGAAAAACTAAACTTGATTTTTCTTCTTATTTTGTGATTATTATTTAAGAGATATATCATGTTTCCGAATGCTATCTCATAGTGACATCCCTTCAAGAATTAAACAAACATATTATAAATAAAGCATTTTTTTAAATTCAAAACACAGTATAAAACTTCGGAATATACCAAGGAAAATGAGTTAGTCAGAAACAAATACAATAAAATAAAAAAGTTATATAGATTAAGATTAGGTCTAAGACGCCGCGTAGTCATTTGATTCATTTATTAATTGTCATTCTCGAAGAGATGTTAATAGATACGCGATACAAATTGCAATAATGTTAAAATAAATTACTTCTCTACTTTTTTTAATTAACAGTCCATTCGGTTTGTTTTAATTACAGTTTAAAATGCAATTATTTTAGTATCGAGCGTTCAATGATCAAATCTGTAACAAATGCTGATTGTAGAGAACGTAGAAATTCAGAAGCAATTATTATTTCTCTTGAATCTTAATTAAAGCATTCGCAACTTGTATGACAACATTTAAATTAATTTTTACTGATTAACTATTTTTTATTTTGCTTTTATTCTCAATGTATTATTTATATTGATTGCAGAAAGAATGCTTGTACAATAGATTTTTTAATTTTTAAGACCTTCAAAGACTATTTGTTTTGGTTAGTATTTTACTAGTTAATTGGTCACCATTTAAATTAAATCAATAGTAAAATTAATCCATGTTGCAAATATCTTTGACCTCACTCATAAATAAATTTATTTCTTATATTTACACCATAGGTTCCCAACCTTTTTCCGGTGGCGAACCCCTTTTATAAAAGCCATGTAATTAGGGGACTCCTCCGGGAATGGGAACTCTACGTGAAATCGTGTATAATTCGTCGTTTTTTTAACTCACCGAGGAATTTGAAATCCTTTGGCGACCCCCTAGAAAACTTGTCGCGACCCCCAGGTTGGGAACCCGTGGTTTAAACGATACAATTATTTATCAAGCGTCAGTTTAAGTTCACCTGAGTACTTGAACGCATGAAGATTCTGAAAGGCAAAGCCCGGAAAGATAGTGGCAACATTTGTGCTAATGTACAAAATATGAACGATTAACATTTAATATTATCGCTATCTTAAATTAAATGAAGTATTTTAAACTATCGCCGGAGGGACGAATGATAAAATTTTATGTGTAAGTAACATGGTGGCAATATACATATGTTACTTAATCGGGATTTCATATGGTCTTAGATTTTTTCTATATAAAAAGATAGCAGTATTTTAATGAATTGATAGTAATTGATAAATATCAGTGTATAATTAAAAATACAAAACAAAGTCGCGGAAAAATATATAAAATATTGTGTGCCTTGACTTTTAAAACTGTCTGTAATCCCGATCTGACCGTCAGATAATCTCGCATGAATAATGTTGATAGAGAAAACTTTGTCTGGACGATTAAAAGAGATCTATCTTTCCGAGAAAATCAAAGTAATTAATCGCATTGCTTCATGGACATGCGGATTAACACGTCTCTAGTTACAAGTCATTTATTCTTTATAAGGAGCGTAGGTAGCCTAGCCTTATGCATATAAACAGAAGCAAATACTCAAATTACTTTAATGGGTTGGTATTATAAATCAAACCATTAATTTGATTAATAGGATGTTACTTCTTGAACTTTCATAATAATGAAATGTATCTGACGTTCATTTGATGTTTGCAATATCTGTTTAACAAAGAATTTCATTTGGAAATTGTTTTGTAAAAGCCAGATTTCAAAACATAAAAAGAAGTGTATTTTATATAAAATTAAATATTTGAAAATAAAATTACTACATATTTGAAAGCTGCAATAAACGCAGTAGTACATTTTTAGCCATATAAATTTATTAGTTTACGGTAAATTTTATATTGTTACATATTATACGTGTACTAAGTAACAATCGATTGATTATTTAAGTATTGCATATAATTGCATAGGAGTGATAAAAAATTCATTCCTTCCCCAGAACGCTGAGAATTGCTGTGAAATTAAACAAGTATTGGCAGTATTGGCAGCCCGCCACTGCACCATAGCAATAGTAAACAGGGAACATCAAAAAATTAAAAAATATTTTTGTTTAATGCCGCATTTATTTGATATGATGAGGAGCAATTTCGCTCATCGCGAGCATTTTCAATTTTCAACAAATAAAAATAAACATTAGTACAAACATATTTTTATTTTATGAATATAATGTATTTTCACCAAGTATTGAAAGTGAACACCTTTAAAGTGAAACAAAGAACTGTTAAATGAAGATTAATTTATTTTTGAAAAAAGACAACAGATACAAAATATATTTATTTTAAAGTTTGACGTGACTTCCTAAATAAAAAACAAGATTTTATAAAATGACCTCTATAACCTCTTAACACAAATTAGTAGTCAATCCCAAAGCAGAATTTTGTCGATCCCAATTAAACAGTATGAAGTATTTTAGTTTTAGTTTCTTATCCGAATCAATATTACAAGAATATTAAAACTGTTTTATTTTAATTTTATAATGCATTTATATTTAACACCAATTGATAGTCATAAAACATTTACATCGAAGTAGCTCCCATTTTTTAAATGTTGGGTACCCGTGCAGTAGACGGTCAGTTGAATTGCATTATAATAAACCCCTCAATCTATTAAGACCTTCATGTCGGATAGGTCACGATTTTTTTTTATCATTAAGAGATGTCACTGTCACGGAAACTAAGGCTTACCTCACCTCCAACAAAATAACGCAAAACACTGTGAATCTCTTTTTTTAATATGTATTTACATCATATTAAAATCAAAACGTGATTATTATGAAACTTTCTCACAGGTAAAAATTGACGACTAATCATTTATTGTTAAAAATAAATTTATCAAACGTTAATTTGATTATTTAATCTATAGATGTTTCACATTTAAATTTATTCATAGGATGACAACAGAATCTGTAACCGTGTCATCATATATTTTTTTTTATTCTTCTTATATTTTATTTTCAGGGATATTATTTTTTGACAACAGTTTTACACTGTGCAGCAAAGTGTGCAAAAATATTACCGATCGCTTTCTATGGGACGCCATAAATGCTATATTTTTTTTACACAATCGTTTGTTTGGTGTCTCTTCTTCTCAACTGACTTGGCAAAAACTTTTCTTGTGTTCTATCCGTATTGTCAAATATTTAATACTTTGTCTTAATTTTTATAATTAAATTGATACGTTTTTAAAATGATCCATTGTGGGCATATTTATTCTTCACATTTAACACATACATACATTTATATATACATATATATGGTGTTTTTAATTATAGTATTAAATTAAATGTCGATGTATGGAGGGAAGGCATTACATAATATATATTCAATAAATATAACACTCTTTATTACCAATTCTAAGAGTTTCGCTCATGACGAGCATTTTCAACCAATAAGAATACACATTAATAAAGTGCTATTTAAACTGCATACTAAATATCACTGTTTTAATTTGTATTCTTTTCAATGTAGAATTAGTACAAAAGAGTGCTTTATTTTTTTGTACATATTACATCATTAAAGTTTTCCGATTTCTAAAATTATAAATGCGTACGTCACAAGATGCTCTATTCTAGAATTGAGAGGATACGAGTGTTGGTTTTATTTACGTTTCCATGGATGGAAAAAGCGACCATTAATCAGCTGGAAACAGTTATTACCCCGCGACTAAAAACCACTGGAAGACTGATCAATCACTTCAGCGTGCGTTCGCGGCCACGAAATTTTCCCATTATATTTTACACCGCCTCCGCAGTATGTATTTGATCTTAAAATTTTACGACGTGAAGATTTGTTTGCCCTTGTCTCTTAAAATAACTTCAAAGTATTCCTTGGACAATAAACTTATTTTACGAGAAAAGCAATCTTGAGGCGTTTACTTAAAAGTGATAGATCCCATACCCGCAACGTTGTTTTATTGTGAGATTAAACAATAAATTCTCTGCAATTGTGATATTTTTTATTACTAACAGTTTACATAAAAAACAAACCGGTACAAATAATAAACACAACAAGTCAAGTAAAGTAACACATTAATTACTTCTACGACATTACAGTATTGCTTCATATTAAAAAAACACGGGCTTAATTGTTGATACCGCCGCGTTTTTAAGCAAGCATATATTATACGATATATTAATTTATAAAGTAAAACAATACACATAAAATATCTACTGTGGAAAGGAAAAAGGACGTAACCCACACATATCAAATTTTACAGGAGACGCAATAAACCTGTATCGATGATTTTGGGTAATAGGCAAATTATGTAATATAGACAAACTTAAAATGCACGAAGACTTGTAAATTGGTGTTTAATTGACATAATCTAATAATAATTTAATAAATTGTTTAAGAATAACCTTTTTTTAAGCCTATTTTACTGTTTGCAATTTTGACAGGCCCAACTTTTTTCAAACTAAAAGTTAAATTTAGATACTAATTCGGCATTTGCAGCTTACGTCCTTTTGATAGAACGTGTATCAAGTTGTGTACATTGTGATTATCGAAAAAAGCTGTTTTGAAAAATCTGTGGGTTACGTCCTTTTTCCTTTCCTCAGTCGATATATATATATATATATATTAATTATTCCATATCCGCTCCCTATACGGAGCATATGGTCACCACGAAGTTCCTCCATGACTCTCTATCTCCAGCCAGTCTCCTTGCTTCCTCCCAGGTCATCCCAGCGTCCCGCAACTCCGCTGAGTACATCCTGAGAATGGTCATCAGTGGCCTTCCACGACGCCGGTATCCATCCGGTTGGAAGAAGAGACAGGCAGGGTTCAGGCTCTCTTGAGGCATCCTTAACACGCGTCTAAGCCAGGACCACCGCCGCTTCTTTATTTTGGATGTAATTAGAGGCTGGTTAGTCCGCTCTCTAATCTCCGTATTCCTGACAAAGTCAGACCATTTCACTCCAAGCATTCGCCGCAGGCATATGTTTTCGAAACAAAGTATACGGTTACTCTGCGATATATTACAGATTTTAATTTAATTAATTAAAAAATACTTTTGAATAAAAATTTAAAAATAATTATATTTATTTATAAAGACAGCAGATTTAAAATATTCATTGTATCGAGTAGTTCGTAATGCTAACAGTAAGTTCTTCTCTCTATACGTCTGTATATTTCGTTACACTCTAAGTAAAACAGCAAGTAATTAATTTCAACAACTTCAATTGTTTTTGAATCTATCGATAAAATTAATTTGTAAAGCGTATCTCAGACTGTCTAAGCGTTCAATTGATTTTAAAACATTATTCCATTGGTAACATCAAATGAAATGAATCGTGTTCAATTTTAAGCGTTGATCGAAAGTATTTCTTAACTTCTTATTAACAAAATAAGTCTTAATTTATCAGTGAAATAAATAATATTTAAAATTCTATCCGTCGCAAAATTAAAGTTTAGCAGTTTTATCTGTCGCTTTTCGTCTTAAAAAGTGTACGTTTAACCATTCAATTATTCGGGATGATACAATTTGGTATATTATACATATAAGTACAGACCCAGTGCTTTATGAAAGTGACCACCCGGCTGCACGTCACTGACTGATGAGAGCACCCACACTATTCATACATATCAAGCACTGGTATATATGTATATATCAAACCATGATAGAAGAGGGATTTTGCGATATCATACAAATTATATGTTTTGATATCGACCTGTTATAGACAAAAAGATGTAACTGACAATTTATAAATTTTACGAGAGAAGGTTTTTTTTAAATAAGTTCGAAAAAATAATTCTGTAAGTGCGGTTAGTAAATAATAATATACGGTAAATGCTTATCCTGATATTACAATAAAATTGACTGATTACTTTCAGTTCTCTAGGTCAGCGTTTCTCAACCGGGGTCCACGCGGAACAAGCGATAACCAGTCAAAACAGTAAACTTCACAACAATCACAGCCCTTAAAAAGATCAGGCGAATGGCATAACGCTCTAAATGTTTTGACACTGACGCCTTAGGCAATAGTTTTTGATTTAAAATACAATTTATCAAATTGTGTCGCTTAAGTTCTTTTGTCGATTATGGGTCGAATTATATGTTAAATTATTGATATTAATTAACAGGGATACTGAATCCAGACTGCCTTGTTTTTTTCTTATTACAATTGAGCATATTTTGTATATTAAGTCAAACCATATACTTTAGTCATAAGCTAGTAA
The DNA here is from genome assembly GCA_031772345.1 of Himalopsyche anomala. Taxonomy (NCBI): domain Eukaryota; kingdom Metazoa; phylum Arthropoda; class Insecta; order Trichoptera; family Rhyacophilidae; genus Himalopsyche; species Himalopsyche anomala. The sequence continues at coordinate 7,603,539 of CM062832.1, read as the reverse complement.
ATAATTCGTTACATATTTTAATTGTAGAAAAATCACACAAATAAATTAACAACTAGGTCATTATATTTTTTTTTGGCAAATTCTATTTTTTTTAATTAAATACACCCAAAAAAATATTATATAAAAATGTATTAAAATGAAACATCCTTCATTCGGGATTCCAGTATTATAAGTGAGATTTTGCAACTTCCATGTTATCTATTTTACGATGCGCTCTCAAAAATACAAAACAATCAACTTTCATGAAGTTGGCGTAGTACATACAATATTATAAGGTACTATCTGCATGGTGCATTTTGTGGTACTCGTTTAAATTGCACGCAATCCACAGTATTCTTAAGTAACTCACTCAAGTATATATTTTGCGGCAGGGCGGTATTACAAGGTAAAAGTCATATTTGAAATCTTTACTATATATATATATTTTTTTTAATCCATGTCCGCTCTCAATGTGGAGCATATGGCCTCTTAATGGACGTAACAGGGAAAAAACTTGTGTTGAGATAACACAAGTTTTTTTTCTACGAGAACTGTTTGTTAACTCAGTCGCTCAACCTAACTTTTTTCAAAGTGAGTGGTAGGGAAAGAAGGATACGGCTAGAGCAGGACTAGTGATTGGTCAATCGCTATTGCTACACCCAGTTATTAAAGGATCAGGATGGGAGGAGAGGAAATGTTGTGAATTGACATCACAAACACCCAGTCTTTGATCACAACTTTGAATTGAATAATTCTCAAATTCACTGTGATCTGACCGAGAATCGAACCCAGACCTGCGTAATTGGTAGAGCAAGCTCTAACCAACTGGGCCACAGCAGGTGACAATAATATTTTTATAAATCTTTGGTCACCCTATTATATTACTGTGTAACTTTCATTCCATATTATAAACCAACATTTTTATGAGAGATGGTGGCAAACAGCTCTATTTTGATTGTGATACTTTTTGTGATAAGTGATATAATGAATAAAATATTACTCACACATTCGTCAAGTATTCGTCAAATATCACTAACTTATCATTTAAAAACATACGAGAAAGCTTACATTTCAATATTAAGAAAAAAATCATAAGCAAAAGATACAATTCACCAAAGGAAATAATAGCATGATTGTATTCGATTGAAAAACATGGATTCTTTATAAATACTGTTTACTTTCAAAAGCTTCTCCAGGCTATGTTAACCGTAAAAAATAATGAATTATTTTCTTTTAAAAGAATATATCTTTTTTAACAATAGTTTACTGTCAAGGCGCCAGATGATGTAGTGAAAATTAATATTGGATATAAAGCCTATGAGATTTTATTTAGTTCAGTCACTCAAAATATGATCATAGTCATAATATAAAAACTTCAACATTTAATATTTAATTTGCTAAAAACCAAATACAGAACATTTGGATGCCAATCGGAGTGCATATAACTGTGCTACAGATTCAGCATGTCATTTATAAAAAATAATACTCACTTCATTAAGAATCATAAATGCTTTTATGATAATTCGAGAGCTTAATTTATCATAATGATATAGTATTCATAGTTCGATAAAAATATTTTTTATTGCCTCTTCCGGATGTTTCATATTTCATAAGCTGAATATTTATGAATTATTAAAATAAATTCTAAAAAGGATGTTTACATTATTTTCATGGACACTCTCAAGGTGTAAAATGATTTATGTGTTATATGTTAAAATACTAAATCACAGAAATATTTTTACGACGTCCGCTTGAGAAATATTATATGCTTGATTACATCCAAATTTGATAGACAAGTCTATTTTAAAAGGTCGATTGAATAAATTACAATACTAAATTTCATAATACACATTTGAGATAATTATAAGTTAAAGATATTAAATTCATTAAAATAATTTGCAACGGTTTCTCTGTTCTTGATATTTTAGATTTTAATGTTTTATTATGTAACTTAATTATAGTTTAAAATTTACCTGTTTTGCATAGCATTATAAGTTTACATTGCGAAACTGTGAATATCAGTTTTAATGTGTGATTTTAACCATGTGTTTTTTTGATGACTTTTATTCTAAAGTCGATCTCATTGAAAGTGATTAGGTTCTCACTGGTCATTTTATTCACAATGCTATTTTTATCAACAATTTCACGACCATAATCACCTGATTTTTTCGTTTCTCAGGCTGAACAACTAATTAATTGGTAAATGGCCTTCATCCTTAAGTGTGTCACAAATATCTAGCCGACTAATTAGCACCATATAAATTATTTAAAAAATACCAGTAGTAATTACAAAAATATCTTTGACTTTGTTTTAAAAAAACGGCCAATTGCTATTGCAATACTGAGAGAGTATGTAAATCAAAATCAGTATTTCGATGTATAATACATATAAGATCCCGCCATATTATCATAATCATAAACAAGTGATTTTCATAAATAACTAACGGTTTGTTTACATCATAATAAATCACGAAAGAGACGTCATTTTTGGAAACTGTAAATATTGATATACATCTTAGTACATTTAAAATATTACAAATCATTCAGAACGATTTTATTAATATATTTGAGATGCTTTCTCATTCAAAATCTGATTTTATTTCAGAAGTATTTTCAATACTGAAATGTCGGAATTTTCACATTTTAAATCCTGGTATTTTGGTACAAAAAAAAAACATTAATACCAGTATTTCAGATTCGGTAATACTGTTTTTATAATTCATAGTAATAGTTATATTGATTGAAATGCAATTATCAACAACGAAGAGTAATTTGTTTTTTAACGAAGTCTTAAATACATTTTTTGACTGAATTTGTGAACAAAAATATTTATTTGTTTTATAAGAATAAAGAAGAAAATCTATGAACATAAGTGTAGAATTTATTTCTTCGTGATACCGATGAACTTGTTTATCCAAATATTTTGCATGCTATAATTATGATAAATAGCAATAAACTAAATAATAAGACGTTATAAGAACATCTTTATTGTTTATAATATTGATGTTCAGATCGAATTGCATATTGTGGTACGGGCTCTGGTCAGAGTCATTATTATCTGTAGACGGGCTGACCCCATCATAATAACAATAATTTCTTCGTCCTGAGCAAAGAAACAATTGAGATCAATAATTTAAAAGCCAGCGATCTATGCCAGCGAAATTGTTTCTCTCCTGCCCAACATTATGCCGATCGGTCGACGTGCTTATTTTTATTCAAGGTTTGTTTGGATTATCAATAGAATATTATACTACTATAAAACAATAATACACATATTATTATGGTTGCCACTCAAAGTTGAATAACCATTATATCTGTTCAAAATCGCAATACAGCTTTTATTGAAATGTTTCTTACTAATTGAAATGTTTTACATTTTATTTATTTAATTCCTTTAACCATTTCTGATCGTTTTCATTATCAATAAAACAATTCAATGTATTACTTTTAAGGGGTTCACTGTCAATACTTACTTAGGGGAAATGTATTGTATTCAACAAAAAAAACACTATTATACTAACTCCACATTTATTTAATTCTTGATCACAACCGGTTTTGCTCATGACGAGAATGTCAAATTCCCACAATTAGAAATATGTTTGAATGTATTGTTAGTAACCACTCTAATTAAACTTTTCTATTATGCAATTGCATAAATAGTTTTTTTTTTTGTAGTGGGTAATAAATACTTATATTAAAATCAATTTAATGTCACTCATTCATATTTTTTATCTTCCTTGGTAAATTTATTTCTCATTTCTTATTTTTACTACCATTTGTTTGTAACATCCTTAATAATTTTACTTGGATAAGTTTAAAAAGCACTCTATTGTCAGATGATAAAACTCATAATGAGCAAAAACTGTCCTGGACATATTAAATTAATACAAAAGTATATTTTCTTAATCTAATTAAATTTAGATAGTTATATATATGTATATAGTATAGTTGCATTAAATATGATGTTGACTTTTTTCTCTTTTCGGCGTATTTCATTCTACGCATAGCTTTAAGTTAATTCAAAGAGACTGATGGGATTCGTATAGACTCCTCGCCAAATTTAACCTTGTAAAATCCATTTTACACCTTATTGTATAGACACACATCCAACCAGTCCAACTATTTGAGTTAATAAAAACAAATGTTTTTTTGAATAAAACTATGAATTTACACAGAATAATAGCATGCTATGTTCCCTTGAAAATATTCCTTTCAGTCGCCAAGTTATTGAGGATTCAATATCCGATTAAATTTATTTTAGATTATTGCATGCATTATGCATCTTTCAAGACTATGTATGCACTTTTCGGAGCGCTGCACTCATTTCACGTCCCATTGCATTCTGTTCAAGGGATATAAGACAGCAGCATGGCAGACAGAGCAATCAAATTGATTACTATCCAATGTACGATGCTATGTAAAATATTTTTCTACACAAAAAGGTATTTGAAATTTTAAACGCAAAATTGGCCGCAATATCAGCTATATAAGTTTATAATTGAAACAATAATACATATAAGATCGATTAGACACTAACATAATTTGATTAGCTTAACTCAACGTTTTTTTGATTAATGAATCAATAAAAGCTCGTACTTTTCTCAAAAGTAATTTTGTGCACATGATTTTTACTTTGTCACGCTGTTATAATAACTTAAGTTCATTAGATTCTCAGAAAAAATAGTTTTATATTATATTTTTTTAATCGATTTATGGATTTTTGTTCGAGCACATAATAGGATATATGCGATACCTAATGTTCCTTCTAGGGTATCCAATCCCGGAGCCTTTTTCCAATCCCGGGATTGAGATAAATTTACCGAGGAATTTGAAATCCTCAATTTGGTATACTTTTCCCCCGAATTCTCACGAAACCTCGTTTTTTTTTTTTTAGCTCACCGAGGAATTTGAAATCCTCAATTTGGTATACTTTTCCCCCGGATTCTTACGAAACCTCGTTTTTTTTTTTTTAGCTCACCGAGGAATTTGAAATCCTCAATTTGGTATACTTTTCCCCCGAATTCTCACGAAACCTCGTTTTTTTTTTTTTTAGCTCACCGGGGAAATTAAAATCGACAATTCGCCAATTTCATCTCACTTTTCGAGATTTACTCAGAATTTCTCAATCCCGAAATCCCGGGATCGCGACCATGTCAATCCCGGGATTTCGGGATCAGAAAATTGAACGGGATTGGATGCCCTAGTTCCTTCCACCAATCCGATCTTACAAACGGATTGCAGCGAGAGAATTAATTTATCACCGTGTACTCTCCTATTCATGTCATTCTAATATCTTAAAGGTTGAGCGATTAAGTAACCAGCAGTTTTCGTAGAACAACGTATATTTATATATTCTCCGTTATTTATTAAAAATATTTTTATTATAATATTGTCATTTAATCAATATGTTCACGAAAAATAATCTCCTAAGAATTTTTCGTGTTTTTATTACTTATTACATGATTTTTATATTTAAATATAAGCAATTTGAAAAAAGTTATTATTGAGCTGTCTACAATTTGTAATTTATTTTCTTATTGGTTGTAGTGAAAGTTTTTTATTCATTAATTGAACCTCCAAGAAGTGGAATGAGCTAAGTAGTAAAATGATAAAACTTTTTTCTATTGGACTATGTAAAATCACGTCTTTGCTTAGTGTTTTGGTGGATTACATATTTTTATTTTATGGATATAACACTATTGTAATATGTATTTAATGAGATCACTCCACCTTAACGATACTGACATGTTGAATATTATAATGCATATAACTTATCTGTTTCACCAATTATTGTAATAACTCGCTTGTATTTCGATTAGATTTACAAGCAAACCAATAATATGTTAAGCTATAGTCATTAGGGTTATTAATTTTCTTAGTTTTTTCGATTTGTATAAAGATATTTAAATAAATAAAGCTTAATATCGCCCACTATTATCAACTCAAATTTATTTTAAACGAATATCTATACAGTTCACAGCAATATTATTTACAAAAAAAAAATATTACGCACTCGTCGGAAGATATATTTTAATCAATAAATGCTAAGGCTGGCCAAAACTATCCGTGAACGTCTATTGATTGAATTTTTTAATAAGTGTTAAATAAAATGAGGATAATCGTGATCGATTTTGGATGTCGAGTGAAAAAAAAACTAAAGTCCATTCTGAAGCATCAAACGATAACATGATGTGTTCATCGACTCACACGCCGCTAGCTGCCTGCTGATTTATTTTATTTACTATAAATTATTTAGAACACATGACTAGGCGTGATTTTTAACCCTCTCGGCTAAGGGATTGTATGGTTTTTAAATGTATATCGGCTCCCACTGTGGAACGCTTAACATAATTTCAACAGATTTTTTAATAAGTCTCAAAATGTTTTTTCATAGAGCAAGTAGGGGTTTTCAATTAGGAGAGTACAGAATGTTTGTGTAAAGATATGAAATGATAATCAAAATCTATGCATTTGTATTTCAACATGTAAGCAAATTTTAGCCATTCTTCTACTGAAGCGGAAAAGGTTTTAAAGCCGCAAAAATATTTTTTAACTATCAGAGTCTATTTTATAATCATTCTTGTTTTAGTTGTTTAGTAAATTTAAATATTAGTTAATTTTCGCATATTTATGTTAATAGAGAAAGGTTATCAATACCAAATAAAAAAATCATTGTAAGCTATATTCAACCTATTGTATCATCGCTGATTGATATTTTTTGAAAATAAAATATCATTTAATTGCCACGTAAACATAAGCCGCCGGGAATATTATTTAAAACAACGAGCAATTCAGTGTATGCAAACTGTTAAATTTACATTCTTTTCAATCTTTCAAACAGTTTGCAAGCAAAATAAAGTTGCAGAAAAAGTTTTACCACGACAAAAGTTTCTATTTTTTTTAAATAATCGAATACACCTGATTTTACTTAATCGGTTACTTTCTACTTAACAATTTATAATTGTTTTTTATAACTCTTTAATTTTTGAATTTTATCAATAGCTGAAAAAATATAAAATTCACTACAAATTACATAAAAATAAAATACTAAGTCCGGCCTGTTAATACGTTTGTTATCTGTAAATTTTCATAACAACTCAATTGTGTTACCAATTACTTTAACATTTATTTGTATATGATAAAATAAACAGATACATTTAATAAGAAAACATTTATTCAATTTATGACTTTAAAATTTTAGTTTTCAATGTAAATTAAGATGTTAAAATAACTGAGAAGATGTATTGTGTATCTCTTCTAGACCACTATCATATATGAGTCAATATAGGCTTACATATATCTCCAATGAGGGCGTTGATCCGAATAAAATGTGGAACTAAATTCTATTTATGTTTTTTTAAGTTACTGATAATCGTAAACTTAATTTGGAATTCGCAAGACACCAACGGGTTAATTCAATTTCGCTCAGCATCTTTCAAATCCAATTCGGATTAATGTGTGTAAATAATAAATATTCGTTCACGATGACTGTTAATAACGATAACCCCAAGTCGTGAGTATGATAGAAAGTTTCTCATTCCGAATTCGGTTAATTCGATTTGATTGGGGTCAATCATTCCCCATCAACAGATGTGACCCGTTTTGAATGATCAATCATCTTGAACGTCTTATAGATGCTTAAAGCTAAGCGTCCACACTCAAAATCTTTAGACAGATTTACAAATGGTTTATTTTCTATAATAAGTATTACGAATAGTTAATTGATAAAAATATTATAATAACATGTTTATACTAACGTAAGCTAAAATATAATATTTGTATTTAAGATCACAGTTGTAAACGCACCCAAGGTGTTTTCTGTACGAATAAATATTTTGATTATAAACACAATTCGTATTTTTATATTTCAATGAAAAACCAAATCAACTCGAGTAGAAAAGACACCCGAAATACAAATGTCAAAATAACTTAAATCAGAACAAAGTAAAAACTTTGTCAAAATTTTACCCTTGACCGTTTTGGTTGTCATGCGAAGCTTCGTCCACTAGCACTAGAATGTAGAAAAAGACAACCATTTTCTATCAAAATATCTAAAATTTGATATTGTATTCCGACAAGTGAACACTATTTTTTTTAGTAAATTATAATATAATAATTATTGATTGTGACTCCACTGCCCAGAATGTACCTTAACTTGATCATGGCATAATCAAAACTATAGAGTCGTCCTCTGATCCAATGTTTCTTAATCTTTTTACATCCGCGGACCACAAAAAAATCAAAAAATATTAACCATATATTTAAAAATATTATCAACCATATATTTATATAATTGATTTTTTATTCAAAACAATTATTTTTTCATAAGCCTGATATAACAATAATTAAGTATATTAAAACAGACAATAAAAAAAATATAACATAAAAATTCAGTGTTCGCGGACAACCGGTTAAGAAACTATAATCTGATCAACAATCCGATACACCAAACATCTTGAATTTCACCATTTCAATATTCTTCATTTTATATTAAATAATATATTGTTTTAGTTAATTAAAATTTATTTTATACCGAATATGTTAAATTCATCGCGAATATTACTAAAAAAACACTCTTATATCTCTTTTTTGGTATTGTACAACAATTGTACTTGTCTTTAAGAATGTTAATGTTTTTACCTGACCTAACGTACATACATACTAGTATATGCACAACTTTATTAATCAAAGAAGAGAAACAGACCGACCTTCTGAGGCATTCTTTGCGTTTATGTTTACATTTAAACGAATAACGCATGCTTATGGTCTATATGTATGGCATACGAATTAAAAATTTGCGATTACTTTTATAACCATCATTATTTTAACACGAAACTGAATTACATAGATATTAATTTCATCAAATAGAATGTCCGTTTGCAAATATTAAATTTAATTGACTTGTATAATGTTATTTTCGTCGGTTCTTTGCCTATTTTTTATTTAGTCCTGGTTGTGCGTATGTATAAAACATTCGTCTTACTAAAAGATAAAAACATTATTAAATGTGAGACATAATAAATTCTATAAAAAAATGATGTAAACTATTCACATTTATAACCGTTTGAATACCGCACAAATAAATCATTAATATGTCCCAGAGATACTGCGTGTTTTTGAGAAATTAATTTTGCCTAACATACACTCGAATTCGATATTTTAAAAACCTATATTGACTCAGTATAGATAGCACTATACATATTCATCAAAATATTGCTTAAATTTTATTATAATACCAAGTATTTGATTTTGTAATGTCTTGGACGTCCGTGTTGGCTTGCATATGTTCCGGACCCTTGTGTCCGCTTGGTATTCAAGTGGTTAAGGTGATATTTCTCATAATGTTAACCACCGCGAAACTATAATACACATGTATCAAACGCGTTTATTGTCAAGATTTTCAAAGCTCATCAATCATGTATTGGAGTATATATGAAGCGTGTTAATCGTAAAAAATAAAAAATAGTCTAATTCTAATTGAATTGCACTATTTTTACAATTTTATTTAAGTATCAAGATTGGTTTAGCTGTATTTCATAATTATTTTTATAAATGTGATACCTTTTTACCAAAAAGTGACAGTTGACATTATAAACATGATCAGTTAAGTCGATTGCATTCAATCAGACAACACACAGCATGCAAACTGCTATTGTAGGGGCTTAGCGAGACAAAAGCAAAATTACAAAAATGTATTTATTTACTGTATATTTTATCATCGACTTTTTGTTTTATTAAGTATAATAAGCAAGTATGTACTTAGTTTTTTTCAACACAAAATTATTAATAAAAACACAATATTCCTTTGTACTTTATTCCACTTTATTTAATAGGTCAAGACCGGTTTCGCTCATTGCGAGCATTGTCAACTGATAAGAAATATAATTTAACAATGCTATTTATACAAAAATAAATTTAAATGAAAAGTTGTAAACAACAATTGGCATTGAAAATAAATTACCAATTACATTATAAGTGATTCTAAAATAGCACAAAATTAAAATGCTTAAGACATCTAACATATAATTAAAAATTTATCCCAGATTAATAAATTTCAAGTGGTGACTGAAAGTAATTACGAACATAATTAAAATTTGAGAAATTTTTGACAAAGTGATAAAATGTTACATTAACAAAGTGAATAGGCTTAATGATAGTTTCCTGTTTTTCCCCCGTTTCCAAGTAGTTGGTGTGTGTACATACTTAAACAAAATCGACAGCCAAGAAGATTCTGAAAAAGGAATTTTTCAAAGACCATGTATATCAATTCTTTTTTTTTTTAGTTTCAATTTTTATTCAAAAAAAATATTTGACGTTACAGCTTACGCCAATGCGTTAAACATTTTGAAGTTGAAAGATCATACGAGATATACTCGATGAGAATTTTTGAAAGTCACATGAGATTAACTCAAGGAGAATTGACTTCACAAATACCCATGTCTTAGACCTTAAATTAAAATTGAAAAAAATCCAATTTGTCATTGACTTTACCGGGAATCGAACCCAGACCCACCTGATCGGTAAAGCAAGCTCTAACCAACTAGACCACAGCGGGCGACAAAAGGAAATATATTTTTTTATAAATATACATATAAAATAATAGTTTACATGGGTTAATGCAATGGATAAAGTAATGGGGAACTTGCAAAAATAATTTGATCATTCAAAAGATCTGAATCAGGTCAAAATTTGAATCTTTTGATTTTTAGGTGTTTTATTCATACATTATTTTGTAGTTTCGCCCTTGTCACAGTAAGCCCTTGTATGATAAAAATACATCCACAAGCGCATTGCACTTAACATTTTTATTTTGCAAACATCGCATGTATACATTCAATTTAAACCTCCACAATTAACCTTAACCAGCTGATAAACATTTGATATAAATTCAAAAGTAATTCATATGAATTTTCATACAATGTATGCAAATGAGTAAAAAAACTCGTAGATAATAAATATTTCCTGCGACCGTTTTGTATCTCAAGGACTCACTTATAGAGCTTGCGTGATGAAGCGCCGTAAAACAATGCAAAACAAACATTAACTGAGAGATTGTATTACTTTTATAAAAATGATCACTGCCTACTTCAATACAAAGTTGCACACAATATAATGCATTATACTCCCTAGGGAGCTCTGCCAAGAGCTATCAGGTTTTATATCGTATCAAATCAATTAAGTAATAGGCATTTATTGGATGCAATATTTGTTGCTGTATTAAGCTGATATTATGAAAGATATAAGGAGTATTAATGATATACATTTATATTATATTGTGTCATATTAACTCAACATTAAAAATATACATACATATTTTCGTTTTTATTTATAGACATTCTCCGTGGATATTATTACTGTTCTGTAAGTTATAAGATATAATGCAATATTTTTCATTGAACAATCGGAAAAATCTTATAATTCGCGACCCAAATACTACAAGGTTCTATGTGAAAAAAATTGACGAAACAGAAGTAAAAATGCTACAGTCTTCCAAGTACCATTATTGGTATACATTGTTATTATTGATTCGTCAACATTTTTCACATAGAACCTTGTAGTACTCGGGTCGCGAGTTGTCCACAATGATTTTATAAAACGGTAATTTTCAACGAAATGAATTAGCTTTATATTTATTATAATGTGGAATATTTATTTCAAAATGTTTTTTTTTTTAATCTATGTCTGCTCCAAATGTAAAGTATATGGCCTTCTAATGATAGTGTCAAAGCATAAGTTTTTATACGAGAACTGCTTGTTACTCAGCCTCTTTATTTTCGAAGGGATAAAAAGGATAGAGCTAAGACAAAACTAATTGGTCTCGTTACGCCCCGTTATTTAAGGATTGTATGTTTGGTGGTAGGGAAGTTTTAGATTATTTATATATACTATGCGGTAAATATTTTTTATTAGTTTGCATTATTTATGTAGATTACTTGAGTCATGGCTTTGTGGCTTAAATATGAATGTGTCAATAAAAACACCACTTGTTTACGTTGTAAGGAATTAAGCAATATAAGAAGATGGCTTACTTCAAAGATTGAATCAAGTTCTCAGTTTTAACAGACTGAAGAGAATGTATGCATCGTATGTATAATTAAAAACAATCATTCAAAAAATAATTAATTTTGGTACTCGTTAGTTACAAAAAACATCGTTAAAATTAAAAAAATAACGCATCGTTACGTTACTCCTACATTGAAAGCGATATGCATTATGCAAACCAACCAACCGGTGATATGTTTTCCACAGAGAAAAAATAAACCTTTTCGCCGCGGGCCCTACAATACACGCTGATGTATTAATTATTGCTAGACCTGGTAACTGGCATGATCGATTTTGAAAAATGTTTCGTAGCTTTATAAGTCGTGTTTGGATATAAATCACTTTTGCTCAACGATAAACAAATAATACCAAACACTATTATATAGTTAGTACTACGATATAAACATTTATTGTTTTCACAGAATCAATTAATATTTTTCTTATTTTTTTATTGGTGTCCCCCTAGCCATCATATTTAATTTTTACTATTCATCATTTTTGTTTGATAAATGCTAGTAACTACTGCGAATTTAACGATATGGTATATCGTCGTTTATTTTGTACAAGGATTTTTTTTAATGTAACGAATTAAGATTTTCAATACATACGTATTCTTTTAACTCGTATCCAAAAAAAATAAATGTTTTCATACTTCATTTAACCTAGTACAAAAACGTTAACAAAAGAATAAATTTCAAATTAACTCAAATATATTGAGGAAAAAATCATTCCAGTGCTGTTTTTAGCGATAGAATAAAATACATTTATGTGTTTTATAAAAACTTACTTTTACGTACTTTGTGAGATACGAGGCTGTAGAAAATTACCGACGATTTGTAATATTAATCAGAATTTACTGTTGGGATCAATGCTTATATCAATACTGATAAAATAATAACAAGTATACAAAAGTGTTCCTGGAAAGTTGATCGTGGAATATTGATCGTATCTGAAACACCTTTTTCGTACAAAAAATCACAGATAAAAAAATCGCCGGCGCTATTTTTGGTAAGATTATCTATCCTACTTAGTTTAATTATAAGCATTTGAAATAAAATTCACCCAATATCTTTATATGTGATTAAGCGAATATTAACCAGTTCTCGTAAATAAAACTTCGATTAAGATGCTAAATTTGGATTCCACATGATTTATATAGCAAGCGGATATGGATGAATATATTATATTTTATTTCAATAATTTTGAAGAATATTTTGGTAAATAATTGAAAGACTTGGTATTGATAATTTCTTTTGGAAAGGTTTTCTTGTGAAGACAATAATTAAAAACTAGAAAAAGCCAGACATAAATATGATTATATTTTCCGTTAATTTTACGATATTACTTATCCATCCAAAAGTTAAAAATTACGTTACGTATCATTTTTTCAGTTTAAAATTATATTAAGTGGCTTGAACACGAGACGATCAAATAATTCACCACATTAAATGGGAGTTTCCCTTAGCCGTCGTCGCAAATCACTGCTGTAATAATAATAAAAAAACAGTAAAACAAATGAAGTGATCTCAAGCCGAACAAATCGATGAATATTTATTATTTGTATACAGTCCGTATTCAAATCCGAATTCGTATGGTGTCTGGTGGCCCACCACCAGTGGTGGGTGCATTCTTCTCGACATATACAATGACGTATAATTTCATGAACCAGGCAACAAAGCCAAATAATTGTAAATTGTATTATGTTTTCTGTAAATAACAATGTGGTGACTTTTGAAGCTAATAAATAAAATAAACAAAACTTTTTTTGTGATACCAGATGTTTTAAGTCGGTTTATAAATATGTATGTATTTCTTTAATTAACCCCCAGAGATGAGAGTTTTTTTTCGATAAAAAAAAATTTTTTAAAGCCATATTGAAGTCACGGATAACTTTTATTCCTAACCAAAATTTAAAAAAAAACGCAAAGTCGATGTATAGAAACCCCGCATGACTATAAAGTTATTCTCATCCTTTTATAACCGTGTACGGACAGTAGTAAGGACAAAAGTGACCGTATGGGCACGCAAATATTCGGGGTTGAAATATAGCTAAACGTGAATTTTATAAAAATATTTACAATTAGACCTCTTTAGATAAACATAATTTCAATACAAATATATTAACAAAAGAACTGTAAATAATTTGATGTTTTGATAAAAAAATAACTAAAAAAACGGAAATTCAAAACGGAAATTATTTGCCACTCCTTAAAACTTGCCGCTCCAAGGCAACTGCCTATTCGCCTATGCCCATGGAACGTCCCTGTAGCGAAGTGTAACGCTAGTGTCTTATAAACAGATTTTGTTAAAACGAATCATGTTAAAATGCTCAAAATTAATTCATATTGGGAACGGAGATGTTTTAAAAGATAATTTTCATAATTATATATTTTAATTATATCCCACTATGTATGGCAAGAGTTTGTATGTTGTTTGTTTATAAAGTGCCGAATCTGTTACCACGTCGGCACCGACATCTTTTTGTTGGCTGACAGACGGTAACGCAATACGTGATGGATCAATTAACCCTTCGCAATATGGCGCTTCAAATTTAATACCCTTTTGATAAACCATTTAAACTTTACACAATCGGTAGTCATATCGAACGGTATTTATTTTTAATTTTGCAGGTAAAATTTTATTTACTCTTAAATGTTGATTTTTTTTATTCATGTCCGCTCCCAATGTCGAACATATGGCCTCCTAATGGAAGTGTCTTAACAGAAGATTTCTACGAAAACTATTTTTTACTCAGTAGCACAACATCTCTTTTGTCAAAGAAATTAGTAGGAAAAGAAAGATAAAGATAATATATTATTAGTGGTTAACTAACCAGTCTCGTTACGCCGAGCTATTAAGGAATTGAAAGAGTGGGAAGGAAGGATTGTCTAAAATAAAATAAAATTTTCCAAAATATTTATTACAGACATTAAATAGATGAAGAATTTAAAATGAGTGAATGTATAAATGTTATGTTTAAATATTGTTTCATGAAATATATCCGCTTCTGCATATACAAGAGGTGCATTGATCCAATGCCACATTAACCGGCCACCACTGGTTCATACTATAAAAAAAAGTAATCGGGTACGCATGGCAATAATTTTTGTATATGCAAACATTTTTTAAACACAGTAAAGTCAAACATAAAATTGGCTTTTTAGTAACTAAATAAATAGTTGGTATACTGGTGTAGCATTATTAGATGATATCAAAAGCTTGAAAAAAAATATAACGCTCAAAGGTTGTGGAAAACAATGAATGGTTAAAACTTTTACATTATTTTGAACAATGTTCTTAAGACATTATTCTTACAACGGATGCCCAAAGTATAATTTTATTTATCTTACAAAAAAGCAACAATATTTATCTAATGCTAATTACAGTTGTTGAAAAAGTGTATTGTTAATATATTATTAAAGCGAATTCCATCACAGTTTGGAGTCAGAAAGTTAAACGGTAATTTAATACATGACGGATAAATTAAACTGTCCACGCGAGCTCGCAGAACATGATTACTGATTACCGGCGATAGTAATTATTATTTTAGGGTCTTCATTGACAGGGTTGCCAGTGGCAATTATTTAATTAAAAATTCAAGTCATGTAGTAGTCACTATATTATAATATAAAGATGAAGTTTTGATGACTACACTTAAATAAATCATGTTAATTGATTGTGGATTGTGCTTCAAAATGTGACACGTGTTACGCCTCTTTAAGAAACATCTACAGTAAAAAGTAAATTGTAAACTAACGATAGATAATGTTATTCTTAGAAAATTATGCTGAGTGAAAGAATTTAAAAAAGTATATTTTAAAAGTATTTTCAATGAATTTCATTGTGCATAAATTCTTATTTAAAATTGGTTAAAATATAATAAATATATTATAAAATATAACTATGATCAAAAGCTTTACGTCACTGAACAGAAATCTTTGATATTTTAAACATATTGTAACATTGAATAAGGACAAAAATGTTGATTTTGACACCGGGTTTGTGGAACATATACAGCTCGTTCTTTCTCACACAGTTATTTTATATTATGAAATTATAGGTAACCAAAATGAGTGGTTCTGAATTCTCGGGGGTTTCAAAGTCCCGGGACTCGAGACGTGATAAAGTCAATGTTCCGGGACTTCCCGGGACTCGAGACTTTTATTTCCCTTTCAATAAAATTATAATTTTATTGAAATTAAATATTTATATGTATGTATGTAATACATACAGTCTACGCCTTTTGAAAGTACGTACTAGTAAAAATCGCGTTTTTTTTAATTTAATGTTTAATATTATTATTTTTCTTATGTAATGGATATATTCTATTCTTACGGTTAATTTTTACTAATAAATGATAACGGTACATTTTTGGAAAAAATATCCAATATAATAAATCTTATACCTGTTATCATTCAATACACATCAGTTCTTTTGAGAGTTTTTTAACCACAAGAATTGTTTTTTCAAAATTAAAAAGTACATTTTTTTAGTACTTTAAATCACAGTCACGATTGCCGGGACATTTTACAACAAAGTCCCGGAACTCAGGACAGCAAAAAACCCGACAAGTTCCGGGACTTTTGTCCCCGGAGGTCTCGACAACAGAATCCTTACATACCATATTTTTAATGTTAAGGAATAAACAAAGCACTTTTCTCCATCATCGTTAAATAGCTTCTGTTTGTATACCATAGATGGTAATAGCACGTAGAGATAGATTGTATTTTTAATAAGATGTCTCAGTTGACCGGTCAATACCGGTCACATGTTAACCCTAATCAAAAAACGGTAAAGCAGCGGGTGGGGTCTCCCGCTGATTACGGAATGTGTTTTACCGTGAATATTATTAGCTACATCTGCATATGCAACATTATTTAAAACAATAAAATTAATGTTTATCTTTCATTTAAATGCCTTAAAAACATCTGTGTGAATATAAATGTCCATGTTTTTAGACATTTTTTTCGAAATATTTCAAACCCATTGTTATAAAAAATCATCGCAGGTCCTTAAAGCTAAAATACTTCTATTCAAATAACTACCGCAATTTTCGAGCATATATTTTTAGTACAATGATTTACACTATTTACAGCAGCGATTTCCAACCTGGGAGGCGTGGAATATTGCAAAGGGAGGCACGAACAGTACAAAATATGTATTTACTCTTAAAAACGTGTCTTTATTACCATATGAAATAAAGGATGAGGAGACGCGAAAACGTTTTATTCTTCAAAGGGAGGCGTAGTATCATAAAGGTTGGAAGCCACTGATTTACAGTGTTACTGTTGATTTCTCTCCTTGAGGGATCAGATTCATTGGTAATAACATACCATTGGCGGATCCAAGGGGGGGCCATGGGGGCCATGGCCCCCTCCTTGGGAGAATTTATTTTCCATTTTTATAATTTATTAAAACTTTATTTTGAAATAGGCTCTCTAATTGTTTAGTTTACTATGTTTTATAGAATACATACTTACTTAATTATGTATTGACTATTTTTATATACACCCAATCTTTTTTTACGCGATACATTGGAGGAAGGTGGCGGGTAAAAAAAACCTCACTTTCATATGATTTGATAAATGGGTTCCAAAAATCAAAATATCGCATAAAAAAGTATCAAAAATCTATGAAAAAAAAAATTGTTCCTCAAATTAGCGCAAAAAATATTTTTTTACGGTTCCGTCCAAAAAGATCGCGTAATTTCAAAATCGCGCAAAAAAAATCGCATAAAAAAAGACTTTCATCTTTTTTTTAAATGTATTATTTATGTATCATGCTTATTTTCAAATTGAATGGCCCCCTCCTGGGAAAATTTCTGGATCCGCCACTGTAACATACCCGCGTATCAAAATCAGACCTGGGTAAATGGAAACGCATACCTCTGATTCAATCGGATGTGTTGAAAGTCTAAAAAAAAATAATAAAACTTAAAGATGCGATAATGATATTTTAGAGAAAAAAATCAATATCACCGTCGTCGTAAAACATTAACTTCACACACAAAGAATAATGCTAACAATTGAAAGACGCAATGAATAACAATCTTTAAAACAATGTACATAGTTTTCCATGCTGAAAAAGCGGCATTTAAATATTATGTTGGGTACTTCGATAATTAAAAACTTTGCACATTTGTTTGACTTTGTCAAATTAAACAGTCAAAATGATAATATAGTTATAAAATACTTCAAAACTTAAAAAACAGTTTTGAAATGCTATATATTAAATATTTTTTTATCCATGTTTGCTTGAGGTATCTTAAAAGAGGTTTTTCTACGAGACAGGAAAAGTCGCCAGCTAATCAGTATTTGAAAAGTGAAAGAAAACTTAAGATATTACAAACATCCATGACTTCGAACAGACGTCGATAAATCGATTTTTTTTTAATCTGTTCAATCTGGGACTTGAGCCTTTGAGATTTGTCACTATTTACCATACTATTTACGTCGATATTTACCACTGCACCACGGACCTGGATATGATTTATATTTATTGATATATTTGTATTTTGAAGATATTGGAAATATTAATTTACATTGACAAATAATTTTAATGACAGAGCTAACAGTCAAACGTATTTTTAAAAGGAAAACGGCACTTTTATTCACGATTGTAATTTACAAACTCGTCTATAAAAGTCTGGCATATTTTCCTTCGACTCAATTATATTCAAATAAAGTTAGATATATAAAGTAAATTTAGCCAAGATTCCGCCTGCATAAAATCAATGGCAGATGTTGGCCACACGCGAGGTCTAACTGTACAGAAAAGTGAGAGGGTGGTGAAGGTAAAGTCATACGATACTCTTTATAGTGCTTCCATTCTCTACAAAGTGCAGTGCAAAGCTGGGGTTACGCCCCCCGTTTAGGGAAACACTACAAAACCGATTCAAAATAATGCTGTAATCTGTGGTAAATGTATGGTAAAGTTTTAAGGTTGTAATATAACGCTGGGTTAATGTTATTCTCATTGAAACGAAAACGGCATTGCTGGGGAATACTACATTGTGTTGATAAGAGAATCAATGGCATAAAGTTCAGCAATTCAGAGCATTTGTTCTATTGCAGTCTAGACATAAGCCGAATAAAATAATCTACATATTTTACACCAAAAGTATAAAGTCGTTATATATTATTTATTATCTGTTTATCAAATTTTAAAGATGAATTTGATTTTAAGAAAATTATTCAATACGTGTTCTTCGAGACACTACGCTTTTGGGTATTAAGTTTTATTTTCCAATTAAAGCAATTATTTAGTTCCAGAAGAATTACAGATTCACACATTCTTGGGAACTATAAACTTTTTTAATTTGGTGTTTTTATTCAATTTATAAAATATATATATATTCATTGTTTTTGAATTGTTGTTTTTTCAAATTTATTTACAGATTTTTTAAGGCACTAATAAACTAAACTTTTATATTTGCTTACTGTCTATCAACATATTTACAGATCAAAATGATGTAAGTAGAATATTAACAAAGTATTAATTTTTTTTATACTATGCATACATACTATTTTTTTTATAATGTCCAATTGTTGGATATATTTATACCTGCCAATTTCCGATCAAGGTATAAAATTCTCTTAAGAAAATGGAAAATTAATCGTAAAACGAAGCTGTAAAGAATGAATAATTTGAGGTAAAGAGGTAGTTTTGGATTAATCAAATGATGGTACTGATCTCCATCTTTAGAATTTTCTAGTCGGTACTTTTATACATTTTAATCTTAGCACTTTTGAAAACAAATAAAAAATAATAATTTTACTTATGTTTCATAGGATTCGCGAAAACTTTTATGAAAACTAAAGGTTTTTTTATTTTCTGTTATGTAAGGCTTCGGATTTTTTTTTTACTAAAGGGCAGCATTAAGATTTCAGAAGATTAAAGGGAAATAACAGAGAATATATTTTTCGAGCAAATAAGATTTTTTTACACAAAAAATGCTTATTATACATAAAAAGACAAAATAACTATTTTGCAAATACACAATTGTTTATTGTATTTTACATGTTAATTTAGTTGTTATATACTGTAATTGTAAATTTTAATCGGTTGTAGAGCAGGTGATATAGTTTGACAGATGTGCAGCGACGAATGCATCGTTATATCTCAAGGGCCGCACACAAATTCAATGCGGGTTGATTGTCGCTCGCGAGGCGTAGTTTTCTCGGGACTGTACAAGGAAATTGCGATGTTTATAAACTTCGCTTATGTTGCCGTATATATAAATTTATTAAGAAATTTTCCATGTAATAGTGTTGGATATTATATCAAATTAATATCGTAACTGTGTGCTTAAGATATATCAATTAATCAATTTAATACTGAGCAACTTGCCGGAGTTTGCGAAATAATTTTAAAATACGCCTTAATCTAATAAACCTGGAATGTGATTAATGTAGTTTGAAACGTAAATAAATTGAATTTTCATTTAATTTTCGCAGAGGAAATATTGTTTTCTGAAATAATAATGTACAGCGTGAAACTAAACCGGCATTCTCATCACGCAGCTGTGACGTCATAGTGACAGCTTGCCTCAAGGTAAACTTTGTATATTCCAGATTACATCGAATCAATTTATTTATACAATGCAAAATAACATGACTCAAAAAACCGAAGTTTATTGCCGTAAACGTGCTACGTATATACATATTTTATAAGTAAATGTCTTCTCAGTATGTATCATAGAACACGGTTAAATAATTATGTTGACAACTTTTATTATTCACTCATTTAAATTTCTGAAAAATATAATTCTTCGTTGTCTATATTCCATGTTTTTCTGCCTCCTGCCAATTTCTTTGTTTCCTTCCATGACATGTCAACATCCCTCAGTTACGCCGAGTACATCCTATGGATAGTACCCGACGGACGTCCGGGATGCCGGAATCCCACCAGTCGAAAGAAGAGGCTGGCAGGATTGAGGCTTTCCGGAGACATCCGCAGCACATGACCCAGCCAATTCTCTCCATAACCACTGACGTGGCGGGGCGCGGTCTTGTACGTTCCCTAATCTCTGAATTCGTCACGAAATTAAAACACCTCACCCCCATTATTCGACACAAGCATCTGTTCTCAAAGCTCAGTATACGATTTTTTTTTCAGTCTTCTTCAGGTGCCATGATTCGCTACCTTAAAGCAATACTGGTAGAATGCATGCGTTAAAAAACGGCATTTGATTTTAATCGTGTGCAGCTGTGAATCCCAAATAGTCCACATTGGGATAAATGAATATACAGAAAAACATTTTTTTTCGTGTGGTCAATAATTGTATTTTTGTAACAAATTTATTTTCTTATTATTCAATTCAGATGCTGTGGAAAGAAATAAAGGATAAGGAATGTTGGTGATGTCAACCTTACTTAGTATACCTTGCTATTCAGCTAGGTTTGAAAGACACGAAAACCATACACTTCGATACAAATTACAATTGAATTGTATAGAGGTATTTAAACTTTTTCAATCGAAGATAACTTTGTCTTTTCTAAGTAAAACGGCTTATACTATATCGTTATCATGTATTCAAGGCGATTGCTAAAATTTATCATACATTTGCGAATTGTATATATACATTTGTAGGTATTAAATTAATTATGAATTTATCTTGTATTTTTTACGTTATATGCTTATAAACATGACAATTATAATAATATTATTTATTTTATCACCTTTTGTTGGATAGTTAGTAAAAGTAGTCTAGCGATCAGGGTAGACGAGGTGAAAACCCCAGTAAGCTCAACATAACATTAAGATTGTTTTAGTTTAAATGTGTGATTTGAGCCATGTATAATTGTATATATTGTTCTCGAGTTAAACTCTTGTTACTTATAAATGATTCTCATCATTATTATTTTTCAATTGAAAAATATTTGGTATTAGTAATTATACTTTTCCAAGTTTCAAAAATTAGGTTTTGCAATACTGGATCAATGACAATTCATTCATTGTTACAATAACAAAAAAAAAAATTCTTTAGTGTTATAGCCGAATCCACTGTATTTGATCATTAATCCAATTGACTGAAAGGCGTATCTACTCATATTTCAAAATTAAGCAATTAATTTTTATTAAGAGCAATAAAAACAGAACTCACTTAGCAAAGTTCTCACACTTACTGACGTTGAAAAATTCTTCAATTCGAACCGGACATGTTTGTCTTAATTTTTATTAATTGAGTAATCAACCGATTAGATCTGATATCAGAACCTATTATTAATCAGTTAATTCATAACGCATCACCACGATAAATTAAAAAAAATAACTGACAGGGTGATTAAAACAAGGATCTTAATGATTATCTCTCATCGTAATCCGTTAGTGACCGCCAATTTCACGGTCGCCGGTCCACCGACACAACAGAAATCGATAAAAACAAATGAGATGGTTTCAACTCAGTGTAGGGCGGAAATTACCTTTAGAATATACAGTGCTGACCATTATTTGTTGATTGAATTGGCATAAACTAAGTAGAACTTCACTGTAAGAAGAAGACAATATTAAACTATTAAGTTCTACAATAATTTTGGTTGTATGATCACTTGTATCCATGAATTAGTAGCATAGGGGTGGCCTACAGGAGACTCAGAGAGGCTCGCGCGAGTCCTTTGTTAAATTTAAGACAAAGCAATACTCTCAGTATTAAATTTGAATATTGTATAGTGAAATTTGTATTTGACTTGACCTGACAGTTCAAGTTCATCCGTGCACTTGAACACCTGAAGATGCCGAAATCCAAAAAAGGGTCGTTAGTGACAAAATCTGTGTGAATGTACATAATCTGAACGATTCAAATTTAATATTGAAATTCCACCAAGCACCTTTAGTCGAAATCTTTAATTATATCAATACTCTCAGATCAAATAAGTATATAACTGCAATTTCTGACTTATATATTAACTACGACCACTTCATAATACACTGTAGAATATTTTTAGCCATTTAGTTTGATAAGTTGACGGTAAATTGCATATCGTAACATATTATAAGTGTATTAAGTAACAATCGATTACTAATTTAAGTATTGTATATAGTTGCATAGTAGTGATATTTTTTTTCCTTCTCCATAACACCGAAAATTGCTTTGAGATTAAAAGAGCCCATTGTTTTATTGGCAGTATTGGCAGCCCACCACTGCCTACAACTTTGCGCATTTAATCTTGAAAAGAATAATCCCAATGATATATATAGTGTTGAAATGTATAATTTAATGTCTGAATGAATGTTTTGATCGATAATAAGTTAGTCAGGATGCTTTAAGGGTGGGCTGGAGGGGGCTCAGAGGGACTCGCGCGAGCCCCTTGCTAAATTAATAGAAAACAATATTCTCAGATCAAATTAGTACATAACTGCAATTTCTGATATATAACTATTTACGACAGCAATATACACAGTAGTACATTTTTAGCCATTTACATTGATTAGTATATGGTAAACTGCATATTGTTGCATATTTTAAGTGTATTAATTAACAATCGTTTGCTAATTAAAAAATATTGCATATAATTGCACATGACTGATAAATTACTTTGATGTCAAGCGAGCCCCTTGTTGGCGTATTGGCAGCACACCGCTGGGATGCTTTATTAAATTATATCAAATATATGGGAAACGATCAACAAGAACAAAACTTAAATGTTAATTATTAACATATACTTTTAAAAGAATATATATGTCGCGTTACGTTCGCGGAAGTAGCGGGTAAGTCAGTTTGCATTTGAATAGCCACGCTAGTAAATTTATGACTTTTGATCATGCAAAAAAAACCCTATAGTTGCAAAGGCTGCCCGCTAGAGAAGAGAACATGTTAAGCAACAAACTTTTTTGATTATTTTTTTATTTGTATAAGGTTTTCTCACTTCTGTAAAATTGATCATTTAAGTGTACTATTTAAAGTGTTATTTATTTATAAATGAAAGTCATATTTTCATCGAATCTTTAAAATATGTATTATTATTAAATTGTATAATTCATCAGTAGGAGCTGAAAGTTTCTAAATATAATATTTATTGATATTAAAGCTATGTTAATTAATATCTTATCCGATTAAAAGGATCTCTTGAGCCGTCACGCAGCGCTATCTGTGAAAAGGATATGTTACTTACTATCTGAAATATGTCAAAGATACAAGGATGGTTATCCTTAATTAAGTCATAATGAGCTCTTTTACATTATTAAAAATTTAATCCTTGTCAAATATTATAAAATAATATCTGGAATATATTTTGGATATTGTCTGTGGTGACTTTTTTTTTTAGTAAAACTAGTTATAAAGCATTTCCTTATTTATAAATATATCGTCATTATTTTGTAAAAAAGGAGCAACTTAATAATCATGCTATTTTACAAAAATAATATATTAATATTATTAATTTTTCCGAAGCTCAATGCCATTCAACAACACAATATAAATTAACTAATTTTGTTTTTTTATTGATTTAGTGTTAAAAAAATATTTGGCATTCTAGCTTATACTAATGCGCCAAATGTTTTAAGTCATTAAATATCAACTCGAGGCGAAGAGACATCACTAAATAGTTAATAAGTAAAACTAAAATCTTATCTTAGACATAAGTAAAAATTTTCAAGAGAGGACGTACCTCATAATGCGGAAAATTTGTCACTGAGAAAATATTATTAATCTGAGAATATTTCAAATAAGAACATATAGCTTTCATAAAATAATATCTGGCAAATATTACGATTTAATTTACAAATAAAATTCAGTTTGACCGACCCGTAGCTAATTATTTAATTCTCTTGAGCTTTCATTTTTCTCGGCTTAGCAGTCAAGGTTGAATTTCCGGAAGAAACACAAACTTTTGAATAGATTTATGGAATTTTATCTGAAGTAGTGAATGTCTTTGATTTTTAATTCTTTCCCCAAAAAAACAAAATTTGCGTGAATGTACATAATTTGAACGATTCAAATTTTCTATCACTGCTATTCCTTATGTATTTTTTACGGAATTTTGTGAAAAGAAACGTTGATTGATTTACAATCACCATCAGTTTGTGTGGAGCATTTTTTGTTGAAAGTAAAGTAAAGAAATTATATATGCACAAACTTTGAATTGTTTTGAAACTATTTAATGCACGATATTATCTTGTCATCATATTAGACAGATATTTTTTTTTACATTTTAATGTGAGATATTTACGTAAGCACAAGTCGTTGAATTTTACTCTCGTGTATGAAAGTTATTATTTCGTATAGTATAATAAGCCCATAACCTTTGTTTAAAGACGTAAAATTCATAATTTGAACAAAGGGTATATTTACGTTTAGGCTATACATCACTTACGAGTACATTAAATTGCCTCTGATTACGTTATCCAAACTAATAAAAACAAAATAAATTTCAATTAAGCCCGGCACGTATTACAAACTTGGCCATAAAGTTCTTGGCATACTTAAGATATGCGCCTATTACACCGTAAGGACTTATCTAACAGTAAATTTAATAATAACCGCATGCTTTAATGGACTTATTGTGTTCAACTGTAATATGGAATAAGAACTAAGTTCAGTTCTTAATTGTTGTTCGGAGCTCTTGGTGTAGCCGGGACTGCCTCGGAGGACTACCAGAAGACCCATTTCAAAGACAGAGCCTTGCTCAATGGGTCTCATGGTACAGGATAAATTTAATCTTAATAAACTTAATATGTAGAACTCGGTAGTGTACTATTCGCTTGGGCGTTCCTTTGTGCAGTACAACAATGAATGTGTGAAATTTGCATTGAGTTTTGATATCGATATAAATTGAATAGATTTTATTTTTAATGCAATACACATTTTTCTTGCATTCATATTTCTTAATAGTTATAAAATAAATTTTATTCAAGGAAAAGTTATCATGGTAATCTTTATTAGTAACAAAGAATATTAAATTTATTTTTGAAATAATGTTCTCCGCCAGAATAAACATTCAATGATTATATGCGAAAGATATTTTTACTAAATCAGTGACATGACATCATACGCTATTATAAGTTTAAGTGTAGATGAAAAGTCTTCAATATAATCGTTAGTTTAATTTTATCTAAATCAAAAATTTACAAACTTTGTTTAATTAAGTAACACATTTTCTAAAATGATAGTATAGATATATTTTTTGCAACGCAATTAAATAAAAAATAATTATTAAGTGAGTCTAATTAATAAGGGTTACTTATGTTTTTCTTGTTGTAACCTATCTTAACATTTTTAATATGCATTCTACATCTGCTTATTATATTTGTCATTTACTAACCAAACGTGAAACCAAAAAGTAATTGGAAATAAGAAAATCTGAAAGAATTCAGGCAACCGATATTTATTTTAAATATGTAACTATGTATTTAACAGAATCATCAATATTATAATGCTTTCCGAAGTTTTTAAAGAAATAATTTGTTTTACCTATGCAACAAAATGCATGGATATAAATAGATAACTGTCTTCTTGTAAAATGTTCTTTGTTCTAAGCATCTATACCAGGCGTGGGGAACCTGCGGCCTTTTGGCTACTCTGGTGCGGCCTTCTGGCCAATTCTGTAATTCTGTAAATTTATGTAAATTCTTAAATTCCTGACATATTCTGACCGTAAATTTCTATTTCCGGACAAAGATTCCGTAGTCAATGCTTACTGCGGCCTTATGTCAAATCAGAAAAATGAATGCGGCCTTTATAGAAGAAAAGGTTCCCCACCCCTGATCTATACCATTTCTGAATACATAATAAATGTACATATATGAACCAGTGTAGAATATTAACATTTAAAAATGATAATAATTTATAAAACAGTGCCGATTTTTTAAACATTGATGGGCTTTATAAAGATCGTATCATGTATAAAACTCTAATTGTTCTCATAGTAGCCGCATCACAAATTTAAGACTCTTCTATTCCCTGAGGAGTATTTTCAGGTTCACTTGCATGTGATTTGCCTATTTTAAACAATTTCATAAGATAAGAGGCTTAAAATAATAAAAAAAATATGTCATTAAAATGTGCTACCGCCCAATAAAAAATGCACAGTAGACACATTACATGCATCTGTCGAATAAACTAAAATTAATCACCTTGCCGCGAGTTATCTGCAATATGTTTTGGGTAGACTATATCAGATGATTTATGAGTAACTATCATTAATTAATAATACTAATTATAAAGGTGAAAAATAACGAATTATTTTAGTTCTACAATATTGCTTTTATTATATAGTTGACAGCTATTTCGGCGTATGCCTTTATCAGAATTTTGTTTTAGCATACATTTACTCAACTATATATACTGACTTAGAAGAGATAAATAATACATCATGTTATCCAATCTTACATCCTCATTTATATAACAAATCAAAGTACATATTACATTAGTAAAATAAATTAAGATGTTAGAGTGAATAACAAGGTCTATGTATTGAGTATTTTTTCTGAGCCAGTATATATAACTGAATCAATTTATTAAAGTTTAAACAAAGATCTACTGAAGGCAGGGATGTGCTGGAGGGGGCTCGGGAGGGGCTCGCGCGAGCCCATTGTTAAGATAAAAAAGTCATGTGTCTCAAATAAAATCAGCACCTAACTGCAATTTCTGTAGATGATTAAATTTTATTATTTAACAAGACTTGGTTGCCCTTTCATTTATTTAAAAAATACATTAACTTTGGCTGCATAATAAAAGAGACCTATCTGACCGCATGTGGCTCGCGAGCCACGATTTATGCATCATCTATATTCCATGACATAAAGGCATTATGATTATGCTAGATTTACCGAGCCCCTTGTTAAGATATTGGCAGCCCACCGCTGACTGAAGGCATTTGCCTAAATAGCTATCAATTATATAAAAAAATAGTGTGGAACTAAAATACTTTGTTGTTTTTTTATCTTATTACAATACAGTTCTACCAAGTAAATACATATTTATTCTACCAATAAACAAATAAAACAATATTTTAAAGAAACAATTCAGATGAGAGTGAATTTATTTAAATAAATTATTTAATCAGCCATCAAATGATTTAATTTCTTATGAACAATACTTGATTTTTAAGCATTCTTTTTTATTTCACAATTTACTTGATAACTTACACATCTTTTGTATTAAATTTGAATCGTTTAAATTTTGTATAGAAATTCCACCAAGCTCCTTCACTATATATCTTAAATTAAAGTTTCTTTTATTGCTGAACAATGGTTTACAAGAAAAATATGTTTTTTTTTACGTTATCGGTACACTTTCAATTTAGATACCAAGTTTATATAATACAAAAGAGGCAAGTTGTGTATCAAATATTATACAACCTGAAATTTGATATTTCATACATTTTAGAATCCTTAAAAAGTTTCATACAGATTTTGATATATTTTGTAGACGATTAATTAATTCTTGTTACTTACGTAAACAAATAACAGCAGTTTGATTGTATTTTCTCAAAGCAACATTCAACCAATATGATCAAACGAAAGTTACATAAGAAATTGATTTCATTTATTTGTGGTTAACCACGCAGCAGGTGTTACTGAAATAATGATGTTTCCATGAAATAATTTGTTAACTAATTGCTTTCCTTTTGGGTTTGTTGTGGTTTCTGCAAAAGTTTTTGCTTAATTAATTTTCGAAGTGTCAAATATATCAGTTTTCCTTTCAATTTAAGTACAAATTGACAACTCAATCGAGTAATTATTATTTGATGTTCGTTATGAAAACTGTATTACAAATTTGAATTTAATATCAATGTTGACAATTTGATATTATCAAAAAATAATTTGATACTGCTTAATTACAAAATATCCACGATTGCATAATATTTAAAATAATTTAATTTTATAACTTGTTGAATAAACATATTGGTTTACTGTGATTGTATAATTTATTAATATTGTTTTCGAATAAATTAATATTTATTTATCACTGCACTGCTTTGATTGCACAATACTATATGCGGCCCACCTAAAAAGTGCTTTTTGTCAATATAAAAATATCACAGCTTCCAAAGAAGTTTAATATTTATAAAAACACAATAATCCTTTGTACTTCATTCCACTTTATTTAATATGTCAGGACCGGTTTCGCTCATTACGAGCATCGTCAACTGATAAGAAATATAATTTAACAGTGCTATTTATACAAAAATGAACAGTTATTGTGTTTTTATTAATATAATGCCTTTCCACCAAGTATTGACAGTGAACACCCTAAAAGTGAAGTTTAATATTACTAACGAAGAAAATATGTAGTGTTAGAAAAAACTCATTTTTATAAATAAAACAAAATGATATGAATTCAGTATCAAACACAGAAAAGTCATGTTTTTGTCAATGTAGACTTTTGTTATTAGGTAATAACAAAAGTCAGTAATGGAGAGCTTGCTGACTGAATGTCATTCAGTATTTAAAATGTATTTTAATTAAGTCGACGTTAAGTGTCTAAGTTTTTCGTAGTTATAAAAGTAATCAATCAAACTTTCAGCTCTCCTAAAACAAAAAATGAAACTGATTTGGCCGTCTTGGATACTAGACACCTCAATTATTAATATAGCCAATGGGAAGTGACGTTTAAAGGAGTGAAAAAATGGATACTAGGATTTTGTTACAGATTTTTTGCACTTGTCTAAAGGGAAGGTAACATAATATATCTGTGCGCCTTAGCACGATAATGTAAACGGTTATTTTTACTTTATATGTCATTGTCTCACTACCAAGTAAATGAAAATTGAAGCTTTTATACCATATACATAAATGCTTATGAATGTATTTACTCGAAGAAAACTTTGAAATGTTTTTAGTTACATTCAAGCGCAGTGGTCGGTCTTCTTGCGCATGCCTCAAACGAATTCCTGCACCCTTGCGTTTGTCGCCTTTAACGCAGTTATGTCACAGTATACGCTGATATCAGTAGGGTGTGCCCATTTTTAAAAAAAATATTAAACAAATAGTTATATATTTTTTTCCATCGAAGACTTTTGCTAAAACAACCAATTATGCACGTATGCAAGTATGCACCTTCATTTTTTAAACCTTTCTAAGTTAAATTAGTATTGTCTTTCTTAGAAAGTGAGGATTCTCTCTGTCCACACTGAATGCTTTCCTGCATACACAAGTTCACCACCTTTGGTCTCATCTAATTAATATTTCTTATGACAATATATAATTTAAGTAAAACTAGATTATTTTAGAAACCGAATTAAAAATAACATTACTTTTAACATAAAAAGAGATATTCTAATACATCTTTAGATATTAATACGCAAATATCTTAGTGTGAAGTTTGAATGATTTTTTAATACTAGTAAAATAAAATATTTGGTTAAAGAATATAGTTTTTTTAAATAGATTTCAAACGTACAGAAGACGGAGAACATTAATTAATTAATTTTTAATATATTTATTCCCAGGATAAGTTTGTGGTGATTTGTATTGCTTATTTCTAATATAGCAGCTCTACTACATTCAATTTAGTGGGATGAAATTAACGTATGTATCGGATTGGCTTATTGATCAAGACTAAAAACCTAGAAGAACATTTATAAACTCTTGTAAATCATTATCATGAGCTTATAGCTCTTAAAATTGGACGAGTAAGAAGGAATCTTTGACATCACAGACATTTAAAGAATAGTAATCCACAAATCGATTGTAAACTTAATTTATGAAACTGGATTAAAAGGATTCAGCCCCGTGAGCATCGCCAACAAAGTTAACCATTATAATACAGACCTAGAATGAATTAAGCAAGTTACACCAAATTATATCAATTCGTAAACAGTTAAATATTATCCTAAGCATTAATTAGACTTTAATGCAGATATACGTTTTGTGTATATAGATATATGTTTTTTTGCCACAATGTGCTGGATCTGTGGCACAGCGGCCAACATCGTTGGCTTCCTTGACAAATTTCACGGATCCGAACCCCAGAACGAATAGTAATTTATTTTTCGAAAACATAGATGTTTTTTATTCTAACTACACTAGGCTGCTCAAACATCATCATTCTATCCCTACTACTCTCGTTGGAAGGTTGAAGTTGAGATGGTGAATAACAATTAGTTCCCGTAGAAAAAAACTTTTGTTGTGAAACCTGTTGTGGTGGCCACTTGCTCCACATGGGAGCAGATAGTAAATAAAAAAAATGTGTGATTTTTTTTTTAAATTTATTTATTTGCTGTATTCATTAAAATTTTAAATAGAAAATAAGCAGATGAATAATCTAATAAATTTACAAAAAAAAACCAAAATGTGGTCACAGTATTTTAGTAAGACAAACGCTTTCCGATTAGATCGTCGAATTCCATGTCTTAAAAAACAAATCGTCTCCGGGGACGGGTCATTTGTTCCTATCGCATAAAAAATACTATTAGTCTTTTATTGTGCTAGTGAGAGCGTTCATAGAATAATTATTATTTTACATCAAAATAATGTAATTTACTTTCGAATTTTATGTATTATTTACATATGTCTAACTTTTGATCAGTTTTTTTTAAATGTGTACAATTATAACAATATTTCAGAAACTAACTTGTAACATTGAAAGAAAAAAAATCTTCGTTTGTAAAAAATAATTTAAAAGAAAAAATCAAGTCATTTCGATTTCAAGATTATAAGATATGAAAAAAATGATCTCATAGATGAAATATTAAGGATTTTTTTTTGAATTTATATTCATTTGAGTACTTTATTTAAAGAGTAGTAATTTATAAGATTATAACCCTTAATAAGTTTTGAGATCTTTAGCAGTGATTTTGTACAGTGATTAAATTAAATTATAATACATTAATACCCAATCATTTTTTTAATATATTATGTAGTTATTTAATGCATTTAGAATTTTTTTGTTATCTCGAAAATATCTTAAAACGATAATATGAGTTTTGATACCATGCACCTCATTTGTTATTTATACTTATAAAAAACTTAACATCAAATAACTATGTATTCTATAAATTTTAAATTATCTAATGCTATTTTGCAATTCCTAGACATTTTAAACAGGTGACTGAATGCTTGTTTTCAGTGTCGATAAATAATTGAAGTTGCCTTAAAATATACCAATAAAGTTATGCCACAAATCTGTACACAGATTTATTTGAAAATGGTATTTTTAAAATTAATTCTTGAAATACTTAAAATATTTCATGCCTATTTTTATTTGAATTGCAAATAACTTTAAATGAATTTATTGGTTCGAACTATCGTAAAGGCAGGTGTTGAAGTTTTTTTTTAATTATATGCAGTTTCCTTGATTAATGTGTTTATAGCGCAATAAAAATACAGGTTGATTTTAACTATGTTAAATGGTAAACAAGGTATTCAGTGAATTCGTTGAAGAGAACAATAATATTTTAATTTATTTGACCGTTTTGGACATTTAAAATTCCATGAATGAATCAAGCAGTTTTTTTTAAATAATACGAAAGCAGCTAGTGTTTCTAGCTGAACTCTTTATTTTTTAAAACTATGTAAGGTTTAATATATTTTATATATATAAAGTTCAATTCATTTTTCCCTAACAAAATTATTATTTAAAATGTCATATTGCTATTGATTAACCAACTTCGATTCCAAAAAAATATTTATTGGTGATTATCATTTAGCAATTTTATACTTACATCATATTTAAAATTTGCAAAAATAATTCTGAGAAAATATCTGAATATTATTTTTTAAGTTTTTTACAAAACTTCTTGTTACTGAGTCGTTTTTCTTCTCTTTTTTAAGGAGTAGGGATCGAGGAATAAGACATAACTGGTGGTAAATAAACTAATTTCTCCCGTTATGCCACGTTCATTTTAAGATCAGAAGAGTGATAAGGGAATTTTTAGACCTCTGCTTTTAAATATAAATCGATTAAAAAGATGCTGTTTGTACTGGAGCTTAACCCTTAACATGCCATCTTAATAAATCATGCCATGATGGCATCTCAGTTTCATTATTTATTGACAGCATTTAAACCTAAGTTAGAAGCTAAAAAATAATTTTAAAAATGTATATATGCTAGAATACCTAAAATGATAAATACTAATTGACAATATTAAGAGAAATATTGAATGATTTAATGGCTCAACTATTTACGATTGCATCATGGGCATGGAGGTGTTAAAAACCGCGAAATCCGCTAAGAAAGCTAACAACGTTTATACGGATTATAGTATTTACAAGTGGCTATATTAAATATATATTTTTCTTTATTAAGTGTTTATTATACATACCTACGTACACATTTAGTTCATTGTTATGCATATTAGAATTAAAAGTTTATTTATTTGGATAAAAATAATTTGGTGCTCAAAAATAAACTGGAAAAAAAATATTTTATATTTCATCACTTTGATGTGTAAAATGTAAAGAATTTATGGATATAATGAATGAGCCCGATGTAAGATATATACCATTCCGATTCTCGTGCTCTGGTCACGTTGTTTTCTAAATTATACCGAATTTATTTTGTATCGACTATCGAGGTTGACTCCCAAACGTATTTAATGCCATTCAAAGAGAACACACGAGCGAGAACAAAACAGTTCGGACGCATCAAAATCATCATTTTGATCGTTTACAAGACGCGAGGAAAGCCACGGCCCGCATGCTTTATTTACTCTTATGCATTTATTCAACAGAACAGCTTAGAGGCACGTTCTGAAGGGGTTCAATGTGTATCTGAGTAATTAAAATCGAATAAAAAATGTTTTATTTTAACTAAATAGCTGACTTACATAAATATTTGAGATTATTATCAGCTTATTAAATTGAATAGTATGATCGATTGCTTTTTTATAGACTTGTTGAGTTTAATAATCATGTAAAAAATGGCAATATATTTAGTTCAACAATGATAATGATTTATTATTTGTATTCATGTCATTGTCGAAGGTATAGTAGGTAAAGATATACAACATAATGTTTTATCTCTTATTATAAGTCTTTGATAGAAAAAGACATTTCAGATTTTTATTGTAAAAGTTGAATGAATAATAATTCCTTGTAATGTTAATGTTAAACTGTTTTTTCATTATTTTCTTAAAGTCTCTCATGTCAGTCATGTCGTCATGTCGTCTTGTCAATGTTGTAAAATTTAATATTGCTTTTTTATTCATTTTTTATTGTATTTACGTATTGAAGCTATGCGAAGCTTTCAGACTCAGATTAGATTAAAACCAAAATGCATTTAATTCCAAAATAGTTATCATACATTAAATAATGAAAAATTGAATACGAACCGATTGATTGTCTGCTCATTGTTATTGAAATACCAAAAATATCCACATTATGTTTGATACTAATGAGCTGTTTTATATATGTACTGAATTTATTTATGATAGTAATAAAATTCCAACGTTTTTTCTACAAGAATTACAATATAAATTTGTTTTGAACTTTCGATTTTTAACTAAGCACATATACAAACGTTCATGACTCTCTATCAATGAATGTGTAGAGAGAGAGAGAGAGAGAGAGATAGAGAGAGAGAGTAAGTGTTTTGAATAAAATTGTAATGCATAACACTCACTTATATTTATGTGCATAGTCTTTGTTGACAGATAGATGATGGTACCAGCTGGTAATAATTTAAAGTTATCAAATATTATCGATGACTATTACGTCATCACACCTTTACTAGAGCTATCAACAATATTAAAAAATATTTAGTCCTTTAGTTTATTATTATTAAAAGATTATTAGAATGGATTTATAAAAAAACTTATTATTTTCTCAAAATAGATATTCAGTTCTAAAGCCGTCATCTTAAAGAGTTCATCAAAACAGTTATCTACCTACATCGTTAGTTATTCTTTAAGAATTTCATATAAATATTTTAAGACTTATGAGAAGATTTCTAACTTATCATCAAAGATGTTGTCAAACGTAATCGTACGATATTTATAAGAGGATTTTATATGCTTTGTCTAGCAAGATTCCTTCAAAGATTTATTTTTGGTAAATGTTTTTCTTGAGGTATTATGTGAACGTCCCGAGAGTATTTTCACCCACGATCTTTGAATGTGACAACAAAGTCGAACGGTCTCATCTCTACATTTTGATAATAAATAAAACATGAATTTTATGGAAAGCACAATTTGTTTCAACATCCACGCGAACGTTTCGAGGACATGTTCTATCCTTTTTGTATCGGTAAATGTCTTGTCATCGGCGTCACACTATATTCAGGCCTGAGCATCAATAAATAAGGCCGAAAAGAATTTTCTACATCTTCGAATAAACTGTCCAAAGGATAGCAATAACGTATACATATCCACCAAATATATTGTACGTGTACTTTTATAAAATTGATCAGAATTCCGAAGAATAGTATTGAAGTCTAACATTTTTTTTAGATTACTTTGACATACATACATTCTCAATATTGATCTAAATAAATCCAAAATAAATTTCTTCAGGGAATAAAGAGTGGTGTTCAAAAAACGTTCTTTTAAACATAGTGTATCTTTTCTATAATAAATTACCATTCACAATGCTAAGGTTTTAAAGTTGGAAAAAAAACAAGCAAATCAGTATCTATCATCAGCTTTCAAGTAAAGCTCAACAGCTTTCTGAAGACGTACTTAATACATTTGCGATAGTTAAAACATTAAAATTGATTTATACACAACAAATTATTTTTTACAGTGTAATTTTAAACAGTTTTACAAATTTATAGACCTAAGTATAGCAACTCGAAGTCTGAATGCTAAAACTAAATTAATAACTTTCGTATTGTTGAAATTGTAACATAGCAAGCAATAGGACATTATGTTTCGATACAAGTAAGACCTGTACAGTTATTGTTGCTTAGGCTGGTGCATTCTAGGTGAGAGCCGAAAAGGAAAACATTGGAAGAGAGTAATAGAGAATAATGCTGAAATGTCAATCAAATCGTTACACTTCTTATTTGAAAAGGTACTTCAATCGCTGAAAAAATATTTAATATGGTAATCAGAAGTAGCAAAGAAGCACAGAACTGAAGTAAAAAGGTGATAAAAATATACTGCACTGAAGAAATGACATGTTAATTCAAATCAAACATTGCCGGCGTAAATCTGGGCTAGATTCGTCACTGCTTCAATTTAGGAATGGAAATCGATGATATTGTTCATTATGATGACACTTTTTAGTTGACTTAAATGATTGTTAGAACCGTGAGATATAATAATAAGAGTGTATTATTTCTTCAAAAAAAAAAAAAATTCCTCTCCTCCAATCCTTCTGACCCTTTAATAACTGGGCGTAGAATAACGATTAGCCAACCACTAGTCCTGTTCTAGCCTTATCCTTCTTTCCCTACTCACTTTGAAAAAAGTGAGGTTGAGCGACTGAGTAACAAACAGTTCTCGTAGAAAAAACTTCTGTTAAGATACCTCCATTAGGAGGCCATATGCTCCACATTGAGAGCGGACATGGATTAAAAAAAAAGTGTAATAATAATCTTCAAAAATCATATCAATAAACAAAGAAAAAATAAAGAAGAAAATATTTTTCTTCGATAAAGATTTTTTTTAGTAGGTTATTTAATTTTAGTGAAAACATTGTTTGTATAAAATATACAAAAAGAATATTTGATTCGTGTTTATATTTATAAATATTTAGATGTTATCAAGAAATAGTAGAAAATATATGTTTTGAAGAAATCAACGCTTAATATATCTAGTCGTTAATCTATTTTTTTCGACCGTTTTTTATAAATTCGTCGTCCTTGACACAAAATAACGTCTCATTAAGTATCATTAATGATGCTGGTACCTGCTTTATGGCCTCATACGAGATGATTAATTACAGGGCATGCTATCTTAAGTGTAAATTTTTCCTATAACAAAGCATAAGGCTAAAAAAGCTCTTGGAAGCTTAATGGTTAAACGTCAAGCTATATAAAGCTCATAGATAGAAGGTAACGCTAGACACACGCGTACGGTCATGTACGGGCGGACGCAATAAGCTCCGTTTATGAAGCAAATTAAGCTCCGTGTACCAGCAGCGTATACTGTTAATCCACGCAATACCTCGCTCGCACATTATCGTTAGCAGGCCCTCGTATGTATGGAAATGACCACGCGATACGTACCACTAAATAACGCACGTAGCTAAGCGTTGCGACATGTTCAGGAGTAGAAAATTCACGTGGTCATCAACAAATTTTCTTACGAATAGTTTTAATTTTTTTTAAAATTTAAAAAACCGTTACTAAGCAATAATGTGATGGTTTAAAATAATATTTTAGAATAATACACCATATTGGTTGCTTCACACCAAAACCTATCGTATAAGAAACTAAATTAAATATTCATTAATTGAATTGTATATAGAAGAAACATAGACTTGATAAAATAGAATATAATAAGCCAGGCGTGGGGAACCTGCGGCCTTTTGGCTACTCTGGTACGGCCTTATGCCCAATTTTGTAATTCTGTAAATTTATGTAAATTCGTTAATTTCTGACATATTCTGACCGTAAATTCCTGTTTCGGACAAAGATTCTCTAGTCAATGTTTACTGCTGCCTTATGTCGAATCAGAAAAATAAATGCGGCCTTTAGAGACGAAAAGGTTTCCCACCCTTGGAATAGACTGTTCAAAATGATTTTAGTGTGTAAACGAAAAATTTTATATGGGTGGAGGTTTTGCAAAACTAGTCGATACTGTAGTCTGGAGTAAAAGGTTCTATTTAAATGCACAAACCGATTGAGAGAAGAAACATTACTTAAAAGAATACTGTTAGAAGCTAAGGATTAAGAATAGTTTATAGTGAGACAAATTTATACGAATACAATAAGTTGTTGAAGTTTGCCATATTGTTGCTCGAGTATATGCAAACGACTATAATGAAGTTGCTTAAGTTTTCAAAAAAAAATTAACGCTTTTTATTATGTCAAACACTTACATAGTCTCATTTTTTTGTAACGATTTAAAAAATTCAATTGTTTTGTATATAAGAAAACGAAAAGTCATAAAACGTTTTTACTAAATACGACATTTTTTAAAATAAAGTGCTAATTTAGGAATATAATGTAACATTATTTCTCAAATAGCAATAGAATATTAATATAAAAAAATATTATAATTTATTTGTTGCTTCATTTATTGACCGTCATTTGACAATTTTGAGTAAAAAAGATTGGAATTTAATTGCACATATAAATTGTGAAAAACTCTTATCAACCTCTGCCGCATATAACCTAAATGCTCTTTACCAGCTATTATTGCATTAGCACCCATTACTAACTACTAACACTCATACCAACGCTACCTGTCGCCATACATAAATTATCTAGGATTATTAATGTTAATATAAATCTGATTAGACTTGAAACCACACACAAATTAGCTGACCCAAACTTACATACAGTTGTGTCAGCAATGAAAATACTGCGCGCTCTAAATATATAATATCTAAATATATAATTTTCCAATATCACAAAATCGATTATTGACAGGTACAAATTGAAGCCACCTTTTCATTTGTTAAGGGTTTTCCTCGCAAATTTATGGTTTAACACAAAATTTATAGTAAAAAAATACTTAGCAATTCATGTGAGAAAGGAATATAAATTATTTGTTTTCCCATCACCATCTCCAGTACTACTAGGGCTTCCAATTCCAGGATCCCGTCTAATTTTGTGATTCAGAAATCCCGAGATTGTGATAGTACTAATCCCGGAATGTCAAGATTGAGAAAATTTTAGAAAGTTGCGGTAGGGCTTAAAAAGAAACTATTTTTTTTACATTTTGACAAATTTACAAATTCCTGGGTTCTGAAAATTTTAAATCTTGGAGGAGCTTAAAAAAGGTCGTGCTGTTTTTCATTTTGGTGATTCCGCAAATTCCTGAAGTTTTGTATTCGGAAACTCCGGGAAGAAATTTGAAATCTTTTTTTTTTTATAAATCCCAGGATTTCAAAGTCACCGAGCAAATATTTCTTAAGCCCGAATCCCAAATTCCAATGTTCCAATTCAATTCAAATTCATTTATAGATGATTTTATGGTGAATGTTCAATCCCGGGATCCCAAAAAGGGTTTGGAATTAGATGCCTACAATGTAGTAGAAGTACTACAACATACGGTGGATTTTGACAGCCTCAACTTTGTTGAACACTATTTTGACTACTATTGGCAAATCAGTCATCCTATTAACATTCTCTTATTGAGATAATGTGAAGATTAAGTCAAATAATTGTTGACCAATCTCACATACTTCCAATATATAAAAAATATTTGATTAATTAAGGACAATACAAAAGCAACGATCGTTATGAATACAAATATATGATACTTTAATAAAAATATTTGTTCAAATAACCGAATGGTAATATAACATAAGCGACGGCTCATGACATGGAT
This sequence comes from Himalopsyche anomala, assembly GCA_031772345.1. NCBI lineage: Eukaryota > Metazoa > Arthropoda > Insecta > Trichoptera > Rhyacophilidae > Himalopsyche > Himalopsyche anomala. Next base: position 7,564,195 of record CM062832.1, on the reverse strand, counting down.
TTTTTTTGTTTTAATATCATTGTATTTAAATATACCATTAAATCAATGTATGGTTTATGAAAACGGAGTTCGTTAATTTATCTCTGTTAATTTAATTGATTTTGTTAAATATTAATATTCATAAAGCTAAAAATAATTAAACGTTGGCAATAAATAAACATTAGAAACGACATTAATTATATTCTTTGGCCAACATTAAATAAATCTCATCTTAGCAAATCGACTTTCGACGAAACAAGTTTTATGTATACAATACCGATATTATTATACTTCTTATAATTTAATGCGACAACTGCAGTTATGTTAAATATTTGAATGATATTTTACAGTCAGCGATGACATTAAATATATTATAACGTCCTTCAAAATCGAACATGAAAAGGTTACCAAATTTGCGCATATACATGTACATATATATAAACAGCAACAAGGTAAATGATAACCATAAACTATTCCTTAAACTCTTAATTAATAACAGTTCTATCATGCAGTTCAACACATAACTAGTAACTATATTTTAGTTAACCCATTATACTAAATATGAAATATATTATAGTCTTAGTGGATACATTGCTATCGCTCGAAACTAGTTTCTAGTTTGTACCCTGCGAAGATGTTTGTACTTGGCTTCAATATGTTGAGGCTAGACATTGAAAATCTCAAGAGATGAGTTACTTTATACGATAAGTTATGTATTTTAAAAGTTTATTAAAAAGTCATCACTTAACGATATAGATCTGGATTTGATCGACACTTTTGTGTATTTGACTAATTTGGTTACTTTACCGTTTGAATCCACTAAAGATTTTTTAAATAAATTAGTTTGTTAATCGTGTTAAGATATATATTTTAAGGCATTTTACATTTATATAGTTTTGACATTCCTATCCTTAAACAGACTGTAGAGATATTGCATAGTAATAGGCTTACAACTTATTTTTACTAGCATCGATATTATTTTCCCACAATCTCCAAAACGCGAGTTTTTCCAAGAAAAATTATCAGGATTCTTAAGAAAATCCAGTAAGTGTAATTTGAGTAGGATATGATTGAATCAAAATAAATCATCTGTCTGTTAACAGTGCATAACATTTACAATGTGATTATGAATTATTGATAAGTATATGTGTATAGTGTTTCTGATTATGGTGTAATACCGAAGTGAAAATAATATTTAAAATACAATATTCTAGTCAGCGCCGGCGCTAGATATTTGGCGATTTACTGGCTGCCCCAGGCAAGATTGTATTTTTCCGCACTAAAATTTTCCTATAGTATCAACTCTCTTTGATATAAGAAGGTTAAGCAACTGAGTAACAAGCATCTCTTATATAAAAAAATCTAGTGAGACAAACTATCAGAAGTCAATATGCTCCATATTGGAAACGGATGGTTGAGAAAATAATTCTTTGATATATAATAGATATCTTTGATATATAATATAATAGTCGCCCGCTGTGGTCTAGTTGGTTAGAGCTTGCTCTACCGATCAGGGGGGTCCGGGTTCGATTCCCGGTAAGGTCACATTGTCAAATTGGATTTTTTCAATTTTTCAATTGAGATCTAAGACATGGGTGTTTGTGACGTCAATTCTCCTTGAGTTAATCTCATGTGACTTACAAAAATTCTCATCGAGTATATCTCGTATGATCTTTCAACTTTAAAACTTTAAAAATATTTGACGCATTGGCGTAAGCTGTAATGTCAAATATTTTTTTAAATTCTAAAAAAAAAAAAATAGTAATTGAACAATATGGCAACTCTCCTCAATTGAACTTTAATAATATGGCGCATTTGATCTTAATTTGTAGCTAATTTCATTTGTCTTCCTACAAGCACACATACGCCTGCGTGCCTCGGAATACCCCTCACGTGATTAAAATGATGGCTATTTATAGGTATAATAATAATAATTATTAATATATCTATGTCACTGTACATTTCATTATCAACACAAATAGTCCTATTCATTATTGAAGTTCAATTTTAAACAATATTGCCATATTAAAGACAAGTACATACATAATTATTTTTATCGGTTTTTCATATAAATATTTTATAGCCTGGAAATGACTTATAATAATAAAATTATTTTGATGCTAGACCTAACTATACCTTGGTAAAATCTTTATTGGTATACATGTTTTCCCCCTACAATTGGATTAAGGTTAAATGTTTAATAATGAACTATAAATATGTATTATTTATGTCTACTCCCAATGAGGAGCATATGGCCACCTTATTGGAGGTATCACAATAGAAATTTGTCTACGAGAACTGTTATTACCCAGTCGCTCAACCTCTCGTTTTCGAAGAGATTAGTTGTAATAGAAGGATAAGGCTAGAACAGGACTTGTGGTTAACTAATCGCTCTCGCTACGGCCAGTTATTGAAGGATGGGAGGGGTGGTAGGGAAATTAAGATATTACTAACACCCATGTCTTCGAACAGAAATTGATAAAACGATCGAAAAAATGCTGTCCGTACTGGGGTTCAAACCCCTGAGATCTGGCAAGGAAGCCAGCCACTGTAACATCTGCGCCATAGGACCTGACATGTGTACATGGAAATGATAAAACAATAGTGAACTAGGAAGATTTAGTTGTTTGTTACAAGTCGGTGAACTTTCTTCTCATGAAAAGATTTCTTGGAAACAATTTATGATCACCATGATTCCACTAAGCACTTTTAATCAAAATTTTAAATTATATATTATATTTACAAAATTGAAATAAAACGATAACTTAAAATAATCATCTGCTGACTAAAAACATTGTCCATTTAAAATTCCTCACTCAATATCATAACAAGAGAAAACAATATTACTATGGGCTCATATCGATTGAGTAATTAATTAGACCGACTCGATAAAAATGAACGGCAAGCGGTTGTTATTGATTTGAATCATTGAAACAAATTCAGACGAAATTGATTGGCTTCATTGTAAAGTACACCAAATTAAAATTATTTGCCAGTTCAAATTTATAATTAAATCCATTGCGAAGCTTATTTAATAATGTATTGTTATGTGTACTTCAAAATAGAATGATTGAATCCGTCATCATTGGTCATCAAAATACTATTATGAAAGATGAGTTATAAAACTTTACGCATGGTTGTAATGACACGGACGCTATGATATTATGTCGTTGGTATACTGCCAAAAAACGTCAAGTCAAAAAAAATTGTTTCGTAGACCAGCGGTTTATAAACTGGGAGGCTCGGATAATTGCAAAGGGAGGCGCGAACAGATTAAAACATTTCCTTACCATTTAAAACGTGTCTTTATTATTAATGAAAAAATTATGGAGAGGTGCAATTTTTTTTTTCAAATGGAGGTTTAGTTACATAAATTTTGAAAACCATTGTCGTAGACAATACGAAATAATATACAACAATCGACCAAAATTTTTTCAGCTCAAAAGCTTCTAGTCGACTAATCGTCTTTAAGTAGTTTTAGAAATTAGAAATCTGTGCAGCAAAAAATGGTCAAGTGACTTAGTTCGTACTTATTTCTTCTGTAAATATCGAAATAAATAAATGTAATACGAGTGAACTTGTTTGTCAGACGATATCTGTAATTTTTACTCAAAAAACCCATTTTTGATAACGTTTTCTGACAGTATACCGACGATGTGTTTATGGGCATAAAATACGTTATTAATTATGAAAATATATTTTTTATTTTAATGATCAACTGATTATCTACATGTGTACATCGAGAATAAAGCTACTGAGCTGGAAAATTTATTCAGTGGTGGGCTGTCAATAAGTTAACAAGGGGCTTGCTCAATCTTTATAACCTATGCGCGGTGTTCGGAGAAGGGTGACATTTTATATGACTCTTATACACTAATACATAATAATTTTTAAGGCCAGCGAATAGTACTTTATATACTTATATTATGTTATTATACCGTCAAAAAATTGTTATTAATAGATGGAAAATGTACTTACTAATCTCAGATTGTAAGAGTCAAAAATTCAATTGTTGACGCAAACATAGATCTTGATAATTGTGTATACCAAAAAATTGTAAGAAACAGCAAGTTTGTACCAAGGCATCCTAAAATTTTAATATTATTATATTATTATTATTATTTATACACTGTATAACATGAAAATCCTAAAATGTGTATTTTTTTCCAATTTAAAAAGGGGCTCTCACAAACCCTTTCAAGCCTCCTCCACCCCACCCTTAGCAGTAAGTCAAAGTTTTGAGATAAATGAATAAAAAATTCTTAAAAAATACTTTCTGTATGTCATACATGAAAATTAGCAGAAAGTGAAGCAAATTTAGGCAAAAATATATTTCAGGAGTGAAAGTTGTTACAAATGTATTTTTTTTTAAATTAAAAATAGCATTGATACAAATAAATAATATATATTTTTTGTATTGATAAGCTAACCTGAAGAAAAAGGTCATGTAATAAAATTGATTTGTATTAAAACAGTCCGTACTGGGATTCGAACCCGTGACCTCTGTAGCCGAAGCTAACGACGTTGACTACTCGACCACACAGGCGACATTTTTCAATCGAGTAATGAATTTCTGTCCGAAGGCATGGATGTAAGTGATGTCTTGAATCCTCCCCTCCCGCTTATCTTATCCAAAGAACGGGGCGTATCGAGAGCAATTAGCTAACCACTAGTTCTGTTCTAGCCCTATCCTTCTATTCCTACTCTCTTTGGAAAAAAGAGGTTGAGCAACTGAGTAACAAGCAGTTCTCGTAGAATTACTTCTTTTGAGATAAACTCCATTAAGAGTCCATATGCTCCACATTGGGGCGGACATGGTAAAAAAATGTTAAATCAGAATTATAAAATATTTATATCAGTAGTGAAGAAATCGATGTCTTAAAAATAATTTAAAGTTTAAGTAACAATTTCGCAAAAAAGTAGCTGAGTGGAAGGTCATTGAAAAGAATCGTGCCAAAGAACGTTCGATAAGCAATGACTCTTCACATGAAAGAAGATGAAAATATACGCCCACAATAAAAAAAAAACACACCTTAATTACAGGTGTCTAATGTTTGAATACAAAATTTGATACAAGGATGCCGTGCTAGCGAAAGATGTATGGATAATTTTTAATTAAGTAATACGATTGAATGAAATATAATTATTTTTATAATCACTTCCATGCGGGTATAAGCTGTCCTTGGACGGCCATGACCGTTAATATAGCATTTCAAATTCGTTGTCAACATTTGGTACGAGTTTCTTATAAAACGCAGAAAGTCGTTTAAAATGTTATTTTAATTATAGTGATGTTTTTTATGATAATTTACAGTGGATATTTAAAAAATATGTGGATATTTGAAATAAATGTATCCCAAAAGTCGAGTGAAAACCTTTACGGCCATCTTGCTTACGCAGTCATACATAATTTTTTTTCAAAACCACGCATAACAAAGCGAATAATTTAAAACTCCTCTTCTACAATCCCTTTTCAATTAAAATCTTTTTTTATATAAAAGGAGATATTTTACGATTGATTAAATACCAGTATTCTTTTTACACCTCTATTTTAATCAAACATTTTTAATTATAGATGAGCACTATTTTTTCATCATGAAGTATGTATGATATGTATAATTAAAAATAGTATAATTCTAAAACAACACAACAGGCCAGGATACTTAATAAGAGAACAATCTGCTATAATTGATAAATGGTGAGTGCTGAACACCAACTGCCACGTAGCATTTGAACCTGCTACCTTTATTATTTAGTCTACTTATAAATTTATGATAATAAATAGTTTTGTTGTGAAAAGTATCACCACTCCATCAATTATTATAACACCTTCATATATATTTTTACCACTTAAGACTGAGTTTTTCACAGACCGAATATTTAATTACAATAATTATTTAAACTACTTTTTTCATAATATTTCACTCACTGCATTGCTCAATTTGATTCTCAATTAAACTGTGCCCAAAGAAGAGTTAATTAAAAATACGACTTCTGTTTGTTTCAGATCCCTGCAAAAGGTTGGATGACTTTATAAAAGTGAATAATAATCCAATCAGGTATTACTAAATGCAATTATTGTTTTTTTTTTTTTGAGTCGGTGTTAAGTAATATTATTAATCCTGTTTAATATTTTGAAAAAGCTTTCAATAAGGATTACATCTGCATGTTTAATTTATTTTAATTCACTTAAATAAAAAAAATATTCGTTAATAATATTTAAATGCATATTTGATTATTTTTTACATGAGTAACGTTTTGTTTTTTTTTCAATCCTATTAAATAACGTCTTTTGTAATCATAGCTAACGGGATGTATATCAAAATAAATAAAATGTCAAGCCTTAGTCTAAAGATGCGATGTAGCCCAACAGAGCTTGATGGTAATAAAAGGACATAAGAATATTTGAATACTTAAATTTTTTTGAAATTAATTTTCTTTTATTTTTCCGTACGACGTTCAGAAAAAATGATCAGTATCAAACTAATATATTTTTATATTGGGAAAAATTGCTCATTATTTTGCCTTCGGGCATGAATGTTAAAAATATTTAATGAATATTTAAATTGGGAGAAAGTGTTTATTTTTCTCCGTTTCATTATTTGGTAGATACCGCGATAAAAATAACAAAGTTAGAATTTTAATTCATCTAATTTTAATACACATTTTCATGAAATATTAAAAAAAAAATAATCAATAAAATTAATTTTCTAATCATAATTAGTATTATAAAAATATTATTGTAGACTTTGTATTTATTTGCTTTAAAAAAAGACTTATTATACATGTTCAAATAAAATGAATATTATTAAATAATATAAATGAGAATATTTTTCAAATATGGGAAAGCTATTAATTTATGCATCAAATTTTTTAATCAATCCTAATGCAAATATTTGATCGTTTTTTTTACATTGTTGTTTTTCCATGACTTGATATGGTAAAAATCACGCAGAGCGATCTCTGCCATTGCAATTATATTATCATATTGGGTATTTTGTTTGTATTTTTTTTATTTTTAATCGTTGTCGTATAGAAAGGATAAGTATAGGACAGGGTTGTTGGTTAACTGATCGCTCTAGTTACGCTCTATTGTCTTAGAATTGAAAGGGTGAAAAGTAAATTTAAACATCACAAACACTCGAAAAATTGATTAAAAAAAAAAATAGGGCTTGAACCCGTGACATCCGTCATGATAGCCAACAATGTTGACCACTGCACCACGGAACCACTAAAGTGTGAAGAATAATACAGACATAAAAATATTATTATGTATGTATTTGATTGCCATTGAAGTTTAAAAAAATATATGGGTTTCTTTTTTCAGCATTCTTCTTTAGTAATACAATATTTTAGATCAATTTTTATTTAAAGCTAAGTTAAAATATTGTTTTTATATTTTGTTAGAAAGACTTGGTTGCTTAGCAGTATTGGTTTTGGTACTTGATAGATTATTTTTTAAATATATCTCGACACGTCTTGTCAAAACAATATCAAAGCTCACGTATCGTGAAATGTCGCTTGAAAATAAAAATAAAGAACTATAATTATAGGCGATAAAGCTAGATAACATCTTCTGTATAGTTTGTTTTTATAATATTTTTTATTATATTGTTAAATTCTCGATTAACTGATTTTATGACTAGCTAAAACATTTAAAATTCAATTACACGCTTGTCAATATGTAATTGAAACCAAATCGTTTTATATTTAAAAATGTAACTTGATTTTAAAGTATTATCTTTTTATCAGGTCGCCTTTACGGCGATTACAAATCGATTTGTAATTACTGTGGAGCAATATCTTTATTGAACATTTTTCATATAAAATTTGATTATCAGTTAGTTTTATCTATTATATTTTAGTTATTGGATATCTATAAAACTAGAATATGGTTTGTATAACTTTTATACGAAATATTAATAGGCTATGTAGCCAAAGGATTAATGCATTTGTCTTTGGTTTTGGTGTTTATGGACTCGAATCCCAGAACGAACAGTTTCATTTTTTATGCATTTATGTATGAAAGATATATGGGTTTGATTTTGATCTATATTTTCTATAACACCCTTCCTTCATCGATTCTAACAAATTCGATAATTAATAGTTAAATTTGTCTAATCAGAATAATAATGTAAATATAGATGGGCATAGACTTAAAAGTATTACATTACATAAGAGTTAAAAGAAGATACCCACCAATTATTATATATTTATAGATAATTGAATTTTATAATCATTGATGGACGGATTACATTTTAAATAATTTAATTATGTCTTTTTTCCATAACACCCTTTATTCTGTAAAAATTGGACATAGAAGAGTGAACTATTTCTATAACTTTTCTATTTTTATTATTTTTTCCTTCACTCACCAAAAAAAATGAGGTTATAACAACTCCTGTTAAGATTCCCCATTAGGAGCTGACATGACAACTGAATTTACATATCACTGGTTTTTGGGCTATCTATCTATGGTCACTTGGTTTTAGATGAAAATAGGATAGAAAAAAATGAAAATAACAGACTCTTAATTTCCAATGCTGCTTTCTATCGAATATTAACGATCATTTTGCAGCGCGTTTCACAATGTAACTGACTTTCTTCAAATTAAAATTTACATCAAAACTTTTTTTTACGAAAATAATATTTCTGTGTTTATTTTGTCATAATGTTATAATATAATAGTTTTTTTTAGTAAACTTATTGCCAATGCTATCAAAGTGATAAAATACAATTTTGTCAAACAACGCTCACCACTGTCTATAAATATTAACATCAGATTGAAATATAAACATAAATTACATTTTATGGTTGATACTTACTTACCTTAAGTCTTCAATATGTATAATTCTTTTGTGCAACTTCATTCACAAATATAAACCATAAGTGTGCTATAGTTTCCTTCTTAAATTGACTCTGTGTAAAAATTTATTTAAACGCACAGTATTCATTTCAAAAAAATAAATCAATTTGTATAATACGCGGGGCAGTAATCAAATTTGCATAATAACCGTTTCACTCTTGAAAATTTCATGTTATAAATCACCAGAGCATATCGTTCGCTTGTCGAAATCATAAATCATAATCGGGAAATCTTTAAATCATATTTATTGCAAATTTACTAACAGATTTGCTCGAATATGCATCGGTTATTTACGAATGTGGCTTCGAGGCTTAACAATTAATGAGAATCATGTCAGAAAAATACGAGAGAATCTTCCGTTTTCAGTTTGATTCGCACAACTTAAAAGCTATTATTTATACATCTTTTAGGATATCCGTGAAGATTTTAAATTATTACCAATGTTTCTTTATACCGTGTATTCTGAGCACTGTATCTTTTTTTTGCATCCAACAATAAGAAAATGTTATGTCGATTTTAAAAATATGAATATTAGTCTAAAACAAATATTTAAGTTTTCTTCAATCGGTCAGAAATAAAACCGTTCATTAATATGAGCAACTCTTTAAAAGTCTACTTGAACTATCATTAAAGGAAAAAAAATATCTCTAATACAAGTTAAAGGTACACAAGAAAAAGTAAAGTATTGAAGTCCTTACTCGTTGAACAGCTCTCATGGAAGTTTCACAATATTTATATTTCGACAAGCATTTAAAAAAACCTTTTGTTTTAATCATCACAAAAAAGTATTCAAGACAATCGTCAATGTGGAAATTAGTTGAATTCACTATATGAGTCTTGGCTAAAGGTAAGGTTACCATCTGAGGACTTTGATAACTCGACCAACACCGTATAGCTATAGTCTTTTTATACCAGCTGTCGACTGGTCGACCGCGTAGTCATTCTTGGCCTAATACTTTAAACAATAATTGAGTGTGTCTTTTACTATCCTTCCGTTTTGTTTCCATTTCAAAAAAATATTTTGGGATTTGAATTCCTACTCTTCCTTCTTATGACCACTTAGCATATGTGATGTACGTAGACCGTTACCCCTACTTTCAGTATAAGGTCGCCCGTTATTTTGTTTGGATACCAATGGCCTATATTGTAAATAATAGATTCGAAACAACTACAACTACATCATTTAAATATTGTTCATCAATGGGAGAAAGTAATTTTTTTATAAGGGTTAAATAATTTATAAAATAAAGTGTATTGTGGACATCTCACTCATCGTTCTCGCATTAACCTTTTTTTGAGCACCCTTCCTTAAAAATTATGAATCGGGGCTTAACTGTATACTTTAAAGATGTTTTTGTTGGAAATACATTACCTGTATAAAAAATGACATTTTTTTACTTGATTTAATAGATACCTATGTATATTGATCATATTTTGAAAACAGCTGATGATGATGAATTCGAAGATGATTTATTGCATAATCTTTATGCAGAGTACAAGATTGGGGGCGTTTTTACACTAAATACTAACTTCCTACGTGCTATGAACAAATTCAATTATCGTGTATTTTTAATTCACGGTTATATCGGCATTATGTGATGGCACGATAGCCTTTTAAAATATTAATAACAAACAAACAAACTGCTTTGCCGTTTATCAAACGACTATAATTTTAATCAATAAAAATGATATGCATCTTTAGTGGCTTTTATGGTTGATTGTTTCAGTGGAAAAAAATATACTTAAAATATAACTGATCGAATATACAATATACGTCGAGGTCTCGATTTAAAAAAATACATTTCTTTTTCCGCTGTATTAACATTGTTAAGACACTTCTTGCAGTATGTTTACATATAAAATGATAGGTTTGGTTTTTATGTTGGCGTTTTTTATTTATTACTTTGCTTAGATGTAGGATGTACACCAGGAAAAATGAAAACAGCTTTCAAAAAGTCAATTGCATTTCATAAATAATTTAGAAAATAACACAACATTGTGCATATGAATTAATTATTACTAAGAAGAAAACAGAGTAATTAAATACAAGAATAATAATACAATCGGATATATATTATGCTAAATAAATATTGTTGTAGTTAATATATGATATTGTTTCCATATTTTGATGTCCGAACGGTCAAACTTAAAAATGAGTAATCAATATTACTCGCTTGCGTTGTAATTTATTATTAACTATCGGAACTAAACAGAAGATTTCAGCAACGATCAGCTTAGTGAAAAAAAAAAAAAAAAATGTTCTCATCAAAAATACATTTTTCTATTGTGTCAGCATGTTTGATTTATTGTGTTTATAGCATTTTAGCAATATTGCTTAAGAAATGATATAATCTATTAAAATACGTAAAATTATAGTATAGAAAACAAAAATAATATTTTTTTGCACTGATATTATGAGACTGATTTTGGTTATCTGTAGCACAAAATTTTGAGTAAATAGCGCTCTTATTGTATGATTTTTTCTCATAAAAAAATTAAAATAAAATTTTGCTTAATCATTGCCAGTTTTTCAAATCTGAAATGAAATACGCTTGATTAAAGGGTAAATAATTTTAAAAATCATGATACTTGGATTACTGAAGATGTCACCCAAACAACGCTGTTCAGGAAAATTAGAGCTGTATTGAGAAGTACTGCAATATTACTGTACGACTCAAAACTGGTGTAGTCAAAAGTCCAAAATTCTATCCCTTGACGTACGTCACATAAAAATATTTCCTTTGGTAAACCAAAGCTGTACGGAATACAAGGTTTTTCTCAGCTCCAGTAAAATTACCAAAATCTTCCGTACGTCTGGGTGATGTCTTCAGATCTTGTAATTAATAATGCATATAATGAAAATTAAATTTCAAATAATTGTAATTATTGCGATTAATAAAGCTGCTTTAGAGTTACAGTTTGTGATTTTAAAGAATTTCGAAAACGAGTCGTCGAGGTGAGTGTAAATAAATCTGATCAGCGAGTAGTAAGAAAGTAATTATGAACCTAAAAATATATACACGTAACATTCTTTGTCGAATTCTTGCACTATTGAGTTCATATTACATGTTCATTCCGATCCATTGGCAACGGCTAACATACTGAAAGTATTTGTTTTTCGCCTTGTGATCTTATATGAGGTATATATCAAGTTAATTCCATACATTGCTATCGCAGCCACTTCCGTTAACATGACGCAAGATCGTTATTTTTCAGTTAACTCTGAGATAATTAACAGTTGGCTGTTTGCTATCTCTGTAGTATTAAGTACTGGTTTACTTAGAGGTATAGATTTTGTGCACAAATCGTGATATTACATAATGCTTTTAAATCCACTGTTTGAACATACAATTTTACTTTGTGATATAATATTTAATATCAGTAGCAGTAGACGCACGCCATGACAGTTATCTGTCATAATGATAAAAAATGGACAAACACTAAAGATTCATTCCAAAATATGTCGATAATTATTGTTTACCAATAGATTAAGAGAAGTACGTTTTTTGTATGGAAAGAAAAAATAAATAAAAGTACACAATTTTAATTTAAGCAATTGATCTAAGTTTTGTCAAAAACTATTCGGGGGCTTAGGATGACACGGCTCTATTTACAAAAATACGTGTTTTGAGTTATGCTCGGTTTTGGCTATGACATAATCGTACATATAACTCTTAACAATATACAGTTGGGTATATCTACAAATGAAATTAAAAGGTTATAGTTTCTTAAATAGAAAATAGTTTTCCTCGTCACGATTTTAATTATTACTAAATCACAATTATAAAGTGTCAGTGAGTTGATAATTCATAATTAATTAATTGAACTGTTGTTGTGATATCGCCTCCAATCGCCTGTGGTAGACCCGCGATCCTTATAAATCAATCATACCACTCCGGCGCTGACACACTAAATACAGGGTCGGAGCAGGTAATTATATTTGTAAATAATAGATAAGCTTTGAGTTGTTTGTTTATGGCAGCAGGCAGTGATGTGACCCGAAAACGTGCAATTTGCCTTCGTCGATCCGTATACAATTCTTTATTTTTTCTCTTGGAATCCATACGGAAGATGTTAATACGTTAGGCGCTATGAGAATGATGTTTTATTTTTTTGCCGTCTGAGAATTCTCTGAGTAATTTGCAATTTTCGTTAGGACAGAGCATAGCCATAATTAAGTCATTATTCGACTAATTCTGATATATTGAACTATGCACTTGATCAATGGGTATATACGCCTCTTTTTTAATTGATTACGGTGAATTTAATTAATATTATATTTCCCCAAAGTATTTTAACAGACCATAACTTTATAGTTAATTATATTTTCCATTATATTTGAATGCGTTCCTTCTATGGCTCTTCAAAAATTCAACTAGATTTTATGACTAGTTTTCTCTTTCTAGGCAGATTTTTTTGCAATGGAAATATAGAAAAATAAAAGATTCTCTCAGTTAAAAACAAACTTGCAATATCGTTTTCTGTCAACGTTGCAATAAATTTGAATTGAATTGAAATACATGACTAAATGATTCACTTCAAAGATGAGACAAAAAATAATTATCACTTTTCAACAACTGAGTTTATAACCGTCAAAACTTTGCTTAGCCAATTTCTAGTTGAAACAATATGGAATTAAGCCATTGATATGACATATGACAAACATGAAAAACCAAATTGAGTATTGTATTTTTATTTCTTTTAAATTATTTAAGATAATCAATAACTTTTTGACTTAGTAATTCTTATAAGTTATATGTACACATAAAAACTTGTTCGTCCATGCAATTGAAAGCTTATAAATAACGAATGGTGAAAACTGGGTCATTAATGCATAACATATGTACAATATTTAAAAAATTCAAATCAGTTTACTAATACCATTTTAATTTTCAACATAGACATATCGATATTTACTTTTCGACCGAGATATTATATAATAAAAAAATATTTAGATATACTGTGTGCTTCCATCGATAGATTGATTGTTGAAGCCACAGCTCTTCCACATCAGTGAGATTAGGTTAATGAATGAAAAATTATTGATTATGAATCTATAGTGCTCTCCATTGATTGTTACGTTCTGGTTGGCATCAATTTTGAATAAAAAAAAAACACAATTTGCAAGCGTTGTTCTGGCGTTGGTCTATTCATGGTTAAATGGCAAACCAAACTGAACTCAAATCAGCTGTAATTAAAAAAAGTCAAATAAAACCTAAGTTAAAACCATGTGAAACACATTTTGTATTTATTTAAAATTTAAATGGTATTTCAAATAAGTATCCTTTGTAAATTGTGATGAAAATTGATGCGTGGGTTGTTGATAAAAATAAAATATATATCCGGGAATTCATGAAAATCGGTTGAGTATTGTAAATAAAACTAGGCGTGTTGTTTGACATTATTGAATACGGTTTGTAATGTTAGAAAACACACACCAAGAATATGGCAGTCAATAAAATGTTGCACGCTAATTTCTGGTTTCACCAACACACAGCCAAATAAAGATAAATTTTAGACATCAATATTTTTTATTGAAGCCAACTCTATTATTAAAAAGTTGATATTCAATTAATTTTGCGGCTATTAACAGATGTTTTATATCAATTGGCAATCAAAAAATTTTGTTAGGATAATCCGCCTCTATTGCTGTCAGAATCTCAAAATTAGAATCACTACGATTATACGTTTGAATAAATTATGAAATAAGTAAACAAGCCTCAAATTGTTAAATGACAACACATTCAATAGAAAATCCAATTTTAAAACTTTGTTAGTTCACGTATCGTGTTACAAATTCTGACACGGGTTTCACCTATTTGAGTAATATCATCAGACAGAACATCGCAAGGTTGACCCAAGGCTTAAGTAAAACCCCCCCACATTTATTTTGTAATCTATAACCTAATAATTAGAATCAATCAATAGATTATTCGTAGACGAAATATGTCCCACAATTATTAATATTTATTTAACACTAGCCGGTTTCCGGCAAACGTTGCAATTCCACTCAATAAAAGAAAGTATTTTAATAGTGTTTATTAAAGTGTCTCTTTTCTTTTTCTGTTTTCAAACGTTTGACGTTTGCTACTGATTGTCTATGGTACGACACACATGCCACTTACTATAAGTTAATTGTACTTTAACCTTCGCGCAAGTGCAAGCATACGTTGTCAAAATGAACTGTATGGCAGACATATGAACATTGATTTTTATATAAATACCTAATGTAAGCTAATTTTAATATGCCTATGACTTTGCTCAAGTGTAAGCAAAAAGTTTGTCAAAGATTTATTGCAATCGGATCAGCGGTGTGGTAACGTGTAAAATACCAACAAATAAACATTAATTTTTATATATTAGATTTTAAATGAACTTCTACATAGGTACCGACAAAGTCATCGAAAAGACAATAGTTAATACACATTACTAGTGGAAGTAGTCAGTTAGCCTGGGCGTGTAGAGAGTTTAAAATTCGCTAAGAGATGCCTGATGAAATGGGGCGCCTTTTCACACAATAATCATAATAATATATTACTATTTAGTGAAAACTTGTCGGTAAAAGTATTCGTAGAATCATTGATGCTACCAAATGTTTTTTTTCTATTGTAGGTAAATATGGTGTAGCCAATTTACGATAGCGCTAAAAGATAGATAGAGAGTTACTTGTTGCGATAAACGAGTAGCTTTCAGAAGCTTTTATCACATCAAGTTACGCAGGCAACAGCTCCAATCAGTTAATAAATACTTTCGCACATTAATTTATACACGTTTTATGAATTTTATTAAAAATGTTAAGGAAATACTGAAAACAGTCATTACTAATCGACTCCTTCATTTATTTTTCTATTCTCTCGATCCCCGATAAAGGTGTAGACTTACTGAAATATTTTGAATTAAATATATCCTTCCTAATGGATTAGTGTTATCATTTGTGCTGGATTGGGTTCTAAGATAAATTGTATAATATTGACCAATATTGAGACTTGCTTTTGAGAAAAAAATCAAACTTAATTAATTCAATGATAGAATACAGTTAGTTTGCACTGGTTTATGCATTCCGTTAAAACCAGCGGTGGGTTGCCAATATCTTTACAAGGAGCTCGGTAAACCTTATCAATTTTTAATCCATCTCCGCTCCCAATATCGAGCATATGGCCTCCTATTGAAGGTATTTCAACAAAAGTTTTTTTTCTACGAGAACTGTTTGAGACAAAACTAGTGATTAACTAATCGCTCACGTAACGCCCAGTTAAATTGAAGCATCGGAAGAGTGGGAGGGAATTTTCAGACATCACAAACACCCATGCCTTCGAACGGAAAATCGATCGAAAAAATGCTGTTTCGTACTGGGACTCGAACCCGTTAGGTCCGGCACGGAAGCCCACAACGCTAAATAAAAAAAATTAAGAGGCAACTAAGTCTTGTTTCATAATAAAATTTAACCATCTACATTCTACAGTAATTGCAGTTATATGCTGATTTGATCTAAGACGAATGATTTTCTATCTTAACAAGGGGCTCGCCGGCCGTGCGAAAATTTAACAAGGGGATCGTGCGAGCCCCTCCGAGCCTCCTCCAGCCCACCCCTGGTTAAAACCCAATAAATAATCTAGAACCAAACAATAGTTTGGTCACTAATTTTTGATCAAGATATCACAGATTTTTAAAATCTTAAATAAAGTTTACTTCTCTGGCTTGCCGTAAAATTACAATAAACTTTTCACTATGTCATAATAATTGTTTTCGAAACATCCTAGTCAAATTTACGACGTCTTTTCTTATGATTGTAAGCATCTTTTATATTGGGTTATTATAGGTATCAATAATAACGAGCTTCCATCCTTCCAGGTATTATATCGTAGACAAGACAAAAATTTTGTAAGCTCTTAATTATATTGCATGCAAAACCATAGTGCAAATTTTATTAGTTATGATTTAAAAATATAAATAGTAAAAGATATGAAATTTCGTGAAATAAAAACGGTAAAATTCTCAATTGTTCGGCCCTTGTCAATTATTTTTTTTACAAAATAAACTTGTTGGAATGTTTTGCCTAGTATTACACTTTATATTTTTTAAAATAGTACACATCGAACCGGACCTAAAAATAGAAGTCGTGTATAACGGCATTTTTGTAGAGGTATATGCATCGCCTTACTTGCTCTGTCACTATTTCCCCATCCGCTAATTGTATACGGAAATTTATCCAATATAATATGCATTTATTAATATTTTACAAAGATACATAAAATTTAAATGACAAGCAAAAAGCACTCAAGCTAAATCGCAAAATGACAACTTACACGACTAACGCCCACAATTGATTTAATTTTTATATTAAAACAGTAATCGACACTCTACATATTAAAAATAATATTTTAAAAAAAGCCCACGTAAAACGCTTTAGATGAATCACAATAGTTGTGATAAAACTTTGAAAACAATGAAAGTACATTGACAATATAAAAACTGATGCGGAAACGTGAATTCTGTTAATGTGTCTTCCTGGTTATATTATATCAGTAAACCTACAAATTTAAACTTCAAAACATGAGATCCCAGTCGATCGATTTTCATTATTTTATATTTCTAATTTATAAATAAATATTTGTCATTACATTCCAATCCGTAAATTATTTTGTAAGTTGAAAAATCATACGAGATAAACTCGATGTTAATGTTTTTTGAATGTCACTCGAGATCTACTCGAGGAGAATAATTGACATTTCAAACATCTACGTGTTAGGTCTCAAATTTAAATTTTTAAAAAATCTTGACATTGACCTTAGCGGGAATCAAACCCAGACCCACCTGATCGGTAGATCGGTAAAGGAAGCTCTAACCAACTAGACCACAGTGAGTGACAATAATTGCTTGTATCAATGAAAAATGCATGGTTTATTTTTTAATTCTTACTTGCTTCTTCATATCTATAAAAAATACAAATATTTTAAAAGAATTTTGTTTTAAGAATGTTTGATTTTTTCAAAAAAAACGAAAAATCGTATTTGCAAAAAATTCTTAAAAGAATTCGATCGCCATGATACACTTAGAATATAAGAATGTAATTGAAAGTATATTTCAACATTAAAAATGTTGTTAAGTGCCCTTGCGTTGAAATGTCTTAAGATATAAGATTTGAAGAATTGGTCATTTTTAGGAATGAATATGGGTCGAGTATTATAAGTAAATAATCAAAAAATTCAAACGGCTACTGTCAAAAACGATAATAATAATCTTAATCAATATGTTCCACATTCATACTAAAGAGGATCATTATCTAGTCAGCTTAAACTAAAAACATAAATTGTTATGGAAGAGTACTATTCTACAATTCTTAAATAAATTTCATCTGAACTATTTACAGTTTTTATTTGTTATACTGAATCATCGGGGAACGCCCGTGATTTATGCTTACCTAATACATATTTCCTTTTAGACCGAAAACGAAACGTACAATTAGGTGTTTCAAAAAACAATAAATTTTAACGAATGCAAATAAAGCGGGACCAGACAGGTATGAATTCAGTTTTAAAAATTGCCACTTCAAAAAAGTCCATGTGAATTTTGAATTGTTCGGAGCAAAATAAAGTGACAGCTCGGTTGTAAATCACGGCTGCGCGTTCTGATGCGCTCTCAACTAAAACTAATAATTAAAAACGCAACATGTCCACACGGTGACCAATAAGTATCGCTTCAAAAAGAATAAGAATCAATTATTTTTTGAAATCTTTACCATAATGATAATGGAAAGATCTATACTTATGTGCGTTGAATTTAAATACATATTATGGAAGTTAATGCATTTTAATGTCTAAATATTTTAGTTTGTTTTATTCTGTAATGCAAAAAAATGTTTTTGACACATTGTTGATTTAATTAAAAACAACCAGCAAAAACCCCTAATTATTTATGTATGATATTTAAAAATAATAATATGAAGTCAAAAACTAGTAAGCAAATGGTATCTCCAATAAATAAATAAGATTATAATGCCTTCCTTATTGATGATTTTTTCATTTTTAGTTTCACTTGATTATTTCATATTTTAGAACTAGTTATTTAATTCTCATACAATTTTATACATTTTATTTTATTCCCGTATCCGACAAACAAAAAAAAATAGATATTTGAGTTCTTGTTGAAAAATGCAATTCCGTATAAACGCTCTAGCGATCAATGTATACGTGTAGAGCAAGGGTACCTTTTTTTCGAATGCGACTTCTAGAGTGATTCTTATAAGAAATTTCCCCACGGTCTTACTTCTACCATTCGTTAATTCAGAAATTAGCTGATAATCAGGAATCAAGTCGAGCCAAATCGAGCCAAAAAAACAATGTATTTTTCCTAGTTCAAGTTTTAGAAATTGACATCATTTTTCTTTGCCATCAACCAGTCAATCGCGATCGTCCAGTTGGGAATCTTTGGTGTCAAAATTACACTCTCATCTTTAAGGAGAGTGTAATTTTTGTTTTGAAGTGTAACGATAGTATATTTACTAAATCATTTTCTGGAAACTAACTTTTTTGTAAGTGTGTAGAAATTAAAACAAAAACACAAGAGTTGTCCGTTTAATGAACGCCGCGCTCATAAAACATCCATATTGTCCCATATCCACCCATTATCGATACATCATAGTTCGCTAAAAGTGAACGCCTAATGTAGGATCACGGAATGTAGGTGGGCGCTTCTCGTGAGCGCCCAATGACGTATGTCCGTTCTCTCAGTTTAAATTTAATTAGCATTATTTTTTTTGTACACAATTATTAATGTTTTGGCCGTTTTGTATAATTAAAATCAACGATGAGTAATACTATTTGAGATTTTTTAAAACATGTTCATAAAAAAACTTGAATAATTTGATATGTTAAGATGTTTCGTGTTAACTTTACGAGAAGCAATAATTCTTTCATTATAAATTAACAAGATAAACAACGGTGATTTTTTCTTTTTGAGAAAGAATTTTTAAAAACGTCTTATTCGTGTACACAATTTTAATAAATTTTATTTAATAATCATTAGGCAAAATTTTATATTAAATATTCAGTTTGAACCGCATTTCATGATTTCGATCAATTAGGATTATGTTTTTATTATATGAGTCTCATAAAAAGGAATCGGTTCGGGTTTGATCTTGTTTTTAAATGTCAGAAAGTTCTGAATGGGAAATTCGCAAAGAATTAAATTAAGCTTACAGAGTACAGTATTTAAATACATTTTTTTTTAACAAGTAAACTTATGCAGTTCTTTTTTTTATTGTATCAAATAAAAATACTTTCTTTTTATAGATTTTAGTCTGTGTTGAATCTGAATTTTAGACACTGATTAAACTGATACAAGTGATAAGTAGTGATTATTTTTGTTTTATCTGACGGCCTCTTTTTAGCCAGTGAAATGTTCTTGAAATCATATTAAAATTAAGCTGTAAAATTATATTTGAGATATTCAAGCAATTATTTTTTGATTTATTTATTAAACGATGACAAGAAAAAATGCATAACTAAAAAAATAAGAGCTTAAATCATACAAACCAAGAAATATAAATAGTGAGGAAAATTTCACATGAAAAATATTTTTTAAATTTTAATGTGTATTTTGTGGTGCTTTACGGATAGTATCCCGCCGGCCGGACCTTCCTGTCGAATCCGCCTGCGCTCCGGGGCATTTCAGAGACAATGGACAAGGGTCCGCTAAAGGTCCCGCAAAGGTCCCGTCAGGGCGCACGCCCCCGACAATTCGATGATCCCTGATGGAAAACTATTCCCTCTTCAAACTCTACCTGCTTTGGTGTCAACATTAATAAGTTACTGTAGACTACGACGGGCTGTTATTAAAATTTTTATGTTCGCCGGAATGTATATCATAAAATAAAGAGCAGGCAAATAACTATTACATTATTTTTTAAACATTTTATTAAACTTTTGAAAACAATGAAGCCTACGAGTAAATGATAAATATTACTCATGTGTATGATGACTTACGAAATACACATAGAATAATTGTTTTAATATTTTTTATGTTTTTCCGAATCTTATATTAAGAAATTATTATTTCGTGATAATAATTCTTCATCAATTATTCAGATACATATTTCTAAGAGCATAAACAATAAAACATTGAAATCTCGCAAAAATAGATAACTTACACTGGATATTCTTTATCGCTGAATTTATATAACATAAATAAAAATGTTATTGCACATTTGAAAATCAAAAAGCAACGGTAAAAAATATAAAAAAATAATAAGTACCTAAATAATACGCATACAAGCAGCGGTGGGCTGCCAATATGTTAACAAGGGGCTTGCTTTATAACAAAGTAATTCTTGGTGTTTTGGGGAAGGAGTGACGTTTTCACTTCTTCGAATTTATATGCAATACTTAAATCGCAATCGATTGCTACTTAATACACTTATAATATATAGTAATATGTAATTTACCGTAAACATATAAATTTAAATTGCCAAAAGTGTACTACTGTGTATACTGAAACTGTCTTGGATATTTGATCTGAGAATATTGTTTTCTTTTAAATAAGCAAGGAGCTCGCCGGTCTTAGTAAAAATCAACAAGGGGCTCGCATGAGTCCCTCCGAGCCCGCTCCAGCCAGCCCCTGCATACAAATGGCTAAGAAGACGTATTAATTTTTGAGTAGACATTTTCAGTCAACTGATGTTCCAAAAACTTATTTATTATTATTTTTTTTAATAATTTGCGTTATACAAACTCAGTTTTTTTTTCAGCATTGAAATATTTTTTTTATTTAAATAAAAATACTACTCAAATAAAAACGCATTTTTTAAAAGATAAATATTTAAGAATGCCTTATATTGCCACTACTAATATAACAAAAATTGACGGAAAGACAACATTGAAGCGTTAAAAAAATACATTTGAATTTATCAAATACGGTATTGTATATATATTGAATAAAGATAATTTTATGAAAATAATAGCCGGAAAATGAACATTATACTTTTTTCGAATAAATATCAAATTAACTGTTGTTTATAAACAAGGTTAAACTATAAAAAATCTTCGCAATAGATATTTTAAATAAAGGTCAAAAGTGTTTAATTATCACTATTTGCAAAACAATGTAAAGAGTTTTTACAGTTGGTCATTTTTTGACAGAGCAAAAACACAAAGATACTATCAGTTTATAAAACAAAATAATTCAACTGTAAATAATGATTTGAACATAGGAAACGTTGTAAAAAATGTTTCGTCGGAAACGATTGCAAAACCAGAATAGTAAAGTCTGTTGTTAATATAAATAATTTGCGTCTTCCGTATACAGAAAATTATAACTGTCCACACGCTGTTTGTTCAAGTCTTCCAAGATTATTAACGTTTGATACTGTACATTACATAACGTTTTTACAATAATTATACGTTATAATTTGATTTTTATAACCGAAATTATTGACTAAATTGCAATGTGTATTGGGTGCAATTTTGGCCTTGCTTAATGACCGTAACAGTTCTAACAAGGTGATCAGAACATTATTTATAATAACAATCTGATCACCTTGTTTGAAAATTTATGTACTGAAAAATATGTATAATAAATAATCGTAAAAATACTCTGCAATGCTAATTTTTACCTAAAATATGTACATTAATGAATTTTATTTTGTATACCAAGGTGAAATTAAAAAAATTATATAAAACAACATAAAAAGTTTTTTTTCGTGAAATACTTATATTGTAGATAATGTAAAAAATAATTGGCGATCAACATTATTGCAACCTTTATTATTCGATTAAAAGATATTTTATTTGTATATATGCATAATATAACAACATTTATTATTTTTAGTTGGTAATTTTTTACAACCTCGTGTCTAAAAAAACACAATTTTTCAGAAGACACATAAATGTACTTTATTCTACTCGATATTTATATAACGCACGTTATGGTTATTATCACGAAGAAGCTGTAAATTGTATTTAAGCTGTCAATCTATTGTCACTCTTCCAAAAACGTAAAATATTTTTAAAAACGAAAAAAAATATTTTATAACAGATATGGGCTTATTTAAGTATCATGCATTTGGTCAACAAAAATCACATTCTGAATTTGTATATGAATTTATAAAAAGAACCATACCATAGTCACGTTTTTACGTAGAATTTAATACACAAATTAATCTTTAATTATATAAGAAATATTAGAAGCCGCAATTAACTAATTTCCCCACGTCTGTTTTAAAATATTAAATTTACTTGCTTAAATGTTATATCTAAGTACTTATTGTGATAACTTGTATGTGTTATAAAAGTAATAATAATAAAAAACATAAAAAATATTTTCTATGTATCCTGTATGCGTAAAAATACAGGTAGAAAAGTAAATTTAGCAACCTGGATGCATTTTGCGGTTGATATGCTTGAAAAAAAACCGGTCGCCCTGTGCTTCAAACTTTACCTAACAATATTATCAGGAAGGTAACATGTCAAACACATGTTGTTCATTGTTTCTCAACAAAAAAAATGTTGTTTACTTTGTCTGAGACCGCTTTCCTATTAAAATTTTGAATTATTGGCCATTATTATACCTAGTGAAAACATATAATAAGGATTTTCAACAAAGGGCGCTTATGTATTTTTTATTATCAAACAAGACACCTAACGAGGGTTGAGTATACATATAATAGTAAATAATAGTAATATTAAATTTTAAAAAGCAAATCTAGAAAATTCCAGGATTTTTTAATTGTAATGCCATCGAATTGATAACTATATGTTCATCATGACTTGTGTACGAAACTTGACGGCTATTTTCCAAATAATGATATTGAATGTTAAAGAATAGTTAATTAAGTTATTAAGAAAAAACGCCACCACCATAAGAACTTTGATAGAATCAATTATAAATTTATTGTCTTTTTTAGTCTTAAGAATTTTTTGAAATTGTTAAGATGAACATTTTCACCAGTTATAAAAGAAGTGCTGTCTTTATATTGCTAGCTACATAAATTCAATGGTAAGACAATTTACAAACAATAGGTTTGAACTATGAATGGTATTATGGGTAATATATAATGATGAATTCAATGCAATGGTACGATACAATTTAATTTAAAAAATGACCAAAGTCTTACAGAATTTACAGTGACACTGAAATAATAAAAAAAATATTAGATTATGCAAAACACCAAAATGTCTTTCCGAAACCAATATTTTCTTGTTGTTCTACTGTTGCAGTAATGTAGCGATATATTTCTACGATGTACGTTCAACACTTAATTAAAGGAGATATTTTTAACGGAATAACTTGAATGCCTAGTGTATGTACTTTTGAAATTGTTTTCTTTTTAAGAATAATAACTTAAGAGTATCACTAAACTTAAGCAACAAAGAATATTTTCAAGTCATTATATAATAGTAAAATCAGGGCCGTGGAGTCGGGAAAAAAAGACGACTCAAACTCCAAAGAAATGTTTCAATCATTTAATTTTAACTTATAGATAGATAATCTATGCATACCATCAGGTCATCTTAAGTCAGCCTGGACTCTCGTGGTTTTAAAACAAATCATAACTATTTATTTTTTAAATGAGTCTGAATCGTAAGATTTTTCCGACTCACGCTTCAAAACCCTGGTGGGTTATAAGAAATTATCATTCAGTTTAGAATTAGAAATATAATAGTAAAAATTTGAAGCAGCGTCAATATAAAAAAAATGAAGTATTCACGCTCCAAAATAAATTTCGATTTAGCATGACAAACCTACAAAATTCTTGAAAAAACGATGCCATTAACTTTGGATAGTAAAAATATACTTCGT
The DNA here is from genome assembly GCA_031772345.1 of Himalopsyche anomala. Classification (NCBI taxonomy): domain Eukaryota; kingdom Metazoa; phylum Arthropoda; class Insecta; order Trichoptera; family Rhyacophilidae; genus Himalopsyche; species Himalopsyche anomala. The sequence continues at coordinate 7,539,555 of CM062832.1, read as the reverse complement.
CATCTTTCAGGCAGATTTGTAACAAACAAAACTCTCAAAAATGGTTTAGTATACAATAAATTCTTAAATATAGTATATTTATTTTTCTCGGATAACTCAGTTGGTCGGTTAATTTTACCAGTTTGCCAAAAAGAGCATTAATTTTTATAACCAATCATTATCAATGCTGATTTAAAGGCAGGCGATTGTCTATATCTATCAAATTAAAACTCTCACTTGTTTGAGATCAGCATTAATGCATCTATATTTTGATATTATAAATATGTATGTAACATAAAATATTGATTTTTTAATTTGCTGTTTACTCAGCAGAATTATAAATCCGTTATTTACCAAATTCTGCCAGAAAAATGACGATTTGACAATATTGTTATTGAAATACATACTTCGAATTTGAATCGTTCAAATTTTGTACATTCACACAAGTTTAGTGACTAACGTCCCGGGTTTTGCCTTTCAGCATCTTCAAGCGTTCAAGTTTACTGAAAAAACTTGTGTGAATGAATACAATTTTAACGATTTAATTTTAATATTGAAGTTCCACTACCACAGTACCTTTAGTCGAAATCTTAAATAATACATATATATGTAGTTTTAAAAACTTAAAATTTATATATTCAATACCTCAACATATAGATAGACAGTTCATCAAGGGGTGCTTGTTGAATATTCAACATAACATATATAAATAAATCGCGTAGACGTAGAGCAAAACATTGAAATGAAATTCCTTCGAGAGATTTAATTAAGTGTGACAGCAAAACGTCGGTGCGATGAAAAACAATATTTTAACGAAATTTTTCATTGAAAAGATGTAGCATGTTTTGTTTTATGAGAGGGTAAAAGCCGAAGTCCATTAAAAAGCAATAACAATCAGCATGTGATATTTTATCGTATCAATATTCGGTATTCGTGTAAGCTCGCGAACATTGTTTCGGCGAGAGCATAAATTGCGAGTGAAGATATTAGTATCATATGAAATAATTCGATACTTTAACTGAATACAATAAAAGGAAATCAATACTTTACAAAGGCGCCTGAAAATAAAAATAAATATCGCCATAACAATTATAACATTGTGATGGTTTCAAATGAAAATAGTACTAGAAATTAAATAATATATATTAAAATATACCTTGTTAAGCCCTTAATATTATTTATTCCACTCGGAATATTATTTTAGTGGATATACCTATTTGTAAATAATTGAGTTCGAGTTAATTTAGGATGATATTTGAACATTACAATATTTGGCGCAATAATATGAATTGCTGTTATGGCAAATATTATTTTTTATATTGCATGATTAAGAAATAGCGAGCTGTAAGCCCGTTGCCCTCAACGGGAGAATTATTTCGCATTATAAAAAAAAAAAAAATACCGACATGAATAATCAAATGCATACTTACTTATCAAATAAATCAAAATGAATTACTTGACTTATTCTCAAAATAAAACTTGTTTTTAGTAATATATATGATGTTTTTAAAATTGATTATATCTACATACTGAAACTATGCTTTCACCAACAACTTTACTACGTCGAAAGCTCTGGTTCTCGTTCAATCACCAAAATTCTGAAGTTAAGGGCAAATTCTTTTTTTGACGTTATATTCCAGTCTTATTGTGGTTAAACAGGACTTTTTATTAAAACTTGTATTTGCATGCACTTTTTTTTAGATAATAAACACTTAAAAAAAATAGTTTCTAATAAAAAAAATACACTGCACGAAAAACATATTATTCAGCATTTAACAAATATATTGACCTTTAAACAAATTGTCTTTTTGAATAAATAGTTTCCACAAAAAGTTAATACATCGCATCTTGACATAATATCTACATATTTAGCGGTCATATAATAATTAATGAACAAATGAAAATAAAATCGAGTCATTTGCGGAACTCATTGCCGCTTGCGTATTTTGATGTTGTTGTTTTTTCAAATATTTACAGTTACATTTTACGAAGTCTCAAACATTATCCGCTGTTAATATATGGATGGATAAGACGTAATTCTGCATTGTTTCCATATCAGATTATCCGGATAGTATCACAATGAAGGAGATAAAAATTATCATCGGGAAGACTTTGATCGTTGATGATGACGTCTCGCGTGTTTTTTGTGCCACGAACCGCCCGTATGATGCAACGGCCCGTATAATAAAGTATCAGGCAGGCAGCCCACCGCAGCAGGTACAAAATAATAAATATTTTAACCGGCGAAAATATCCACGGTGCGTCCATAAATAATGTAGGCAAGACATCGGATCCGGCCCGGCCGATGTTAATATTTAATCAAGATTAGACATGGCTTTCGTTGCGGGCCGGCAGTTTCCTCTGGATCCATTGATTGACAACCTTCTCACCTATGCAAGCAGGACAACTTTTTATACATTATGGCATTTAAATTACTCACTTAAATACTATCACCATAAACTCGTTAAGATTTACTGCAAATTCAATCGTTTCACATTTTCCAGTTATTCTGGAGTCGTTCTATGATAATACTTTCCAAAAACTTCACAATTTTTACACCCTTTTGGTTGGTGCTGCTAAGATTTCGTTTTGCTGACATATCGGTGAATAAGTAAATAAATGTGTAAATGAATACATTTTTAATTATTACACGAAGAAAAAATATGTTGCCTTTTGTGAAAAAATGATGCAATTACACCTGATTTTTAAAGATGGAATACAATTTCATCGAATTTTATTTTACTTTTCAATAAATTAAAAAAACAGCATATTTAATAATTTTATTTGTATATTGGGAGTTATGTATTATTATACCATCATAAGTCTCAACTTGTGCTTTTAAAACTGGCTTATGATTATTGTCTATTACAGTCTTTTGATAATGTATTTCACAAAAAATCAATATAACTTGTTTTCTTATCGAAATTTATAATAACTAATTGAATGACTTTTAAGCGGAAGCGGTTTATACAATTTTAACTCAAATTTATGTTATTGATGAAATTGCCATTGACTTGATGGAACTCTATTGTAATACGAAAAATAGCAAAGTATTTAATTCTACAAATATTGATTTTTTATAGTTTATAACTATTTGGCGTATGCTTCAGAGCTTTCCTTTTTACTGTTTTTCACTTTATTACGAATTTATGATCTTAATTTTATTTCATCACTAAATAAAAAAATAATAACTGTTTCGTGAGTCGCTTGTTGCTGATCAAATACCTTGGACGCAGTGCATATAAATCAAATGAAGGCCGGAAGAATGATTTGGCGCATGGCGGTTCGAAATCAATTACCGCTGATTAGATATTCGGCCCACTGAGCAAATACAAACGGTCAGGATATTCCTACTGTCCCGTGTGACAATTTCCTAGTTTCATTGTCTTTTTGTTGTCCCCTAATCTTCGAATCTATTCTCAGCACGTTTGTTGTTGTTGAGATAAAACATGTATTAACTTCTTGTTGTCCAAGCGGTCCTTGCCTAATACAACAATGAATCGCCTTTATAGAATTCAAGAAAATGGGTCAATATCCAATCAATTATTAATTAAATAAAAAATCTACTTAATGTTATTTGACACATTATTGCAAGATTGTTGTGTTTTCTTGTTAATATTTTCATAATATTGAAATCACTAAAATTAATTAAAAATTATTGAAACTTGTCAAATAAATAAACGGGTTATACTTTTTAATAAGACTATACTGTCACTATAAATTAATAAATACGAGAGCTTAGCATCACAAGGGTCTATCTCCTAAAACATAGTTTTAAGTTCACTAAAATATTAAAGATGATCATTATAATTTCATTCATCATATTGTATTCATTGTTTTACTAATAAACCGTCGTTGTTTTGGCAGAAGTTGGTAGGTAACAGAAAAGAAGTTCTAAGTTAACAGCAAATGAGAAATTACTGCTTTAAGATAAAGGTTTATCATCGACATTTAATGTTACATATATAATTATTATATCAAAATATAGATATATTAATTTCGATTTGACACAAAAAAAGAAAATTGACAGGCAAAATTGCATGCCACGACATAGGGATTAACAATATAGCTTTAATAATAAATGCTTTTTTGTAAAACTGGTATAATCAATGCACCAACTGACTTATTCCATAAAAGGAATTTATAGCAAAGAAATATGATAATGACACTGCCAAAATCAAAGTTAAGTCCCTGAGAGCCTAGGCCCTCGAATATATATATATATATTTTTATGAATGATTAAATATGCAAACTGCGGTTTATTATCAAATCAACACTTCTTAAAAATGTCACATGATTTTACAGATGTTATTAAAAGACATTGCCAAAACATTAAAATCTTATTCCCACTTAAATACTAAATAGTTTTCTGTACTTATTCTACATAGAATCGTTTTATTTTGTAACTAAAACAAGTTTTTTAATATAAAATGTTAAATGATTAGATTGTCTAAGTTTTCTTTCAGATTTTCATTTAAAATATGCATAGGATATTCTATGCTGATTCAGTCAATCCTTATTTTATGAACATTAAGAAAGTTTTACGACTTGAGAGTTAGGAAAACTTTGAAACAACAGTTTTTTCGAACTCGCAAAGAATTGTATAGGCAACTCGTAAATGCCCACAAATAATAAACGAAGCCTAATAATATCTATATATATATATGTAAATGAATACATAAAAATTATATATCATTTCTGAGAAGATAATTGAATAAAAAAAGTTGTTGGGCAGCAAAGGTTTTCAAACATAATCTTTACTACAAACTTCATCAATGTATTATTAGTTACTCACTGAAGAAAAAACAATACTATAAATACCATTTGTAAGTATCTAATTTTAAACAAAAAATATGCAACCATTAACTGAGATATTGACAATAAAAAAAAAGAATTAAAAACAAACGATTATTGTAAAAATCTACTGATGAGATATCTTCATTAAGAGTCCATATACTCCACTGTAGGAATAAACCAAACATTAAAAATGCCAACATGTCTTCTGCCATGTATGTATGTTTATTTGCTTCCAGTAGTCTACGGTGAATAATAATTTAGATAGTACATATATACTTAAAGCTTAAATTCTCCCAGCTACTGATATAAAATTGTACTAAGTGATCTCTATGTATTAAGTTTTATATCTATTCATTATTAAACTAAGATGAGTTTTCTGATTGAGCGTTTAAAGGAAGCAGCAGGCTAGAGACTCAAGTCTGAGAAAAATATAGTTGGGTGTGTATTTATATCTCATGTGCACTTTTAAATATAAAAGCGTTAATTGATCGCTGTATAGTGTATACACAGTTTAAAATAACCAGAGAATGCTAGTGCCCCTGTAATCGGTTACGCATTTTGATTGATGCAATGATGCAAACGATGCACAGAGTAATAAAAACAAAACATGTAAGTGTGATTGTGCTCTAAAAATACACTCAACTTACGTTCACAGGTACACACTATTTATCTACGCATGCGTTGCTGTCAGAGAGATTGTGTGTGTTACAGATATACAGATTAATTACGAATATAAATATAATTTTAATATACTTTATACATTTTCAACAAAATATGTAACTAAGGGTTAAATAAATCTTAATGATTTGTAGTGTGGATTGTGAAGTTTCTCCTTTGTGAAAATAACGGGCGATTTTATTTTTGTTTTGTATTGAAAACGAGCAGAAGCAGTATTCGCCTGATTTAAAGCAAAATCTTAATATTAAAGTTTTTCAATTAATAAACCTTTTTATAAGTTCCGAGTGGTTATTAGCCGATATTGCACAAAATGCATTGCCGATTAATGAGGAAAACTTACTTTGCAATTTAAAATGAAAGCACTAGAAACTAATTAAAGTTTTTGCTTGAATCGGTGAATAAATAAGTTTCGTATATATATATTTTCGATTGCTTTTAATCTTGGTAGTAAGGCGAGTTCTAAGAAACAAAAAATAAAACAAAACAAAAGTTAATTAAAAATCATTTTATGGGATTGACAAAGCCTACATCATACAGCTAGCAATATTTTTTTTCTAATATGCGATCTATAATCAATTTTTTAACTAACTATAAAAATTCTCGATTTTTTTTTACTTAACATGATTTTTGTAGTTTGTTTTCGCGGTTGGCATAACATAAATGTAACAATTGTGACTGTGTTTACTGTTTTTATAGTAGATCTGAGAAACGTTATTTTTGTCGGTCTGAAATACTCAACTCGTTATTGTGTGTTTATTATTTCAGATGGTTCAAAATGAGTGTTATTAACCGCGGTAATAGCATCTCTTGTATCAATTTCAGGTCAGATTTTAATTTATAATCTAGAATCACAAACTGTTATTATGTTAAATTTTGATTCTGTACACTTCCACAAATCCTGTCGATAACGAGCCGGTTTTCGCCTTATGGCATCTTCTAGTTTTAACTTTTCCGGTTCTAAGCTCAAGAAATGCGACCCCAATACCCACATTTTCTTAAATATCTATTTTAATATGGGTGATACAATGTTTATAATTAAGGTATTCTTATATCATAGTTTTTTGGACCTTTTGTAGTTTATATAAATACGATAAGATAAGAGATAAGCGCCCGCTTATCAGCGATCGTTGGTAAGATAACTAGACTGACGCGCGCCAGTCGCGCATTGACATTGGCATTGGAACGACGTATATTTTACGCGCAACTTAAAATATGATTATTTATTAAAAAACCAAGGATTTTTATAAAAAAATGTATGCGGAATGATGCAGAGAGATATTTTAAAGCCCGTAGACTATTTATTTTTTTGAAATTCATAAGAATAAGGCCAATAATGAGGAAACCACTGGGGTCAAAAATGACCCCCATCGCCAGAGACGTATTTTTCTAGTCTCCGAGCCGCGAGAGTTATCTAGTGTACGAATGCATTTGATAAAACCAGAAGATGTCAAAAGGCGAAACCCGGGTCGTTAACGACAGGATTTGTGGAAGTGTACAGAGTAAAAATAATTAAAATTTGACGTTAAATTTCCATTTTCATGACGCACCTTCAGTCGAAGTTCTAAATAAAAAAATATTATTATTTTATTATTATATTGACGTGTGTGTGCTATATTCGATTATTATGATAATAAGAAAATTATAGCAAATTAATCATTTTTTAAACATTAAATAAAGAAAAATTCATATATGGTTGGCTTACAAAACACACAACCTTATTGCATGAAGTATGCGTGTAGCGGTGTTTATCAAGAGTGTATTTTTTAATTTAACTATTATCATCAGGAAACACAGATGGCAAAGATGACTCAAAAAAATAAAAGCCCTCCAACAAACAAACCAATAAAATAAAAACAATTTTAAAACGATTTTACTTCTAAGGGGAGGAGCAAAGTTAACGAATTTAGAGGAGGGTTCGAACAAAAATCATTTATTACGGAATCCCCAACTAATAACAGCAAAAAGGTAAATTAGTACGAGCATTCCTACCTTTTCATTTGACAGACGCATAAAAATGTTTTATTTTTTAAACCGTTGAACCTTGAAAATTGAAAACATCATTTTTAATGCATGCGATAATGTCAGGATTGTCAATAATTATAATAAACTATTTAATAAGAATATTATGTAATACAGTTATAAATTTATCTTTGTATCTAAAAATCGTTGCTAAAATGTATTGGTGCATATCGAGAACTGACTGAAATTTTACGCATGGATTTAGATTACAAAGGGTGAATACTGGGTTATAAGTGACAAAGCTTATAATTTTTTTAACGATTTTTTACTTACGATAGGAAACTTCAACTATTCATGAAATTTATTAATTATTTTTATGATATGGATACCATAATATATATCGACTGTGGAAAGAAAAAAAGACCCTCAGTTTTTCCAAAACAACTTTTTTTCGATAATCAAGATGTATACAACTCGACACACGTTCTATCAAAAGGATGGAAGCTAAAAATGCCGAATTAATATCTAAATTTAGTTTTTAAGTTTGAAAAAAGATCGCCTTGTGAAAATTGCAACCAGGAAAATAAACACAAGGAAAAGATTTTCTTGAACAATTTATTTAAATAATATTAGGCTAAGTCAGTATAAAACCAGTTTATCAGTCACCGTGCACTTCAGGGTTGTGTATATTTCATAATTTGCTTTTAGCCTAAAATCATCAAAAAACGTTTTTCGTGTCTTCTGTAAAATTTGATATGTGTGGGTTACGTCCTTTTTCCTTTCCACAGTCGATATGGTTACCGTTGTCATATCAATAAATAATTTTATTTTAATGGAAGTCTAAGATTAAGTTTGGAATTTCTGCATGGAAATTTATAAAACAATATTTCTTTTGTAAATTATATCCATGTCACCAAGTGAAACATCTTTTTTTATTGATTCTTTTATAAAACTTTTTTGAATATTTTTTTTAATAAATTTAGTGTGACGACAATTTCAACATTTTTTATACGCCCCAAGAAATATAATAAATCGAGTTATTAATTTAGATTTTAAATTTGTCAAAAGTTTCAACCTTAACCAACACAACCTGTCTCGGTACAAATCGTATTCTACAATATTGCATATAACATACATGTATTACATTTACTTTTTTGATGAAATTTTAATGCATAAATAATAACATATTTAAAGCTGCAATTATTTACTAGATATAAAAGGGTTAAGCTTAAATGAAAAGAAAAATAAAAATAGTAATTATCCTGTAAGACAGCTATTGAAAATTGAGCGTTAATCGAATTATAACTGTTCTGATAATATAAACTTTGTATTGGGGTTATATTAATTATAATGGACCGTTATTTATGCCGATAAAATATTTATAATACAAAGAAGGAAGTGCACAATTATAAAATAATTTCTAATAGTTAAGCTTTTTTTCATACACTTTTTTTAAATAAATTAATATGTCTTTTTTTGTATTTATTACCTATGCTTTACTGGTTAAGAGTTTGTAGTTTTTAAAGTTTTTTAATGTAATTATTAATAAATAATATTTCACCTTATTCCGTCCGTTGCACAACGGTCAATTTCGTTGGCGTCTGTAACAAATTTCATGGGTTTGAGTTCAAGTACGAACGGAATTTTGTTATTAGATTTTAACCAATATCTTTCCATGACCACTGACGTGACATGCTTTTTTCTTATACGTTATCTTATATCCGAGTTATACCTCATCCCCATCATCCGACGGAAACATTTATTCTTCTTGACATTGAGGCTTTGTCAGGTGCCATGGTTCGCTACCGCAAAGTAGCACTAGTCTAATGAAAGCGCTGTAAAATGGCATTTGGTTTTAATCATGTACAGCTGTTTCCCACAGATTCTTCGTCGGGTATTGTGGTATTAGGTTGACATATATTCATATTTACTCAGTATATTTAGTGGTGTAGTGGTAAATAAATAGTTACCAGGTCGGTCATTGATTTCTTCAATATGTTTTGTTTAAGAAAAATTAATCTTCAAACAAATGACTTACGACAAAATATAACTCTAAGACATATTGAAATATTTGACGTGATAACGTAGGTAATTTTTTTTATATGGCGGCTGCTTCTTGATATACATACGTTTTATTGTAGGAACGGCCATTTCAAACGATATATTATACATGAAACAAAATTAGTGTGATAGGCCAGAGGTACGAAAACATTTATTATTAATTATTATCAAATATAATGTGAAGTCTCTAGTACAGTTTAACAATACTGTATGAAATGTTTCTACTTAATTCGGATCTAATTAAAATTGCCTAGAAAGATTTTAATTATATCTGCAAATATCTGAACCAACATATAAATTACACTGAACAGTACACTATGTCACAAAAAGCGATAAGTCAGCGAACCGTTCTCGTGCAAGTGTTAATTCGTAATTCGTTTTCTATTTTAGCTTTTAACACGTGCGAAGCTTCAAGAGTGATTTACCGAGTGTCTACGGCGCGTAGCGTTTACAAGTAAAGCGTAGAGAAATGAAAGATTTGTATTGTTATTCTATGGTATTCTTCCTATAAGTTAGACAGTATTTTCCCGGTCCACCGCGGCCATACTGTTCTTATCTACCCGGCAATTAGTCACCCTTAATGAAGTACGAAAATCGTTTCAGATTCTTGGGCGATGATTGAAGAAAAGGCTATATCGCAAAATTTCTAAGATAAATTATAAGCTTAACTTTTTGGGGTGACAGTATTTTTTCCTATCGTAGTGTTTTAAGTATCTAAATAATTTCTTTGTCATAGGTTGATTTTATATCGTATTATGTTTTAATATATTGTTTCAAATTATTACATGATATGAATTATTAAAAAACATTTCTTTTATTCACATCATAAATGAAAAAAAACTAAAATAAAATATCGCTAAGCTTTCAGTAAACTTATAAATTCCTAGTCAACCAATTATGTCATAAGTAAGCTAAGCGTTTTAAGTATTCATAATATTTTCTATCCAATCGCTTAACTTACTTGATAACTATCATATTTACACAAACCTGAGGGCTAAAAAACTTTACATTCTAAGCAAATACGTGAAGCGCTGTGAACTTTCATACAAACTTTGTATGACAGCTTGCAGCGCTTAACGAATTTGCTTAGAGCGTGAAATTTTGTGATTCTTACGTAAGAATAATACCGAATATTTTTTATAAATTTAACCCCTTTCCAATTAATTTCCAGTCGTTATTAAAGAGGACTATTTTTTCGCGTCCCTTAAGGCCAATAGATTTATTTTAATTTTTTATGAGTACTTATATATTGTACAATAATAAACAAGGACACTAAAAACGTGTTTAACAAATCTTTCTGTGTTTCATAAAAAAGTAAAGTAAGAATAAACATTCTTAACAAATTTGTTACTTTATTGATTGTTTGAAATCATTATTACAATATGTTATCCATCGAAATGATAAGTTTTCTGTGTTCGTATCTCAGTTTATATTTCATTACTAAGGATGTACATTTAGCGTTTAGTTATATCTAAACTTTTACTTAACATAAAATAAGATATTGGGTTCTTGAGAGTAACCCTATAAGACTGCCGCGACTATCCTCCAAGAACGTTAATAAATCACTGAAGGGCGGATGAGGGAAGATTTCCAACTTAATGCGAGCAATATTTTCTTTCCAAACAGACTGCAAAAGTTAATTTACTCTCATCTCTGCGACCGCTCATAACTTAATGGGACGTTCAAGTTGAGGTCTTGTATGCTAATTGAGTTGGCTTCAAATTGCAAAAGCAAAACAAAGAAACTTTGTTCTCGCCGCTAATGTTCCTGGCTTAACTTATACCTTGGCTAATCAAATTTCTCAGAAGTAATACTACAATCCTACAAAACGGTTATTTGTTTACATATGTTTTAAATGTTTCTGTACTATTCAATTTTAGAATGTTGCCAACGCAACAATAAATCATTAACGTATTTGATGGATTCGGCGGTAGCTTTATGGAAGTTCATTTTTAATATAAAATTTAATTTTATATTAATTCATTAACTGTTATTTATAGTACACGATTGAGTTTTTCAAATTAATAATTGTTTATTTTTAATTGTTGCAGTACCATGGTATTAAATTTGACGCCAATGCGCAATGCACTCAACACATAATAAAATAAGACAATAAAAAGTATTTTTTGAAAATAAATTCAAATAATAAATCTTAGCTACCCTATACAAAACTTTTGGGTAATTAGCAAATCAACTATGTACTTTAATATGTATATAAGTCTTAAAAATTGAACTCTTAAATTAAATGACGCAATGATAACGCACAGCACAAATTAAAAATGTGGAAAAAATATAGCTTTAGAGAAAAAAAAATATTTGGTATAACTAAAAATGTCCACGAATGTAAAGTATTTTTTTTTTGTGAAAACAATCGACCATGTATTATTATTGTTATTTCAAGTTATCAGACCTAGACCCAGTTCTTCACTTAAGAAAAAACCCCACCAGTCACCACCAATCCAAAAAAGTAAAAATGGTTTTTCAGTTATACTTGAAACTATAATATCGGATATAACAAAACAAATGTTGAAATCTTTTTAATTTATAAAAAAACCATTACAAAACTTCTAGGTGGTCCGGCATAGCAGTCTTAAGTTCCAAGCAGTGCTGTAGAAAATCAGCAAATTCTGAGCTGGCCGTTGAATCCCTGCCTTTACTAACAAATTGTATGGCGGTTATACGTAAATCAACTCTAAATTCCAATTTGTGAGCTTATTTTTCGTTAAATGTAACATGTATGTTTGAAAGATTTCTCGTATGGATATTCTATGATTCGTTGGTGTTATTAATTTACAATTTACGATACATCGGAAGGGTCATATATGCAAATTAAATAATGATTGTAAGAAATATAGCGAATGGCAAGATATGCGATGTATGGTAAAAACCAATAAAATTTAACTTCCCACTATTAAGTATCACAATTATATAGAATATAAATTATAAATTACATAAACGACGGTAACAAGCGGAATTCATATAATATTATATAAGATTTTGACGCCTATTGTGATATTATGAAATACATGCTGCGTCATTTATCATATAATAATGGCAATATACCAAGTAAATGACGATTTAATCAATAACAATATAAAAAAATAATGAAGTGAATTGTGCTATCCTAGTTTCACTTACTGATTTTTGATTACTGATATGACTTGAGAAATCTTATGGAAAGATTGAGTGACGAACCAGTGTGCACAAATAAATTTCGAGATCAATATTAATTGATTAAAATCCCAATAATGACGTTGGTTTTTTTAATGAACTATCCAACCTCATATTCTGTATTGAAATATTGTAAATTTTTTTTTTTAAATAAAATGATTTGGCATCTTTGTTTGCTTTTGTTCTTAGAGATTTTTATTAAAAAACCTTATAAAATGTGATTTTTTTTTATTTAAAAAATGATTTAATTGAAAAGATATATAATTACAATATATATATGTATTTGCTTCAAAATAACAGTAATAAATGGTTTCATAATGACGTGATATTACTTTGAAAATTATGACGCCGGCCCGCTCATCTGAAAAAAGTACCTGTTTTCAACTCAATAGCATGGCTTTGACTATAGGGGGCTTTGGGTCTGGTCCTAACTTACATTTATTTGATATAAAAAAAAACGTAAGAAATCGTTACATTCAAGTTTCGACAACAATATTTAGTTAGCATTCTTGTATTGACAGGAAATTTTATGCATGCAAGGGTTTTGACTAGGACATCCAATCCCGTAATTTTAGACTCTGAAATCCCGGGAATGTGCCCGTATTAGTCCTGGGTTTTCGTGATTGAAAATAAATAAATAAAATCCTCGATAATTGTAGAATGCCGCGTGAGACGTAAGAAAATGTTAGATTTTTTATTATTTTGGGAAATCCGCAAACTTCAGGGTTTTTGAAATTGACATACAGACAATTTTTTTTAGATCCATAAATTCCTATTTGAAAATCGACGACCAAAAATTTAGTAAATCCACGAATCTGTGCACGATTTAATGGTGAATGTTTAATCCCGGGATTACAAAAAGAGTCCCGGATTAGATGCCCTAGTTGTGACTTGTGACTGTCATCACGTTGAAGGTGATAAAAGAGAACCATCAAAAAATTGACAAAGCTTGCTCTTTGTATTATCTTTGTGATAGTTTTTTTTTCTGAACAGAAATGTTATTATAAAAGATGTAAATATCTTTGATTTATAACCATATTTCATTCTACTATCCACATAACCCGCCTAACTGTGTTACTGGATATTCTCAACGTAAATTAGAAACATGTATTATTTTTTGTGGACAAATATTTTCTGTCGTTTATTTAATTATAAAACCCCCTCTCACGTAGCCACGCCCCCCTTCTGTTCCGCTCATGCTCACCCTCAGAAATGGCGGCGAATATTTCAAGCGAAACACATTTGTCTTCCATAGGAGAAACATTTGTTTATTTCTTAATTTTGGAATATTTTCCTACTGTCTCGTTTGACTTATGTTGCCTATTTTTTCAACAAAAACTCGGGTGTTTTCAATTATTTTGGGAAATTTTGTGACTACAATATTATTTTGATGTTGGTACAAATCAAACGTGAATAACTCAAAAAGAATAGTATTTTTTGTTGCCTTACTATTCATAGATATTTTTTCTCATTTCTATAGAAATCATTTCTATTTCTCATGATAGTTGTTATCCAATATATCATCTACTTTGACTGTAGGTGTTTTTTTCTTTTTAGATATATTTATAGATATTTTTGATATAAAATTTAATTTGATATCTTTATATATTACTTCATCGCGAACAACACGATAAAAAAAATTCTCAAAGATTTATTTATATATAATAATAGATTAATGCGTGAATTACGAAAATGCATACAAAACAATTGATAAAATTATAATTTTAAAAAATTGTTAATACTCTTTATACAGTTACGGATCGTTATAATCAGTGGTGTAGTGGTAAATAAATAGGTACCAGGTCGGTCATTGATTTCTTCACTTTTTTTTTGTTTTTTCTTTTATATCCGTTCGAAGTTAAAAAACCATAAGTTTTAACAATTAAATCAATAAAAAAAACGATTTTAAATATATGTATGTACTTGAAAATTATGTTGCAAGTCAAAAAGGTGGCAGGGTGACTTCCTCATTTTCAGGTGCCAGGTCGCCGATCTAGCCCCACTACACCACTGGTTATAATAAAATAATTCATCACTACAAAAAAAAATGGATGCAATACTTTTCCACTTTAAAAATCTTTATGGTTTTTACTATATCCACTCAGAGTGTGGAGCATCTGGGTTTCTTATTGAAAACTCAACAAAGTTTATTTCACTCAAAATCCCGCTTTAGAGAAGGTAAGTAACGAAATAATAGTAGTTACCGCTTTATCTTTGCTTATTTTTCAGATCGAACAAATAATGAGTGAAAAATTGTACAACTATAACTGAGAATCTGGTATTTTCATTTAAATAGCCATTAAATGATAAATACAACGTAAGGGCTAAAATCCATGAACATGTTATCCGAATAAAAGAAAGATCAGCAGTGTGACTATTCAGCTATAGGATCCACGTGAGCAGTGGCGGATTATCCTATAAGCGCATGAGGCGCTCGCTTGGGGCCTCTGAACTTTAGGGGCCTCAAAAATAGTTTATATTATATTACCCATATTCCGATTTTTATAAATTTTACATGATTTTTTTTGACGTCCTTATGTTATCTAAAAAAAAGGGCCTCCAAAAATTTTTGCGCCTGGGGCCTCTCTTGTGCTTAATCCACCACTGCACGTGAGTCACGAATTTGTGATACTAGGCAATTATAATTAATATATCTAACTAATCGATTGTGTTGAAAATTTATTTTTTAATTATATCAATACTATCATATTTCCCTGCATAATAATGGGAAGTATAATCGTAAAAAAGCTTCCATAAACATTGAAGGTAAACGACAATGAATTGCAGTCATAAATACTTACATTCTTTTTAAATTTGATTAAAAAGATATTATTGACCTCATTCTAAAATTGCAAATTTAAGTGTTAATAATAAAATAAACAATTAATTTTAATACTAAAGATTTAAGACAATACAAAATAATAGTGTCATTATGCATAAAAATGATAATTAAACACTTTTTTACAGCATTGAAATAAAACATTGTTTTCTTTATTATTATTTTGCAATAAAATACACGGTGTTCTACAAAAAATGTTCGCGGCACGACCAAAATAGACAAATTTTACTTTTACATCACTAAGACCGTAGAAATAAATCATTTACTAATGATACAATATTTTACAGTCCAGTTTTATTGTGTTCAAATAATGTTTTCTTAATGCGGCAATAAAATATTCTTTTAAATACAGCCTTGACTGAATCATTAATCTATTTTATATTCCTTCTGATCAATCAAGCTTGCTTATAGTTATGAGATCAAGTTTTATTGCCTTTGATTGTATAATATTGATTTTTTGTAGGCCCAGCACTCTTCGAGCCGGATATAGCAAACGTCACAATAGATGAGCTATATACCATAAATATAAAAGATTTAATTACCACCAGATGATTTGTTGAGAACATTTTAACACATTATGGGCAAGAAACGTAAAAATACGTTTATCGCGTACTGTCGGTTTTGTTAGTATATTGACTCATAATTTAATGGTTTATTCAAAATAACTGTCGCGGAAAGTGACCCTTTTTTACTTTAAGCAATAAAAATCATAATTTATTATACCCTGAATGTTCGTTCACACATAGTATTTTTTTTAAAAAAGACGACAAATGTTTTTCGAATATTTAGGGCATCGGATTTCACACTTCCAGTGATTGTAAATTTGTAGGAATGAGGATTTTATACTATAATTATTTATATAATTGTATGGTATAGATTAAAGTTATTATTTATACAGAATATTTTGAATATGTCATATTGATAACAAGTGGAGTGCTATTTAACTAAATTAATAACAGGTTTTTATATTCAGCTTAGAAAAGTAGTGAAATTATGATGTATTGAAAATGTTTTCAATATTCAAAATTACAATATATTTAATGATTTAATGTCACATACGGTTTCTTTGGAAATTTCAGCCAAAAATATTGTTTGGCTTAGAAGTTGTGTTGATTTTAAGAATGTAATATATTTTTGCGCTAATTACTAAAAAACGCCCGCTTACAAAGTGTTAAGACCAAGTAATTAGCTCGACCAGAATCTTTACACAGGAATTTAGCAAACTCATAATTCTAGATCTTAGAATAGCAACTTGTCCACAATTTTTGTTGAGCAACAATAAAAAAATGTATTCAAAATATATCAGTAGGATGCTGACGTGTCGTCTGATGTAACCAATTCGCTTCCTTAAGCATTAATGTATACGAGTATTAATATTATAGCCTGTTAAATTCGAATCGTTCTAAATGATCGAAAGTGTTTCATATTTTATATTATATTATATTGAAATAGCATTGTAACTCATTGCATCACTCAAAGCAAAAAAAAAAAATATTAAATTAAAAACAAAAATGTAAAACTTTTTTTTTTTATTGTTCAAACATTAGGACTATTTTCGATAAGAATTCTTGCGACGAGCTTAACCAGCCCTGATTTTTCAATAAATGATGTGGAATAAATACAAGACATTGCTTATTTTTAATATTATGCCCTTACATGAAAGAATAACAATGGTCATATCCATGAACGTTAAATACAAATTCAAAGTATACTACAAAAATGAACAGAATTTTAAACTCACGAAGGTTTACTCACTGTGGTATTAAAACTTTGCTGGAATCGAAGGAATGGGTATTTGTTAATTTTTTTGGAACTTTCAGAGTATATAAGGCAAAAAAAAAATTATTTGAAATTTTAAAATCAATTATCTCAGAATCAACATTTTGTCTCTTAATGACTTTTACCAATAAAACGCCAATATACAAATATATAATAAATATATAGTGAGAACACTTTTTAACCAATCTGAAATTCACGTTCTTCCACCATTTACATGCAATAGTAACAGTCGCGCTTAGTTTTTGTAAATTAAGTACCCGTTTAATTTTTTTTTCTGCAGTAGCATCTGAAATATTTAAAATTCAATAAAAATTATATACAACATACACATCTTCAATAACATACATTTTAAGCAATTCTTACAAAACCCGAGTTTTTAACGTTATTAATAGTTAAAATGTATGTATTGATATATTCTATGATAAACTTAAATAGATTAGTTTTTGTCATTAATTAAAAAAAGTAAAAATAGCTCAAGAGTGATAATTGACGCTCAAAATACTCCACTCACTTTCACGAATAAAGTAGGTATCTGCATTTTTTGCAATAATAAATAATTTTATTGCTATTGAGTTTGATTGGTCCAGATATGTAAATAGCATTGAAAAAACCTATCAATATTATAATACACATAAGAATCGACATATTATGAGACAACCTGGTGATTGAAGTAATCAATAACAAATTTGAGTTTATGTTCACTTTATTCTGGTACTTTTTTTAATCTCATATAATGAATTGTTTTAAAAAAAGTGTTAATTTACTACTTAGTTATCCAAAAATCTTGCTAATATTAGGCAATATATAGGCAAAAACTGAGTAGGCAATATATTAAATATATAATCTTCTCAGTCCAATCATGCATGTGTCAAGCAAGAATCTGTGTCGGATCCACAACGGAGCGCTACGCAAGGCAGACGCAAGTCTGCGTAGTACTGCACTGCGCTGTAGTCGCCTGAATCTCAGCATACGCTTAGCCCTACTGTTATAAGCAAGTGAATTGTTGTGTTACAGGTAGTACAGATAACTCTATACAAATATTATTATAATACACCTATATTGAATTAGCAAAAACCATATAAACTGTCAATTCGTTGAAGAAATACAAATAAAAAAGTGTAAACTAAATATTCCATTTTTGAAAATAAAATCAGAATTATCGTAGCGATATTATATAAAATTTCATTGAAACAGCTCAGTTCATTAAAAAATACAGTCACTCTTGTAATACTCGACATAGAATGAAAGATTTGCTTGTTTATTTCGTGATTAATTTTTGGTACAAGCTTACAAGTTACTTAAAAAATGATGATTATGATTAAAAAAAATGTAATGATACATAATGAAAATACAATAAGCCGAAAAAATACTCGATAAACACGACATTGTCTAAGTCCTACGCTTTTATGTATCATATTCGAGCTGACATAAGATGCAATTACTATGAAAAGTCACGTGGGTGATAACAAGCAATATTTATAGACTTCATTTAGTAATTGGGTATAGTAAATTTAATTTTATTGGCTTCCAATCGGCCAGGGACATAAATAAACCGACATTAAACATTTTATTTGCCATTGCATAAGGTCGCACTGGACGTGCATAAAGGTAGACTCACAATAGATCAAAATTAAATCGTTTTATTAGTGCCATTAACTATCGTTTCTTGCTTATTATTATTTTTTATTTTTTTTAATTGTAGTCATACCAATTCTATGTATTTGATTAACCATTATAAATATCTATATATTTTTAGTTATTATTTATTGTTGCCTATCAAATTGTATCTAAAAAAATGTATCTTAACTGTATCATTGAGGAGATATCATCTTCGGTGTGATGCAGAAAGGAAAAAAATCAAAATTATATTATAAACTCAACTATTGTAGGCTAAAAAAATATTGACGTCAGTTTAATAAGTTTAATAAGTTAAGTCAGAAAATATGTTTAGTTTATTTATTTTTGTTGCATTGAAAGATAAGCAGCGGTGGGCTGCCAAAATGTTAACAGGGGGCTCGGTTACCCTGAGAAATATTCGCGGTGTTCCAGATAAGTGGTGGGTTTTTTATCACTCTTATAGGATGATTCGCAATAATTTTGAAATCAATCGAATGATGCTTAATATGCTTTAATTATATAAAAAAATACTGCTATATATATTTTAAAAAAACTCATAATATCTTTTAGTATGCACCCGAAATAAATCTATTTTACGAGAAATTTCCAAATGCAACAAAGTCTTTTGTTTCATAGTATATATTAACCATCTACAGCAATTACTGTTGATCTGAGAATATGTTTTTTTACAATTAACAAGAGGCTCGCTGGCCTTGGTAAAATTTAACAAGGGGCTCGTGCGAGCCCCTCCGAGCCCCCTCCAGCCCTCCCCTGAAGTATATAACAGATATAATTTATCAAATAGTTTATAGACACCTCTCTCTGGTCACAATTTAAAAAACATCAAGTATAGACTTTAAATCCTGTGGAAGATAGAAACTCATTTAATACTAGAAAAAGTATTGAATTTAAATAGATCATTTAAAAACTTAATTCGATGGATTGGAATACAATACTAAAATCAACTCAAGCTTTTTTTTTGCCTATTTTCATAAATAAAAATTGATTATAAATTGTTGTCAATGGTTCCATAGTTTTTTGACAGTTTAGAAAAGGTTTTACTAAGTTAGCTATTTTTTCAACGAGAAAAATCAGAATAACAATCATTGTTGTGAGATGGTTAATAGTCATTACAAAAAAAATATAAGGATATTTACTATATTAATAGCCCTGCATTCCCACAAAAAATATCACACATTATTCATTTACCGAATTATTTTCATAATCTATTCAATAAGCCTTTTAAGTTTATAACATGTAGGTTTTAAGCATATAAGAAATTTTGAAAGACTTTTTGTTTCAATATTAATCATTTTATGGGGGCTTAATTATTGTAAGTCAAGCTTTATGGACCTCACAGATTATATTATTATAAACTCATCTGGCTGTAGATTTATCGTTAACGAACATACTCTGATTAAAACATTAAACAAGTATCATGTTTTTCTAAATAACATATTGTTAATTAAGTCAGATTGAATATCCACTAAAAGATTACTAACTTTGTTTATTTTAAATCATATTTTTGTAGGTGTATACACATGCGTCCTAAATTATTATGTTTGGTTTTCAATAACTACTTTTTCTATTACGAAATCAGTTTTACAATATTTTTGATTGCGAACAGAAGCTTACCGAATCAACAATTCGTAACATTTTATTTATTGGATTTAAAATGATATACACGTTTATTTTTCTTAAAATAAATTTTGTTGAAAAGGAAATTTTGCCATGATATATCATTTCGAGATGAATTAATTATAACGCTGAGAGTGGCAGTATTTAATTCTGTTTTATTTTCCGAATTAAAAATATATACCTGTTTTATAATAAGGTGAAAAATAGCAAAGAATTTAGTTTTACAAACACTTTTTTATATTTAGTCAAGAGCTATTTCAAAGTATGCCTTATCAGATTTTTTTGCTATGCTTGCCTTACCTTATTAGTATTACAATTGAGTTCTACCTAGTAAATGCCAATTCAATCAATAATACTTGATTTACATGATCTTATTTTATTCTGTTGTATGTCATATTCAATAGTGATTTTTATATGATTTTTTTTAAATAATGATTAATATATGTATGTATGTGATATGTCTTGCAACTTATGAAAATATTTTTTAATGAAATGTGTGTCCAATCTTTCATATATTAAACTTACCATTGGCAATAAATAGATATTAAATATTACAATATATGCAATACGATATGGATGTCACATTGTCGGAGTTTTTTCAAAATTCACTTATTTATAATGAATATACGGTAACCGTGCTCAATCTCTGTGTATAATTTTATTAATATTTTAATAAAAAAAGCTATGGCTCATAATATTTATGTAATCTCTAAAACGAAAATTAGTTCACTTTTCTGAAGTCTCCTTGACCAATTAATTTCAATGAATTGTTGTAGTTTTAAGAAATATTATTATAATCTGATCAAAAAAATCGTTTAGTCCGATTATTTGATAATCTCATAATCCATTGATACGATCTGATAGTCTGGTAATATAATCTGAAAATATAGCATCCACAAGCCTATAAATGGCATTCATTGTTGTAATGTATGAACTTCGTATAGGCGACCTACCAAAACAAGGTAAGTAGGTTGAATTTAAAATACGTCTTAAATTCTAATGTAATAAAATCAACAAACGAGATTTATATTTTTACATGGCGCCTCTTAGCAATAATGTGTTTTTCCTTGTTGAAATCAAAACGAGGAATATAAAAAGAGTACGTTCATGCATTGATGGTAGAGTTTAAATTTTTTGCACTTCTATTAAGAAATAAAATTCTGTTAAATATATGTATTGTCTTATACAATATGATCAATTTCAAGTTTTTATTAATATTTAAATAAGAAATATTCTTTATTGCTTTATGTTGGATTTTTTTTTTTGATTTCCTTTTTATCGTTGAGTGATTTTTAAAATTAAAAATTACCAGGTGTGACACTCGTTTCATCTCTGTAAAGATCATCTTCAATCTTCTATTGAATGGCTGCTCATAAAATCGATTTAAGAAAAAGATAGTTTATCGAATTTAATTTTAAAAAAATAATGGCATGTTCTGGTGGTATTCTAAAAACGTGCTTTATACCCGTTTTTTCTTAAATTAAAAACATATTTTTTTAAATAAAATGTTTTTATTTTAGTATTTTTAATCGGTTGACAGAAGGAAGGGAATGCACACTAATCGTACAATATAAAAACAACACACTTGCTACAGTTTCGTGAAACGCCTTCAAACAAATTTATTGTATCTGTGAATTTTTATTGTATGCCCAAGTTTAAATTCTCCTACAGTCAGTCAGTCATATCTCAGAGGCGAATCAAAGCAAACGATGAGAGATTTACGATACGAGAGTATCAATATCCGCCTCGCAAAGTTTGTTTGCCAATAAAACGTATCGTAAAATCAAACAACTCAATAACTGCTATTATTTGTTTCATCGCAAACATTAAAAGGATTCCTATAACGATTTTGAAAATCAAATCTTCGGTCAAAAATCATTGCGAAAAGCATAGTTAAAGAATGAATAATCTTTATTAATATATTTTTTATTTCTGTTCTTGAATTTCAGTCGATTTCATAGTCATTAAATATTTTCAAGTGACACATTATTTTGAAATAGTTATATTTTTCTATTGATAAAACACAAAATTAAAATTGATGTCACTGATTGCTTATATTAGAAGATTTGTCATATCTTTTACTGTTACGCACAAGAAGCATTTTCAGACGTAACGTAACAGCACGTGGATCCTTAGATTCTCAAATTTATATTCAATAATTGAAGACGAAAAAGGATTCATAAGAAAAATAATTAGTAGTAGTCGACGTTTGTGTACACTTTCCGTCGTTTTTTTTGTGCATTTTTCAATTCAAAATATTCTTAATTCGTATAGTCTTAAAGTTCCTTGAATATTGTAAAAGAAAACAAAAAATCACGATTCAAAAAAAGCTAGAAACCCTGTTATATAGTTAATATGTATTTTATAATCTTAGCATTTTAATGGAATTATGTTACATCACCCACAAAGTATTTTACATAATTATATTTACGAAGAAAATACAATTTAACATGTTAAGCAAAACCAGTCCACCAAATGTAGCGGAATATACAGAATGATGTGTTATGATACTTTAATTATTATTTAATCAAGAACTGATAGTATTTTTAGTTATTATTGTATGTATAGGCATTCAATTGTTTTCGACTACTCAATCCAAGTTCCGCATTCCTTCCTACATAGCAGGAATTCTTTGATAGTAATTATTTCAAAATG
The DNA here is from genome assembly GCA_031772345.1 of Himalopsyche anomala. Taxonomy (NCBI): domain Eukaryota; kingdom Metazoa; phylum Arthropoda; class Insecta; order Trichoptera; family Rhyacophilidae; genus Himalopsyche; species Himalopsyche anomala. The sequence goes on along the minus strand of CM062832.1, from coordinate 7,516,382 downwards.
TCTTATTAAATTTACTCTTTGTTTTTATTATAATTATATGCTAAAGAAGTAAAAATTTCACGCGCTTGGAACTCCAGGGACATCCAAAGAAGTTTTAAATGTTAACCACGCTTCCCACATGCTAAATTAAATAATTCGCGACCGGTCGGTACCGATTGCTCGTGATGCGGACGTCATTTGGACTTTAAGAAGACACTGTGTTTCTTCGGCAAAACAATAATCCTTGCAGCTCCACTTGAAAATCTTAATGTACAATCGACATTTCAGGGAATTTCTATAAAATATAACTTAAATAGCAAGAAGTTATGATGAATTGGAATTATAAATTTCAAACGGTTTTCAATTCTATCTGACCGCAAAATATTTCTACAATTAGTTAATATGAATTAAAATACCAAAAGTAATGAAAATTTGAAAAAAAATCAGGCAACCTTCACTAATCTTGAAAAATCAGGGGAAAATGTTATTGTAACTGTAATTAAAATTCACATATTGATCATTTAAACAGACGCCGTGTTGCAAGAAATGGTTTTAGATCTGTTTCTCAGCTTCATTTTTCATATAACAATGAAAATCGACCTTTTTACGACCCGTTTTCATGATCATAGACACATTAAAGTTTTTGGACACAAACCAATAAGTCGATAAAATACATTATAAGGATCCAAAATCAAGACCTTGAATTAAACCTAAAGCCAAGCAGCGTTAACTGCGCATTTATGTGATCGAAAAGTGTACACAAGCAATAGAGTTTTGGGTAATTCTTTTTAATATACTACTGTGTATCATTTGGAAGCGGGTAATTATCTGAAGAGCCATTGAGATTAAAGAGATTTGGTATGATCAGATACTTGTAATTCATATCAGCAGAAAAAAGTAAAATCTAAAAAAGACATTGATGTACTTAAAATTGACTCTTTTTATATATAGGACAATTCAGTCACAGCCCATCTTCATGCCTAATGACACATTTTGAGTCATTCTGGTCGTGGGACTCGTGTTTTGCGATACTTTCCGATACAGAATTGAAACATTCGTGTCGTCTCGTTGTTTGGCTATATCTCTTATTGACAATACATTGAAAATTAGCATTCGTACACGCTCCTTAGCCGCTCCACGGACCACGAGGGAATGTCGTTAGCGGACAACGTCAACTATTGTAGGCATAAATTTATGTCAACAAACTGTGGTAATATGTAAATTCAAATTGTGTTGTTTTCTGTTGTACAGTGAAATTTTGCAATACTATTATGGGATACTCTATATTCACTTTAAGTATTCGATTGTATTTATGTTTGGATTAATCTCTTCACTGAACTAGGTTGGACATTTATCATCATCTCATAAACATGGTGGAAACAAAATATTTAACAGACGTTGTTAGATTCAGCTCTCAGATTTAATTGGTATAGATAGATACATTATGAAATATTGCATCCTTCCTTTGATATTGATTACTTTTAAGTCAATTGTCAATAATAAGTGGAAAAGCATTTATATTAAAAACATAAAACAAATTTTTGTACTTACTACACATTAAATTATTACGATCAGAACTAGGGCCTTGAATCCCAGAATTCCAACAAATTTTGCGATTCAATCTTCTGATCCGATCGAATTTTACAATAAAACGAGCAAATCCGTTTAATACGCTAAAAAATCTCAAAAAGTCTCTGGTAGTCGTAACTCTTTGAAAGTATGGGAACTAAAAAAAAGAGTTCACATTTTAGAATATCTGTGGTTACCGTCAATTCGCTACTTATTTGAGGAGCGAACTAAACTTTTTCTTTTAATTATATTATAAAAAAATATTTTGGAATTTCTCATTTCTTTCCTAGTCATCCATCAATCAGAAAGCCCAGATCCCGAAATCCCAGAATCAACTATATAAATAACAAAATTTGAACGATTCAAATTTAAACAGATAATTGTTATTTCGATTTGTGGAAATAAATTTTAGCATTACAACACTAGTGGTTGTAATAATATTAATTATAATCTATTTTTATCGTTCTGATTTTTAATTTAATATTATTACATTTGAATAATTGTTTTCTATGTAACTACAATTGTAGAGATGTGAAGTCAAAATTCTTACAACATTATAAATCATTATAATGTGAATTGCATACGAACTAGAAAATCGTGTAGGGTATATTAATTCAATACTTAGTAATCATAGTATACAAGGACCTTGACTCCTGCTGAGCATAAAAAATGTACCTGTTTTTTTTATTTTACATTGCTTCGGATTCAAGTCGTGTTTGGTCACTCATTTAACGTGATATATGGTAAATGAATTCACTAACAATCATGATATCATTTCGACTTGGGCAATTCCAGCATAGCTAGTCTTTCAGAAATACAAGTAATGATGTGTTTATTTGTTGTACACCATGTATGGTCATCATTTCACAAATTAAATGTGTTTGAAATCTGCTTTTATAAATAAATTTCATACTTACAATTTACAATCCATCACTAAAATTATAAAAATCTTCAGTTTAAAACCATTTATTAAATTTTAAATTAAAAATGTCAATTAAACAAAACTTAACAAATCCTGAACAATGAGAATTAATTGCATACCTTTAAAACTATCACATGGAAAACTTGTTGGAAAAATACATATTAAAAAAAAAAAAAATCCCATGTACGCTACCAATATGGAGCATATGGACTCCTAATGGAGTTTATCTCAACAGAAATGTTTCTACGAGAACTGCTTGTTACTCAGTTGCTCAACCTCTCTTTTTCCAAAGAGAGTAGGAATAGAAGGAAAGGGCAAGGACAGGACTAGTGGTTAGCTAATCGCTCTCCATACGCCCCGTTCATAAGATAGGATGGGTGGGAGGGGGGAATTCAAGACATCACATACATCCATGCCTTTGAACAGAAATTCATAAATCGATTGAAAAATCAATTTATAAAACTGCCCGTACCGGGATTCGAACCCGTGCCCTCCGTAGCGGTAGCCAACGATGTTGACCACTCAACCACACAGGCGTTAAGGCACACCTTGACCAAATAAATTAATATTGATTTAATTAACCGCCAAGCTAAGAAACATATTCAAAAAACCTGATTATTTAAAATAAAGGTGGAATCAGTACAAGTGAGTATTTTTTTGAAAATAAAATATTCTACCTTTCCTCCAAGTATTAACAGCGGACACCCAAAAAGTACCCAGAAGCATAGTTCTGACTTCTGAGGATGCCGTGAAGCTGAAATAGACAGTTATGAACCAATCCCATAATTATGTTTTTGCTGTACAAAAATATAATTTTCGATAAGATTCCAACTCATGATATAAATTGATAATCGACAAAATATGAAGTAGTTACTTGTAATATCTTAGAAAATTCATAGACAAATTATTTTTGCAAAGTTATAAATGGTATTCAAAATTAAACTTTTGTACATTAAAGTTATTATAAAAAACTAAAACTAAAAAAATACTTGATCCAATCGATAAGTAAATATTTTTTTCTAATATAATATGTATATAGTAAAGCAGTAATATATAGCAGTTACCACTTTTAGGGTGTTCATACTTGGTGGAAAGGCATTATATTAGTAAAAACACAATATTCCTTTGTACTTCATTCCACTTTTTTTAATATGTCAGGACCGGTTTCGCTCATTACGAGCATCGTCAACTGATAAGAAATATAATTTAACAATGCTATTTATACAAAAATGAACAGTAATAAACAACAATTGGCATTGAAAAGAAAATACCAATTACATTAAAAATAATTCTAAAATAGCACCAAATTAAAATGTTTAACACATCTAACATATAATTAAAAAGTCATCTCAGATTAATAAATTTAGAATGGGGAGTAATTGGTATTTTCTTTTCAATGCCAATTGTTGTTTATAACTGTTCATTTTTGTATAAATAGCATTGTAAAATTGTATTTCTTATCAGTTGACGATGCTCGTAATGAGCGAAACCGGTCCTGACATATTAAATAAAGTGGAATGAAGTACAAAGGAATATTGTGTTTTTACTAATATAGCAGTAAAGAAAAATATATTTTATACAATTTTTGATTGTGCTTACCTTTTAGTCATTTAAAAGTTTTCAACTGCTTACATTTTTACGGAGGCTAGTTGTCACAACATTACTCAACCTCCATTTCAGAGATGGCTAAGTTACTATTAACAAGTGCAATATGCAAGACAAAAAAATAGCATACCTCTTTCAAAACAATTGGTATGCAGCTTGTGCCTGAAATCTCGACCACATTATTTTATAGATTTTTAAAGTGATACGTAAACTTAACAATACACAATGTCTGCTCGGGAGTTATTTATTATGTAGTGGTTAACAAATGAAGTTTAAATTCGTGCTTAAGAAGATAAACCAAAAAGAAGTAATACTCGCAATTTACATATTAGGCATGTAACATTCAAATGGTTCTTTTTACTCCACAAGATCGATTAGTTAAAAAGGTTATCCAGTTGGATTCTTGTGAGCCGTTGAAAATATTTCCAAACTGAGCGAAGCTGGTCCTGGTTAGTATTGTAAACTTTATTTGGAAATCATACCAATCTAAAGTGAACAATCAATGATTCAGGTAACATTACAATTTTTGCCAGTTCTGCGTACAAATTTTCAAACTTAGTAAAATATTTTTTATGAACAAAACCAGTCTTGACCAATCCTTAATATTAATAAATTGGTTTTTTGTTTTTATTAAATCCATTTTTAAAAATACTTTATTTATTTAAATACTAAATTATAGGTCTTTGTGAGACATGGGTGTATGTGATGCCTTGAATTCCCCCTCCCACCTATCTTAAATGTGGTGTAGCAGGTGCGGGAGCACACTGGGAGCGGACATGGTAAAAATATTGAATAAATAAATAAATACAAAGAAAAGTTCATTTCTAAGTAAGTCTTATATTTATGTATTCCTTGTTAGATTTATATACATATTTATGCTTATTTTACTTATATTTTTTAATTGTATGTTATAGGTGTTAAGCATTTTAATTTTGTGTAATTATAATGTAATTTGTAAATCCTTTTCATTGTTAGTAGTTGCTTACACCTTTTATTTCAATTTAACTTGTATAAATAGCACTGTTTATATATTTTTCTTATCAGTTGATAATGCTCGCGATGAGCGAAACCGGTCCTGATCAAATATTTTTTTTTGTGGAAAAAGTACTAAAAATCTTTTATTATTTTTACATATTTATGCTATATTCAATTTGTGGTCAGATTTTCCGTTTTTTTTAATGAACTTTTTGAAACTGTTAGTTATTTTTTATCAAAACATCAAATTATTTACATTTCTTTTGCTAATATATTTGTATTGAAATTATGTTGATCTAAAGAGGTCAAATTGTAAATATTTAAAAAAAATTCCCGTTTAGCTATATTTAAACCCCGAATGTTTGCGTGACCACACGGTCACGCTCGTCCTAACTACTGTCCGTACACAATATAACACGGTAATAAAGGGATGAGCATGACCATATAGTCATGCGGGGTTTCTATACCACGACTTTGTTTTTTTTTGTTTAATTTTTGTTAGGAATAAAAGTTTTACGTGACTTCAATATGGCTTCAAAAATATTTTTTTTATTTAAAAAAAACTCGTCTCTGGAGGATTAAATACTTAATTATAGGTCTTTGTGAGACATGGGTGTATGTGGTGCCTTGAATTCCCCCTCCCACCTATCTTATCCCAAAAAATATGGCGTAGCAAGTGCGGGAGCACACTGGGAGCGGACATGGTAAAAATATTGAATAAATAAATAAATATACAGTAAAGTCAATTTCTAAGTAAGTCTTATATTTATGTATTCCTTGTAAGATTTATATACATATTTATGCTATATTCAATTTGTGGTCAGACTTTTTCGGAATTATTTTCCTTGAAAGTACATATTTTATGAGTATTTTTATAACATACGTACGTGACTATTAAAAACTCAAAAAGCAAAAAAATAGCGTTCGTCCTTTCAATACCGCGAATACGAGGTGCATTTGTGGTTGCTTACAAATTTGCATTCTGCCTTTGTCATGATATGTGTCTTCTTTTATTACAATCATCTGCTAAAATTAAAATGTTAAGGTAACTCCCGCAAGATGTAAAAGATTTTACAACATAACTTTTCAACAACCATACATTATTTCTCAATTACAGTCGTTCTCAGCTTTTCTACTGTTATACGACCGAGAAAGATAAAGTTTTCAATTGAAAGGGTTTTCTGAAAAATAGTTATGACGTATAAATTGTATATGGAAGCATTAAAAAGACAGTAAAAGTTTAGAAATTTGAACATATATACTATCAATAGATTTCAAATTTAAATCAAATCGTTTTTTTGCTCACGCAATCGTAATTTTTTACCTAACAATATTTACATTATAAAATAACGTGATGTCTTTTAAAATGGTTCTTTGTTTTTTAGCTGCTTATGTATTTACATACCTTGCAGTATTTTTCTGGATCGCTGCTACTTTTATAATAACTTTGTCATCTGAAGGCTTAAATTAAGAAAGAAAGAGTGAGTGAGTGTTATTCCCGTGTGCATACACTTATTTTGAATGGTCTGAAAACCTCAACATGTGATTGTGTTGAATATTTCAGACCGTTTTAAATAAGTGTATGCATGTGAAAATGGCACCGCAGAGTGTGATTTTGAACTTGAAATGTTGAAAATGAAGATAAATTTAAGAGTAGCGTATGTTGTGTAAAAGTAATTAGCTAAATGTATAACTTTATTTAACACATGGGATAATTAGAGAGTGGGGTGAGTAAACATTTTTTTTTAATATTTATTTTTCTTGATTGATATATACATAGGTTAGGTCAGCGATTTCCAACCTGGGAGGCGAAGACTATTGCAAAGGGAGGCGCGAACAGTCTAAAATGTATATTTACCCTTTAAAACGTGTCTTTATTACTATATGAAATAAAGGATAGGCAGGCGCGAAGATATTTTTTTCTTAAAATGGAGGCGCAGTAACATAAATGTTGGAAACCACTGGGTTATGTAATAAAAAATATACTAAGAAATAAAGCTAACATATTCTTTCACAATCGCAATTTTATTTGAAGATAAAATTTAATGTATCAACGTACATACTTGATCAAGTATTATTATTAAATTTGGATTAACAAGATTCGATTTTCGTTGACGTGTGCAACTGGTTAACTTAGAGATTATATTCATGAAATACAGAGAATTGATATTAAGATGAATAAAAACTAATTGAAAAAATATTACCATGAATTTTTTTTTTAATTACATTTACATTTGTTTTAGCGCAATTGTGTAGTGAAAATAATATCGTTAGTGGTAAAAATTTAAAACTATGAGAAAAAATGTTTGTGGTTGTTCATTTTATGTTGTATTCATTATTCAGTTGATGGGTTATTGATATTGAAGGGTGTGAAATTTTCAATTAAAGTATGTTCTTATAATACAAAATTTAATTGATTTTAAACGGCTATTAAATCCAATATATCTATAGTGTAAAAAAAAATACATTCATTTCACGCAGCAAGGTCACTCAAAAATAAATTCTTTGTCAAAATCACTGGCGTGTTCGAATATTGCCTCTTCACTTGCAGTAAAAATAATGAACAAGCGTCCAAAGCAATCACTATCTCTTAGATTTGGACAGCTGTCACTCAAGCCGTGCATAAAAAGAAAAGTATAAACGTTTTTTATACTTCATAATACACTTTGTAAGCTATTTGCCTGACTATTAGGTATATTATGTTTTTTTCACATGTCAGATTTGACCAACGACTCTCGTGTTGTACAAGCGTGTTTGCAAATTTGCATTATGCATACTGTCCAAGTAGGCAACATCTTGCAGGGAATTTATATCAAGCACACGTTTTCATATGTCTGTAAATAATTCAAGCGTAATCTTGAGTATTCTGATGAGCAGGGCTGCTTTTAAAATAAAAAATTATAGGTTTGCATAATATGCATTCATTTTTAAAAGCAGAGTATTGTGCATAATGTAACATATCATGCACTACAAAGACGTCTATCACCCTCATTGATAACGAAACAATTTAAATGACAATTAAGACTTTGTCGCCCACTGTGGCCTAGTCGGTCAAAGCTTGCTCTACAAACCAGGTAGGTCTGAGTTTGATTCCCGATAAGGTCTATGTCAAAATTAGATTTTTCAATTTAAATTTGAGATCTAAGACGTGTGTGTCCGTGATGTCAATTTTGCTCGAGTTGATATCGAGTGATTTATAATCAATTCTCTTTCAACTTTAAAAAATTTGGCGCATTAGTATTAGCTGTAATGCCTGATATATACATATGTTTTTTAATTAGAAAAAATATTAGAAATAGAGTATTATGCCTTTTATGGAATCTAAACTTCAAGCCACAACTCACAAGTCATTTATATATATATATATAATATTGCGTACACATGGTATAATCTGTCAAAATTCTAGTTGATATAAAATTAATATTACAAACATAACTGATAATATTTGCAGGGATTTTCTTTATTATTTTTTTTCTCTTAAAAAATAAAATAAAAAGTGATATTAATTTATTTTCAAAAAAAAATATTGATTTTAATCTTTAATGCTTTTTCGTTTTCCTGAAAGGCTTTTAAAACAGCAAACTTTCATGACAGGGATAAAAATACATAATATTACATTTTTATATGTAAACAAAACAGTGCAACAAAAAATACGCTGTTTAAATGACAAGCAGCCCTAGGGAACATTTTAATTCTCCATGTTGGAACTTTAAGAGTATAATTGATGCATCCATTGTATTGTTTTGTTTTTAACACCCCAAAGGCATGATATTTGTATTTTTTTAAATAAATAAATTTGATTTTAAAGTCAAAGTAAATATGTCTAAGTAAATAATAAAACTTTATAGATGAATGAGTCATAGTTACTATTATTGTTCTGTTTCTTCGAGTTCTATGGGGCATCGGTTAGTGTTGTTAGCTTCCGTGTTGGATCTCACGGTCTTGAGCCCCAGTACGAACAGCATTGTTCGAAGGCATGGGTGTCTGTGATGTCTAAAAATTCCTTCCAATCCTTCAATAACCGGGCGTAGAGACATCGGTTAATTAACTACTAGTCCTGTCCTAGCATTATCTTTCTATTACTACTACTCTCTTTAGAAAAAGTTGGGTGACTGAGTAACAAGCAGTTCTCGTAGAAAAATGTTCTGTTGAGATACCTTCATTAGGAGGCCACATGCTCCGCGTTAGGAATAAATAAAAACAAACAATTGTAAATGTTCTGTCGATAACTTGGCAAATATGTCTTTTGATCTGACGAACTAAGTAAATGGCCTTTCATCCAGTTTTGTGGTCTGTCTAAAGTTAAATATTTAAAACATCATATGAATTTTTTCAATCACTTATAAAACTCTGCATCGGATATATTTTTTCCAAATCACCTACATGTTCGCTGGACCTCCAGAATGGATTTATTTGACCACGGTGTCTTAAATATCGAAAAAGACTATAATTTCTGATTGTCGTATCCTTTTAATACACATTTTATTTATGGCCTTAAAAATATATATTTTGTATCTCTGACCAAAACCTCAAATTATTGTTTAAGATCTGAAATAAAAAAAAACTTACTACTTAGTATTACGAATAATGAAGTTATTTGGTGTGACCAAGTCACTAAAAGTACGTGCTTTTTATTGGTTAGATTTACTCATTGATAATGAAGAGTAACCGAGAATATTTTTAAGTAATGGCAAATTTTGAAACACTTTCACAAAACAAAAACTTCTTATTAAAATTACTTTTAATTTTATTACTACTAAATCATTCATAATTCATCAAAATTCTTCGTAATAATTACCAAATTTAGTACTCGAGGAAAGTCTAATTGAATGTTATACATACAACAAGTCCAATTATTTAAGGCAGAACAGTTGTGTGTTTTTGTTAAAACGTCAAACAAAATTATCCGAACCGAATGTGTTAATTCGAAACTACTCCCTTAGCCTCATGGCAAACTGTTTTAATTTGCATTAACAGAACGTGGAATCGTCAACTGGCAATTGACGTGCTGTTTGCAGAAAAAAATGTAGGCATGGAATTTATTTTTATATACTACATCTACTAGGATATTTTAAAATTTATTCGGAACTATAAACAAATTAAGAGGTGTGTCTAATACTATAGACGATATTTTATTTGATGTTAACGGTCTGCTTAACGAAAATATAATAGATGCGAATATTTTCACTATAGTTTTAGTCCATGGTTTCCCAAATATTTTCTGCAATGGAACAACTAAAAAATCTGAAAAATTTAACTGAATTTAACGGAACCTTTTTTAGATTAGTTAATTCGTAAGAGTTAAAAAACAGGTATGTTATTAAAACATTTTTGGGGACACTTCTGATAAATTTTCCCAGAAATAATTTTAGGATTTTTGAATTCTTACTTCAAATCAGAATCTCTGATTAATTAAATTGCATTTTTATAATCACTCGCGCTTAAGCCTACTTGTTAAGCGACCACAAAAAATGGATTTTGAGTATATAAATCATCCGTACTAGCTACTGAAAATATTGCAAAAGAGATGTTTTCAAGTTTTGTAGATATGAATAGGTTCAACTTTTAACTTCAAAGTTTTTCTATAAATAACACTGTTAAATTCTATTTCTTATCAGTTGATAATGCTCGCCATGACCGAAAACGGCCCTGATCGTGATTAATAAAAGTGGAAATAAATACAAAGGAATATTGTGTTTTTCTTAAAATTTCTTATTATTTTATTACTTAATACGAGAACAAAATGGCTGTTAATCCCTGCACTAAATGAATAACCTAATACAGACGGATGAATGTTTTTAAAAAGCTTTTGCTATAATGAGTTTGAGTTAATAATAGGTTGCAAGTTATTTTTCCATACGCCTGTAAACTCGCGAAACAACATGTCTTAAAAACTGAATGGTTAATTTTGGGTTAAGATTTTAATAACCCGCTTTTAAGAATAAGTTTTAATAAATGTTTGAATAAGTTTATGTAAAGTTTCAAAAAAGAAGAAAATGGTGTTGTAAAGACCCTTTTATTTGTTAATAAACATTTTGTACGAATACTGAACTAAAAACCTTATCTAAAAAAGAAAATATTTTTACCCACGAAAACGATCAATAGAGACAATGGATTTTATTCCTTGCACTTTTGTTTCAATGCAGAAGTGCACGATACGATTTTTTTATACATTTAAATATTGTAAAAATAAAAAAAATTGAAGGACGTCAAAAGATAGTTCTTTTAGTTTAAATAATAAAGTAAATCTTCTTTACAGAATTATAATGTAGTAAAATAATTATAATTGTTGTTTTGAGCAGCTTGTTCAAAGATCACATCAAACATATTATATAACTATCATTTGATTGTACAAACCTTGCATTCCTACGACTAGTAATTATATAATTTATTGTGAGATACTGATACTATGGAAGTATCAGAATAACTCAGAAGAATTTGCTACTTACTAAATAATTTATATGAACAAAATAATGAGGAAATCTTGAGTCATCATCCAAACATTTCGTATCAAAAGTGTGTATTTTAAATAATAATGTATATAATTAATGTTATGTCGTAATCGATGAGTGAATTGTGGGATATAAACAATGATAAATATCATCTTTAGTTTTAACGTCGAAAATTAAGTTTCATATTATTTTCTTCCAAATAATATGTATTCTTGTAAATGTTGTAGAATTGTTTACGTCATTGGCTCTGGTTACGGTTTTTTTAAAAAAGATTTTTCAATTAATTTTTGGGTTTGTTTTGTAAAACATAGATGTCTATAATTTCTAAATTGCCTTTACTCATCAAAATCTGATGATCAGATGTTAGGAAACCGGAGTAGTAAGAACGATTAGCATACCTTTGGCATTATATCTTTACTTTGTCGAATATATAACAAATAGCTTTTGCAGAACGACTTCTATTGAGTTAACCTCAAATAATATTATGCTCTATGTACATTGAGAGCGGATATGGTTTAAAATAACACCTTTTTTCAATCCATGTCTCCTCCCAGTGTGTAGCACATTGTCCCCATACGGTGGTATTTCAAAAGAATATTTAGTCAACGAGAACTGTTTGTTTCTCAATCTCTTTTTTAAGAGAGTAGACGATAGACAAATATTTTATCTATCTCGACTTTGGAGAAACCAGGTTAATATGAATCAATAAAAACCCATAAAATATATACATATTTCAAAAAAACAAATATACATTTGTAGTGATTTAAACGGGATTTATTTGACGGGAGAGTTGTAATATTATAATAAAGACATAAACACTCTTTGGAAAATTGAACAATTGCTATCATTTTTTTGTTGAATATTCAAAAATGAATCCCACGATCTGATTCAAAATGTGATACTACGATAAAACGTGTTTGACATTCTGTAATGTTATGTTTTGTAGTAGGATACAGATACAAGTGTTAGGAAATGACATTATATTACAAAAATAAAGTCTTCCCGACTCGTTAAAACATCAAACCATACGATAACAGCCAAAGTATCACCTTAGTTCACTTAATTATTACCTCATAAGACTTCTTGAAAGAGCTCTTAGCAAAAAATGTGACTTCACGCTCCAACAGAGTATTAATTACGTGGGAGTATGTCGTGGGATTCTTTAATGTCATATTTCTATTCACAAATTAGTTTCAGTCGTGATTATTCCATGTGCACATACTGTAGCCATAATGCACGTACATTTGATAGCTCGCTACCTGAAAGATATGCTATGAAATCATCTTTTTATTCAAAGCTAATTTTAAATGAAAATGAAAAATAATAAAACGAAATTATATTCGTTTAAGCAAAAATAATATTAAACATTTTTTAAATCCATGTTTGCACCAATGTGGATCATAAGGATTCCTAATGGAAGTATCTCAATCAAAGTTTTTCTACGAGAACTGTTTGTTACTCAGTCACTCTACCTATTTTTTCTGAAGAAATTAGTAGGAACAGAAGGATAGGGCAGGACAGGATTAGTAGTTGGCTAGTCACTCTCGCTTCACTCCGTTATTTTTGGATTGAAATGGCGAGGGGAAAATTTTAAGACATGACAGACACCCATGATTTTTAACAGAAATCGAAAATTTTATTTACAAAATTCTGTAAAAGTTTAGGATACGGGGAAATTTTCCGAAATCTGTAATTTCTTCTGAATTCTTGGAAGAGCTTAAAAAAAAGGTCCCTCGCTATTCATTTTGACAAATCCGCAAATTCCTGGGTTTTTTAAATTCTATTTTTTATATAAAGAAAAAACAATGATATGAGGGTCACAGAAAAATAAGGCCACACAAAAGAAACACTGCACTAGAGAGTAAAAGATGGCTACAAAAACCGACCATATCAGCGTCAATCATTTGACCGGGAAACTTGTTATATAATTTACAGTCGCCATTTGAAAGGGCTGTCTGTAGAGGTCTGCACGGGCCCAGGCCTGGCCAGCAGGGTCTTACCCGACCCGGCCTGTGGGTCGTGCTCGGGTGGGCAAGCGCAATTAAGATTCGGGCTCGGGTTGGGCCGGGCTTTGGAATTGGAAGGGCAAAAAAAAGGACTCTCGGAGATAATCTGGGAAAAAGTATTCCAAAAGAGTTTCGGGCTTCGGGTCGGGCTTGGGTAACAAGTGCGGTATTAAACTCGAGCCCGGGCCGGGTCAGGCTTGAGTTTTTCGGGCTCGAACCGGGTAGTTTTGTAAAATTTTGGCCCGTGCAGACAGACCTCTAGCTGTCTGATATTGACATCAGCTGTCTTACCATTTATTGTACTTTTCTTTCTCGAAAAAATATATTGAAACTATTAATTATTTTTATGGCATAGCTCAACTATCACGTAGACATATACAACACAGTTCAGAGAGCTCATTTTTTTACGTGTAATGATCGCGCACGGCTCTATTATTACTGAGACAATCAATAAATAAATATGAATGGGTTATGAAAGCTTTTTTATGGTTAATAAAATGTTTTGTGCTTAGTATAAGTAACTAGTATTATTACATTTAACGTAAAAATAATAAACAAGGTAATATGAATATTACGGAATTTACACAAGATTAAGGCGAGTGAGTGAACATTTAAGTCTGTGCAGTTTCGTTCACAGTATTACATGATAAACGAACATGTTTATAAGCGCAGTAATATAAATCAAATTTATATTTTTAAATAGCGTGAAATATGTGCTATTTTTTTGATATAGTTATTAAATATTTTTTACATTCTACGCGTTACGTTATAATTGTATATAATATATTATTTATTATAATCTGTACTACGCAATTTTTTTAAATCGTATTTCTTTAAAATTCGTTATTAATAATAGAGTTTGCGAAATGGGTAGTAATAAGTTACCATATCAAGTAGCGGATAACAACTAATCCACCTCGACATAACTTTTCCACTTGAATTGATCAATTTAACATTGTCATATATTTAAACAGTTGGAATACATCATATCGACTGTGGAAAAGAAAAAGAACGTAACCCACATATATCAAATTTTACAAGAGACACAAAAAACGTTTTTTGATGATTTTAGACTAAAAGCAAATTATGAATTATACACAACCCTGAAGTGCACGGTGACTAGGGTATCCAGTCACGGGATTGGGATTAGCTCACCGAGAAATTTGAAATCCTCAATTCCCTATACTTTTTCCTCAGATTATCTACAAACGTCGTTTTTTTTTTAGCTCACCGACGAATTTGAAATCCAAATTTAATTTTCGGGATTTTGTCAAATTTTCTCAATCCCGAAATTCTGGGATCGTGACCATACGGTGACTGATAAACTGAATTTTTATTGACTTCCTTTTTTTCTGGTTGCAATTTTCACAAGCCTTTCTTTTTGCAACCTTAAAAGCTAAATTTAGATACTAATTCGGCATTTTCAACTTCCATTCTTTTGATAGAACGTGTGTCAAGTTGTATACATTGTGATTATCGAAAAAAAGCTGTTTTAGAAAAACTGAGGGCTAAGTCCTTTTTCCTTTCCACAGTCGATATGAATTTAGACTAAGACTTAATTCGCTTCATTTAATTATATCAACAGTAAATAACATAAATATGATTAGTACATATTTATAAAAAAATGGCAATGAATTAAATTATAAATTTATTTATATACACTGCCGATTTTGAAGTTGCTTGGTTAACGCTATTAGACTTTCGTCAAGCTCCGTTGCTCAGACATGATGTCCCCGAATGGAGAATTTCAAACAATACATATTATTATATTCATTAGAGAGTTGTGAAAATTTTAAGTAAATCCAAATATTTTATTAATTTTATAAAATAATGTAAATTAGCAAATTTTTAAATGAATTTTTTTTTTTTTTTTGATTGTTGCCGTATTTGACAAAAAAGGTTCCCCACCCCTCTAATATGAAAAATATACTAGAACGTTAGCATTTGATTACTGCAATGTAATCAATACACAAATGTTATATTTAACGGTGGGATAAATTATTTAAATACTAATGACTTTTGACAAGGATATGCAAAAATGACATCAACTATGAGGATACCTTTGCTCGTAACGTTTCGAATTTTAAACAAAAACATCTTCAAAACTTGACCGAAAAGTTGTGACTGGTGACCGATAGCACAAAATCTTGTGGGAAACGTACACAATAATTCGTGAATTTAATTTATCATCGTTTCCGAGAACCACCTGTGGATTTAGTCATCGTCGGACACATTCCGTTTGTATGTAAATGTTTATAATGTACCGATATATCGTACCGAAAAATCTTGTAATAATTAATTTTGTAAAATGATACCTGACGGAACTTTGAAATATATTGAAAATTACACTTTAAACGTAGGTGTCGGTGAGGCCTAAACGATCTAACTGTTCTTTGAAACTTTTTTATTTTGCGATCAGGGATTGCAACATCGCACAAACATGGCAATACCGGTATTACAAAAAAAAATTTTAAGAAGTTAACAAAATTCAAAATAATTTAATTACTACTAAATATTTTTCCTATTCGAATAAATCAATAACGGTTATCAATATTTAATATAAAAATTAACCTTCTTTTTTTTACCATGTCCGCTGCCAATGTTGAGCATATGGACTCCTAATGAAGTTTATCTCAACAGAAGTATTTTTACGAGAACTGCTTGTTACTCAGTTTCTCAACCTCTCTTTTTCCAAAGAGAGTAGGAATAGAAAGATAGAGCTAAGACAGGACTAGTGGTTAGCCAATCGCTCTCGATACCCTCCGTTCATAGAATAGGATGGATGGGAGGGGTGAATTCAAGACTTCACATACATCCATGCCTTCGGACAAAAATTCGTAAATCGATTGAAAAATCAATTTATAAAACTGTCCGTACTGGGATTCTAACCCGTGACCTCCGTAGCCGAAACCGACGACGTTGACCACTCGACCACACAGGCGACTTATAATACATATACCATACTAAATAATTTACCCTTTAAAGAATAATTCATTAACACTTAGAATCTGTCAATCATGATCGGATATTCGTACAAATAAGTCAAAATGTAGAAACTCTCAAATTAAATGCATGTCAAAAACGTATTTTTTTTAAATGGTTCAGTGATATATTGTCATCGCAAAATACCTTTTATTTTATTTTTAAAACAAGGTTTTGATATTGAAAAAAAAAACCGAAATATTATACTAAGGTTTCGATTTTACCGGCTCTGCAATCCCTGTTTGTGGCCGTTGATTTTACTATTAATGTTTACTTGCAATCTAACGTTTATTATTGATTTATGATCTTACTTGGAGATGTATTCATATAAATATTAAATAGTATTTATTTTCTAGTTGTGATTGACACATTTAGTACGGTATTTAACACACAACAGTACAATTGTGATAGACTACGTTGACACAATAATGATATTTATTAACTTTGAGGCAATTGGTCAGCTCTGAGGGTAGCTTGAACAACTGATCAAATTTTTTCAGCAAAAGCAATGGTGGGTCATTTATTAAAATTTACTTTAAGTCAAATATTATTCAAAATGCCTGTCAGAGATGTCTTCTTTTTGTTATTTTTCCAATGCTTGGACATTTTAAATTAAAAGTAAGTTTTCTCTCTCGCTAATATCTACAATTAATACAATTATAAATTCCAGACTAGAAACAGTTGAGATTTTTTATGCTACTGATTATAAGTCTGAGGTAAGTGAATTACTTCAACTCACCTATTGAATGCAAATAGAAAAATAAACAAAAATTGTGAACAATAAAATGAGTCGTCTGGTATCAAAAACAGAACTATCCCATATATGTCGAAATTAAACTAATGCTGTCACATTATTCTGCTGGTTATAGTGTATGGCTAGGAATTAAAAAAATGTTTTTAAATTAAAGTAAATGTGGTACAAAAACGCAAAAGAAAATGATGCTTGGTATCAAAAGCAGAAAATCAGGATTTTGACCAATCACAGAGTTACTTTAAGTGATGTCCCATACAAATTTTAAGTTGCATTCGTTGATAAGCTATGTTTAAAATTTAGTTTAAATTGATAAAACTCAAAAAGCCAACAATACGTTTTTCGTGTTTTTCTCGCAACTACGAAAAATGGATAGTTCTACTTTTGATACTATACGACTCAAATATACTTTTGTTCGGGCTTTTCCTTCTATAAATATTTAATATGAGTGAAGAGAAGACTCTGACTTTAAATAATAGATACATCATTTTAATGATAATTATTATTTTTTTAATTGGCTGAACAGGTTTTGTTAATGTGTTCAATATTTTTTTTAATTTGAAAATCATACGAGAAAATCTAAGAGATGAAAAAGTCACTCGATATCAATTCGAGGTGAAAAAAGTCAAAAAATGTTTATTGAAATTAAAAAAATACGTGATAATTTTAATCTGTCAAAATTGACACATTAAAAAAATAACCGTCAAAAATTATAAATTATCATCAATTAAAAAATATATTTAAAATAAAGTGTGTTACGTTATTTATGTCAACGTCCTGTATAGAAGTCATAATAATGTCATTGATCTGGCATTACCATTTTTATTGTAATGGCACTAGATTTTAATGAATAACCAGTTTTAAGACCGAACATTTGAAACACTTGATTTCCCTTTTAGCAATCACATTAAGTAGTTATTATTGGAATTGTGGGTAAAAATATAATCGAATAATTATCATCGTATTAAAAAACAAAACAATTCTGTTGAACTAATTCTTCATTTTTTTAAACAAATTTCAGGACTTGTTACGTCGATAATAAGTCTCGTGAGAGGCCATATCTTTTGCTTCAGGTGAAAATACACGATATTTGACTGTAAGTGATCGGAACACTTTATTTATTAAAAGAAGAAAAAAACATATTTATTACGAACTTTTGGAAATCATTTTCGTGAATGTTTAATACAAAGATAGTATTTTTTATGGTCACAAAAGCATTACAAATATGATTATTATTTACAAGATTCATTCAAAAAATTCACTTCAACATTTGTGTAAATAAGAAAATACGGTGGTTATTAAATTATATCATTTTTTGCATGAGCGAAACCGGTTATGACCTTTATAAACAAAGTTTAAAGGAATATTGTGTTTTTTTCTTAATATAATGTCTTTTCACCAAGTATTGACAGTGTTCACCCTAAAAGTGAAATATGGAGAGATAAATCAATAGCAAGAGCAATTAGTTACCCATTAGTTCTGTCAAAGTTATATCTTTATATCCCTTCTCTCTTCGAAAAAAGAGATTGGGCAACTGAGTAAAAAGCAGTTATCATAAAAAAATCTTCTTTTGAGATACTTTCATCAAAAGACCACATGCTTCATATTAGGAGCGGGCATATAGATTTTTATAAATTTTAAATAAACAACAAATGATATTTGTAAATGGATATAGAAAGTCATTTGAGAAAATCTTTCATCGAAAAAAATGACATGTTTAGAGGAATTTTATTTTTCTTGGTAATTCTCCCATAAATATTGCTTAATAATTTCATTTGTTTTTTTTTTCAAATAATTTCATGTAAAACATCGTTTGATTGTGACTATCAATACTGTCGCGAAACTTAAGTGCTAATTTAATTTACTTAATTTAACAATAAATTAATTATATTACATCTATTTGATATTTAAAATATCCACTAAACACCTGAAACACAAAAAACCACAAAGAAAGCTTATTGTAAAATATTCAATTATGTCTTTTATTTCTAGCAATAAATAAGTTTTATGATAATTTTACGAATCTTTGTAACAATAGTAACAGAAAACACATTTCGGGTTTTGCCTCATCTTTGTTGTGTACAAATAGAAAATATTCATTCATATGAAATGGTTCTCAAAATTTCGAAAACTTACGGTAATATTTTTTACGATTTATATTACACGAAAACCATTTTGATATTATCCGGATTATTTAGATGTATCAACCTTTGAAAAATCATGGAATAAAATTGGTAGAAATTATTATATGAGATTTAACAAAACCAGTAGTTCAAAATTTAGATATGAAGAGAATTCGACGAAGAAGATAGCGTCAAGAGATTAAATTTAGATGTGAACAATTCTGGATTCCAAATTTTGATTATCCAATAAATAATAACCTAAGAAGATCAAAATCAAAAAAGCAAAGAGGGTATTCTTAAGGGGAAAAATATTGGTATTGCACATTTTGAAGATTTGCAATATGTACTTAGATGTCACCATAAAATGGTTAGAGTGTCGGGAAGAGTAAATAAAGAAATTCGAGACGCATTTAAATCTCTTTCCCTGAAAATTATACATGTTATAAATTGTCGACATTTCTATTAAACTGACAATGTCAGTGAAAAATTCTGCACAGTGAGTAATAATAAATATGTAGACGTATTGTTAGTTTACAGTTAGATTAAATAATGTGAAATATTTCATTAAATCATTGGAAATTAGGATTATATAGAAACATTATAAATTTACCCTCATAATTGTTTTTAACATATTGTTAAGTTGTTATTTGTAATCGTAAGTAATCACAATATTTCACTATCAAACATTACTATACCACTTTTCAAATTTTCAGTATTACTTCATCGACGTTTTATTTTATTTTATCGATTTATGCTTAATGTATTACATGGTAAGTATTTTAAACCTTTTTTGCTTATACTCAGATTCAAGTATTTTCTTATAAGCTTAAATTTTGACAGACTTCTTACTGACGTTCATGTTCATCCGTGCACTTGAACGCCTGAAGATGCCGAAAGGCGAAACCCGGGTCGTTAGTGACAAAATTTGTGTGAATGTACATACTTCGAACGATTCAAATTTAATATTGAAATTCCACCAAGCACCTTCAGTCTTAAATCTTAAATTATATTTTATATTGAACAGTAAAAAAAAATATTTTAAATAAACGAGTTTTTTTATCGTATTAAACAAAACACAGATTGAGAGTCGTTCGTTTTACGAATAAACACGTTTGTGTTTAAATATATTTAAATGACATTCAGATCTTGTTTATATGGCAGTTTACCTTTGAACTCAATATCCAAATCGCACGGGACATGACATACCAAAGCTTAATTTATATCACTTGTAAATATCTGACATGCACCATACCTAATAAACCGGATTTAAAGTGTCTTTGACACAGCGTTACAGGCACAAATATCTAGTGTGTGAGGTGCAAAACGTATTCCTAAATACAATAAGTATACGTACAAGTATGATACTTAAAATTTAAATTATTGTCGAAATGAAAATCGATACCTAACTAATTAACTAAATGTTCTATTCCTAGAATGCGAAATGTATGTATTTTTTAAGGTTGTGTTAAATTTTTAAGTACTTCAAATACTTATTTTAAGTATCTACGCAGTTTGATAAAATATAAATTAAACAAAATCAATGAATAGCTCTTTAATAGAAAAGAACGTTTAATGTCCAGAATATTTTTTTTACTACCGTGATTAAAGCATTCATAAAATGGCTTCACTCAAAAATGCGTTTGATAGGTTTTTATTCATAAAAGCAGTGTATCATATTTTACAGTAAAAACATAAAAATTAAAAATCCGTGAGGGGGCGTTTGGTGACTTTTTTTAATTAATTTTTACTCCTACGAAAAATTTACGTAAATATCAACGCGGTGTCGTGAAATTAAAAAGATTTTTTCATCATAAATATTTTATTAAAAGTATCATATTGCAAGTTGCCACCGAACGGTGCCCGATTACAAAAAAATAGCAATTTTTATAAATCATACATCAGACAAGGTATGGAGCTTATTCTAAGAAATTTAAGAACGGATGTTTGCAGGCAAGCTGTCTGAATTAATCCGCGCGCAAATTGTTGCTTTATAGTATATTGAATATAATTATGCAAATTTAATATTTGATTTAAGACTAGACTACACGTTTTGATATTCTTACATCGGACACCCATTCAGGTGTATTCCTATCGGCACAATCTAGCGGTTTAAATAAATATATTTTTATTAGGGCTTGCATAACCGGTAAATCGCAAAATAAAACGGTAATTAACGAAAATTATTTTATCGTGAATTAGGGACTGATACAGGCATATTATGACGAATCTTAAATGCGAAATTTGTAAGTTAACTCTAGCGAGATTGAAGCACGCATTGTAATTTGTTCTTAGATAATACTGGCTGTAATGTGATAAATAACACAAAACGACCTCGTTCAATAACTATATTAGAATATTATAAGAACTTACGTATTTCGATGTATATTTTTTATAGCTTGTATATTGTTTTTCTTGTTTCATTGCCAAAAAAATATATTATTTTTTAATATCCTACAAATTAAATGTCCTGTTAAACTAACTATAATAACATTTCACAGAACAATCGTTTTCACCTGTACGAATAATATGTTCAAAATTCAGATCTACAAGTCTTGAAAATAAAAAATGCATTTCTATTATGGCAGCATAGTGATTCTTAAAATTGTTATCCCCGACAAAATAAACCGAATTTTCAAATAAATTCAGTATTTTTTATTAAGGGTTTATATTAAATGTATCAGCAGTATTTATCGATACACTTGTTTATTTTTGTATTAAATACATCAATATTTCAACGAATAAACAAATTCGAAGTTAATATCATAATTTATTGTTTAAAATTAAAATTATAGTACATGACATAACAGCTGACGCCAATTCGCCATGTACTTGACAAATATAAAGACACAAAATATAAAATGAAACTACATAATTTTTCATAATATCTTCTCAGCAAACTTACCAATTTTTACGTGGCATATGAGTGATTATTTAATCACTATTTGCTTTCTGTCCGTAGAAACATATTTGTGTAATGTATGTATTTATATGACATTATTCATCTCAGAATTATTTGTAAAGATTGACATTTATATAAACAATCAAGTTTTTAATAGAGAGTAATAAAATTTATAGTAATTTTTATAATTTACCGGTAATAGAAATATTACCGTAAATTGCAAGCCCTAATATCATTAATACTAACTTATTAAAACTGATACATAAACATATTTTTTGTATCAAGTGTACTTTGATGTCATACATTTATGTTATTTATAGTGTATGTCTCATCTAATATAACACACATCTTCACATTTCATGAAATAACTGGAATGCCCAAGACACTCACGTTTTCTTAGCCAGTAAATAAAATAAAAAAATACGCGGTAAAATTGAAATTAGTTTTAAATATTCTAATACAAATAAAATTAAATATTTTGTATTTATGTTTTTGTAAAAAATACTTGTGAATATCAGTGAGTGTTGCCTGGACCCGGTCTTGATAAATTATATGCACACAGGATAATAAAATGTATATTATGATGTATTTTAACGTATAACATTGAAATTATCAAAGGTTTTATCAGAAAATCGCAATTGAAAACAGTTTTACACTGGTTTTTCATCATAAAATGAATAATTGAAAAGTTTCTCATGTGTTTTTTCTATGAATTCAGTGGTACCTTTATGGAAGTTAATTTTTAATTTCATAATATAAAATATATTCGTTTTTCAAGTTATAGTATACCTGAATAATTATAATCAATTTTTAGTTTGTTTTTAAGCATTGTGATGCTTTGTAAGATCATAATTTTTTAAGTGTCACAACTTTTATCACAAGTGCAGTAACAAAGTTAACAAATTTAATATTTTGTGATTTGATTCAATATGAAAATTTAATTGTGTAACATACAAAATAGATCATCTTAGCCGATAGGATTATACATATAAAATGGTTGAAGGCGTATACATCTAAATGCGTTTTACAACAATTAGTTAAATATTACGAAGCAAGCTAGACGATATGTAATAAAAAGGTAAGCAATTTCCAACTATAACATAATTTATCAGTGGTTCAAAGAATCATATGACTTCATTACTAAAGTATTATAATAAACTATTTTCTGGAATACTATAAAATGATTTATTTCGAATCAAAACCTAGTATATTTTTCATATTTTCTACGGTTAATTAAAAATATGTCATAGAGTCCTTCAGAGATGAAGTAAGCAAAAAGGTATTTTATGATGATATAGATGTGTTATAATGTTCTACATTTTCTAAGTAAGTTCAGTAAATACAAACTGTAATAGTACTAAATAAACAAAATAAAAGATGCATAATTTAAGATTTCGACTGAAGGTGCTTGGTGGAATTTCAATATTAAATTTGAATCGTTCAAAATATGTACATTCTCACAGATTTTGTCACTAACGACCAGGGTTTTAAATGAAATACTAAACATGCCGAGATCGCCACTCCTATACCTTATATAAATATAATCATAAAACCTTTTCCGACAAACAAATAAATATAATTCTTAAATTACTCACTACTCAAATTTGTGAGCATTTCCAGGAGCTTATCTTTTTCGCCAACAATAGCTTTAAACTCAATGATACATTCTTATATATACACGAAACATTCATTTACTAAGCGTCAGTTCAAGTTCATCCGTGTACTTGAACGCCTGAAGATACCGAAAGGCAAAACGCGGGTCGTTAGTGACAAAATCTGTGAGAATGTACATAATTTGAATTATTCAAATTTAAAAATATGCAATTTACAAAACACCAAATAAAGACATGATTGCAATTAAAAGACCAACAGAAAAGTTTTACCATTACCACTTGACTCCTTTTAATTTTCGAGGCCTCATAAGTACTCTTTAGTTTATTTTTTTTGACAATTAAGAAAAAATAAGTGAAATAACCTTTAACAGATTTGGTTTAAAACGTTGGCGTAATTTAATATGTTGCAATTGCAAATAAAGTCTTCGTCAAATCAATACGAATAGACGTTTTACAAGCTATAAAAAATGGCACGTAAAGGATGTCAAATGCACCAATGTGACACATAGTTGTTGCATTGCTCGATGCAACGAAAGCATAGCCGGTCAGGTACATGCGCGATGTCAGCACCCACGTGCGCCAAAAACATCGCTATAAAAATCCAAACGCATCTCATAAATATCGGCTGCGTCGTGTTACCAGAAAATGTATTGGTGCTTTGATTTTAAGAGAACAAACCGAATGCGATCGAAGAACTGATAGCGGACAGTTGGTTAGAGGCATGCGACGTGAAAGGTTTTTTTACGCTTCTATTTGCTTAATTAATGAATGTTATATTCATAAAATTGATAAGAAAAACCATAAAAAGTTCATAAATACGTACAGTAATACTTTTATAAATAACTTTCGAATAATATGTAATAACAAAATAAACTTTTATCTGTATAATAAAAGTTATTAAACTTACTTATATGTGTTAAGAAAAATGTTTGCCATTTATGCACAATGTATTTTACAAATAATGTAACATAGCTGGTAATACATTAAAATATCCTCTTAAAAAAAAAAAAGACAAAATAGTAGCTAAATTTTATACCTTTCCTAAGCAATGCAATGATAACATGTTCTTGCGACTGGTATGACATATAACAGACGTGTAGAATAAGTTAAAAGGAAAAGAAATTGGAGAAAATTTGGAAACTTTTTGAATTAAAATATGTTTAAACTTATTATTTGTAAGTGTGAAGTGTATATATTTTAATATATATTTATATGACATGTTATATAACATTTATACAAATTTACTTTGTCAAATCAGCCTATTTACATATCTTCATTAGCCAGCATGAAAGAAAAATTTCTTAACATAAAGAAATATATATGTTCGCTACCGATGTATAGCATATGACCTCCTAATGAAGGTTTCTCAAAAAAGTGTTTTTACGAGAACTGCTTATTGCTCAACTTTTTATTTCCAAAGAGAGTAGAGATAGAAGAATAGGGCCTAGGACATGACTCGCATCTAACTAATCGCTCTCGTTACGTTTTGTTATTTTAAGATTAGAAGGGTGGGAGAGAGATTTTGCTTAACACCCATGTTTTTAAACAAAAATAGAAAAAAAGTGTTTGTAAAAAAAATATTGAAACCTTAAAAAAACTGTAAGAAACATTACCAATATAAATTAGTTTACAACACATATAGGCTATTTTTGCATATAGTGAAAGTTATCTCTCTTTAAAATTTTATCCCAATTTTACTTTATACACCTCTTTGGCTGGTAAGATATTCGCTAAGTCAGCATAATTTTAAAGTTATAGAATTGCTAGATGAATCAAAATCATTTTGCTTTTACTTTTGTCGTTGGTCTCAGGCGACTTGAAAGATTTTTAAAATTAATAATTTCATTATATATAATTCCAATATTCTATTTTTACTATTAAATTCAAAAATATTTTGTAAACTGTAAATATAAAAAGAAGTGGTTTTGCGCATGCCTCTGTAAATCTTCCCAAACTCAAATCGCGCGTCAGAGCCGTAGGCTTTCACGAATTTTGGTTTGTTGTATATTGAATTTTTATTCTGTCAAATTCAAATAAAACGCTCACAACTCTTTGGGGCTTGAATTGTTTTAGCAGAAAAAAAGACCATAAAAAATATTTTGTGTAGATAGATACCTAACTGTTCCGGTCGATGCTATCTACCGTACCTGTTTATTCAGCAATTTTTAGCGATGACTCACACATTAATAAAAACATTGGATTTTTATCTTGATTCAGCAATTGATCGGCATCATAAGCGTACAATAAATGGTATGGCTAAAACTGCAGCCACTTGATAAAAAAATTAATGAAAAAGTTAACAAATGGTATTTACCAAGCATTTATTTGGTCAGATGACTGGAACATTTTCTATCGTACATATATAATATAAGAATTGTCTTGCCATATAAATTGCTTTAAAAACTATAATGTTTATTTTGATGTCAAACTTTGGAATAGTGTATCGTTTTTAACGTACCGTGTTAACGTGTTTTTTATTAAGTAGCTAGCAAAAATATTTAAACATTGATGTTTTATTTCAATATTATACTAACTAAAGCAATGAATTAAACTATTGTTTTAATACTTCTGCATATACTATTTCATATCAAGTCAGGTCCGTAATGTAGTCATCAACGTTGTTAACTTCCATGACGGATTTCACAGGTTCAACTCCAGTACAAACAGCATATTTTCAATTGTTTGTAATGCTTAAAACTTCCCTCTCAATTTTCACCCTTTTAATCATGAAATAACGGAGCGTAGCGAGAGCAATTAGCTAACCATTAGTTTCTGTCCTATTATTTTTTTTCTACTCTCTTTGAAAAAAATAACTAGCAAGTGATTAAGTAAGTAGTTTATCGATATGAGACCATATCACCCATATTAGAAACGAACAAGTTGAAAAAAAATATATATATTAGAGTCTAGATAAAATCAAATTTAAAATTATTAATGTAGAATTAATAAACGTGATCTTTTTTAGATTTTTCTTATATCAAAGTAAAAGTTTTTACTAACTTACGTAAAATAATAGAGATTTATATTTACTTAGGTACCGCTCTCTCGGCCTACGTTGTTTTTTTTAAGTATTTGAAGAGTCGTTAGATGGATGGGCATCATAATTAAATTCTACTTCGTAAATGTAAAAACACGGCTACACGCTACCGATGTTACGCAAAATTTACAAAACGAGAGAAGTCATTAATGTTTTTAATGTCCATTATCTGTGAATAATATTTAAAATTTCGGTAAAATGGTAATAATAAAAACCGCGAACATAAAGTCGTTACAAAGTTTTTGTGTACCATCATTTTCAGGCCAAAGATTTTCACCGCTGGGGAGATTCATCGTTTCCTTCCCTAATAGACTACTTGTTAATTTAAGTATATTCTTTACAAATAACAGCTTTCTCAATAAAATTTTATACTCATACAAAATATTCTTTTTTCCACGGTAAGTAAAACAATATACGAATTCCTAATTTTTGTTATTACGGCTGACTTATATGTTTAAGACTTGGTTAAAAACTTAGTATTGTAAATATCTAGACTTTGAAGCTACGATTCTATGTGTGGTTAACTTTTTTTCTCACCTTATGTGGGAAAATGGGTTTTTAACAGAAATTGTGAATAGAACTGTCTGTAACGATAAGTCATTGATTAAATTGCCATTTACATGGCTACTCCATTGTAATGAGGTGAAAAATTAAGTCACAAAAAGACTCTTACACAAAGCGTGTAAAAAAGAATGGGGTTAAAAATAATAAGAATTTTTCTGATCTCGTTTTTAAAACAAAATTAAAAATAAAACCAATTTTAGGCATGTGAGATTTTTTTAAATATCATTTCGCAAAAAAAACCAGTGTACATGAATATTTGAGTATTCAAATCTTTTTTCTTGCAAGAAAACTCTAAGGCCGTGATCATTTGACTACATATAAGTATTTAAAAACGTAACGAAAAAATATATTATCATTTTATTAGTTTTAATAACCATTTTTTTAAAAACTTCTTTACAATTTTTACTACAAGACGAACAATGAAACTGTGATGGTGAGTGATTCCCCTAAAATCAATCCTTTTAATGATAGCAAATATTATAATGCTTAAAATTGAATCGTTCAAATTATGTACATTCACACAAATTTTGTCACTAACGACCCGGGTTCTTCATCTGCATGAATGATGCAGAAGCATCTTCAGGCGTTCAAGTACACGGATGATCTTGAACTGACTTAGTTGAAATTTCACCAAGCACCTTCAGTCGAAATCTTAAATTATTATAATGCTTCTTTATGAGTTTAAAACTACTTTTTAAAAATTACTTTTAAAAATGTAAATTTTCTATTTTGGACAACCTAAATGATAGTAAAAATGAAATATTTATCAAATAACAAGCTGAGCCTTATAAGGAATACCTATTGTTTTTGTATAAAAATGGGTAGGTAAGTGTTTTAAACATCATCGATTGACGACATTCCAATCGAAAATTTATTCTCTATCGCTTATTTTCGGGCACCATGTTATCAAGCTGATACCGCTTCTTAGCAGTGGTTAAAAACCTGTATTTTCTAATGCATGTAGTTTGAAATAAAAAAAAAACTCAAAGTATGCTTCATGTAATTTGTTAAATCAACACTTTAAGATTGAATACAAGCTCACGAATTAATATATTCGACAAATTTCTTCAATAAATATACATCAATTAGAATCTTTGTTTGATTTAAATGAAAGCGTTATTTTGTTTGTTTATTTGAAACAAGAATAAAAACATCTTCATGTTTTGATGAAAAAAATATAATTGCAAATAGTCAGAAGAGATTACTCGACGTGTTTCTCAGGATATACTTTTATCCGAACCACTATGCTTATTGATCTCATTATACTGGGCATACCCTGTGATACAGCAGCGGTAGCGACCTCAAATTGTTGTCAGGAGTTTCTCACAAAAATTTAGCAAAAACTCTACTGCCTTCAACTAGACTCAGGATTAATTTTTATCTGACCCATCATGGTAATGCATCTTATTATACTTTTATACAGTACCGGTAGCGACCTCAAATTGTTGTCAGGTGTTTCTGATGAAAAAAATACCAAAAACTCTACTGCATTAAACTAGTATTTTTGAAAAAAAAAACGATATTACTCAAATGAAAGTTTATATGGTAACTTGCTTCTTGTACATCACATTAAAATTTTAAAATGGAAATTATTGGAATCCAATCTTTACTCGGAACAAACAAAATATTTTTTATTTTTTAATACTTATTTAAAAATTTCAATGAATTCATTGACTCTTGAATACAGAGACGATTTTTTTATATTGTTGATTGTTTATCCTATAAAGTGAAAACAAGAAACAATAAAAATGTTGTCGTTAACTGTTAAAAATCGTTTTCGGCCTTATTTGACTTTCAGAACGTTTACGCATTTTAAATGTGATGAGATAATTTATTTCGTCGATAAAAGTCTACATATAAAGAGTCGATTATCTTATTAACGAATTTGGCTGAATTTTTTCAAAGTATTATAGTAAAAGTTAACGTGGATTTTTACCAAATCAACTTTATTTGGATGAGTGGTGTTTTGAAATGTTTTCTATGGTTTTTTTAACAAGCTCATAAAATATTTTGATCTTCGCTTTCATTACGTTATGGAAGATTAGAAGTTTATCATATCTTATTTCTCACTTTTAGGGTGTTCACTGTCAATACTTGGTGGAAAGGCATTATATTAGTAAAAACAGAATATTCCATTGTACTTCATTCCACTTTATTTAATATGTCAGGACCGGTTTCGCTCATCGCGAGCATTGTCAACTGATAAGAAATATAATTTAATCATTAAGCCTATTCACTTTACTAATGTAGCATTTTATCACTTTGTCAAAAATTTCCCAAATTTTAATTATATTTGTAATTACTTCAATCGCCATTCTAAATTTATTAATCTGGGATGACTTTTTAATTATATGTTAGATGTGTTAAAATTTTTAATTTTGTGTTATTTTAGAATCACTCTTGATGTAATTGGTAATTTCTTTTCAATGCCAATTGTTGTTTATAATTTTTCATTTTTGTATAAATAGCATTGTTAAATTTTGTTTCTTATCAGTTGACAATGCTCGCGATAAGCGAAACCGGTCCTGACATATTAAATAAAGTGGAATGAAGTACAAAAGAATATTGTGTTTTTACTTATATCTTATTACCATTAAATTAAATTTTATTATAAAACACAGTTTTTTGAATTAGATGTACTTATCACAGTATAAACTTATAATATACAATTTATAATGTAATTGTATTTTTTATTCATATAAGCCATTAACAGTATACTCGAGGAAATAAATGAACTCTCTAACTAGTCAATGTGAATTAAATACACAAACGTTGTTAAATTGTTCACACATTTAAAAATAATCACGAGTGCACTCATTTTGTTCCTAGTCATCCTCCATTGCTGTGAGTGTAATCGCGTAGTTGTTGTGTTTTAATATTTCACATAACCTCAAAACTTTCAACGTCTTGTCATCATTTTCGCCATCTTTTTATTAAACAAATATTACTTAACCTAAGCCTTAATATTATTTCTACTTTAACACTTTTTTCAGTTTACTGACATTTTTACTTTATTTAGTGTGTCAGTGATTTTATATACTTACTAGTAAATTCTACGTTGACTAGTGAATTCTAATGTTTTTAAAGATATTTTTCACTTTCACTGAGATATTGAGATATATATGTATACTTTAATTGAAAATCAAAGAAAAAAACATTTGCCTGAGGCTAGTTTTTATTGAATAAAAATAAAAGAGTAAAAATGTTTGTGTGTAAAATAAATAAACAATATAAAATAATAACCGAGTTATTTAAAGACAGCATAAAAATAATGGTATTTTCTCTATATTAAAAATCATTCTTTTATTTTCATATGTTATATCAAAACAAACCTTTTTTAAGATGTCGACGTGCGTGGTAAAATTGTGAATATAATTTAATTTCATAAAACAGTAATAAATTTTCCAGCTATCAAAATAATATAGTTCTTAAAATTCCTAGCATTTAAATTAGCAGGCATTTCCATTTTATAAAATTTTAACAATTATTTCATGTTATTTCAAAGACCTGCAGAGATTGTATAAGTTTGTGTTATTATTTTCCCAACTAATTCAACGTCATTAAAATTATATCAATATTAAAATTAAGCTATATTGCAATCAATAGATTTTAACCAGGGATGTGTAGTCGTGTAACAAAAGACGACTCCGACTCCGAATTCAACTCCAGAAATAAAATTAAAAAAACGACTCAAATATATTTATACCATCAGATCATCTTTCATGCAATGGCAAAACTGTAGACTATTGTGGTTTGAATAAACATTCTGTGGGTCTGAGACGTAAAAAATTTCCAACTCCGACTCCGATTCCGGGAAAAACTCCCGACTTCGACTACAATTCCACAGCCCTGCTTGAAGCTTAGTGATATATAAATGTATTTCTTATATATACACGATACACTTATTTATCAAGCGTCAGCTTAAGTTTATACGTCAAATATGACAAAATGCGAAACCCGGGCCGTTATTGACAAATCATGTAGGATTGTACAAAATTTGAGCAATTCAAATTTAAAACATAAACCATTATAGTGTTTAATTGAGAGAATTTATTTAACTATAAACGTAATTTTAAAAAAATATAAAGATAATATAACGCTTACATCCGGCTTTAAAAATAAACCGTTAGTCTTATTAGAATAGTCATAAAAACTTCTCGTTTAATTCAATAATCTAGCTTCATTCATACATTTCATTTCTGAGCAATTTGATATTTTGATTTATTGATTTAACCGATAAATCACAGTGTATAATTATTTTTGAATGTCTTAAAAATTGAAAAACTCTTTGTTGGTATTGAGGTAACCGTAAGTTATTTTCGAATTTATTTATTTAGGCCCGATTTTATTATTAATGTGACCCATGCCCTCACGAAGGTGGCTCTATTGTGTGTAATTGAAATTTATGAACTTAAACACTGACGTATTTTCGTAGACAATTTATTAAAATCTACCATAGATTTATGGAAGTGTTACAGCAACCATACAATTGAAGAATTTCAATTCTGGTTGTTGAGACCGTCTTTAAAAAATCTTACATTATTAGTTTCGAAAACTAACGTTCGGGTCCTACGGCGCAACGGTTAGCATTGTGGGTTTTCCGTACCGGAAACCTTTACGGGTTCAAAGCCCAGTACAAACATAATTGTTTTGGCCTTTGTTAAAAGGCATCGGTGTTTGTCATGTCTAAAAATTTCTTCCCACCAATGTTCCCGCTAAGGTGTGCCCGCACACATTTTTCCATCCCCGCACAAACCTGCAGATAGAAATATTGTAAAAATAAGTTTATTTTACCAAATTTTTACATGTGCGCTCATTTTATATTTTTCTAAAAATTTACTACTCACAGAAGTTGATGGTCTGCACACACAATAGAAAAACCTTCCCACCCTTTCCGATCCCTTATAACTGGGCGTAGCAAGAGTGATTATTTAACCACTAGTCCTGTCCTAGCCTTATCTTTCAATACATACTACTATCTTTGAAAAAGAGAAGTTGAAAGACTGAGTTCTTGTAAAAAAAAATTTGTTGAAATACTTTCATTAGGAGGCCACATGCTCCTCGTTGGGAGCGAACATGGATTTTAAAAAAACTAGTGTTAATTTGTTGAAACAAATCGTAATTTAAAGTTTTTTATAGTATATACAATATGCGACATTTATAATATAGAAAACTAATTTTATAAAACAACGTTAATTGTTATTGTTATTGAATAAACAAAATAAAAAAGTAATTGTAAAAAAGCTTTATTTGTATTTTCAAATCAAATTGTCTTCCAAATGCCAAGCGAAATGAGTTTTTTTAATAAATGGGTTAAATTGCTGGTAGAACTACATTTCATTACAATGTATGTAATTATCAGTAGTCTCATAAAAAAAGATAGTTCGGCCTTGCGAGGGTTTGTATTCATGTTTAAACTGCAAAGCAATGCCTTAATGAGAAGTATTTTTAAAAAATCACTTCAGATTCTATTCAAAGTTATTATCAAGAAAATGAACCGATATTTGTGAATATATATTTTTTTCTCTTTTACCAAGTAAAATAAAAATCTTATTCATTATTGTGGTCTCTAAATTTAGCTTAACTATTAATTTTTCTAGTCTCCAGGCGATTCCTCAAAGAACCAAATCTCATAATTTATTTAAAATCCGCCTGTTTATAGATTCTGGGCGGATTTACGCCTCCTCGTGTCTAAGATAATAATAAAAAAATCTCATACAAATGCGTGATCGATAAAATTTATTGTTTGGTTTAAGAAATTTATCAAGCATCGTGGTGACGATAATGCGATGCGTGGGCGATCTAAAAGCTTTGTCATATTTAGTAAAACAAATTGAAAAGATTGTAAATATTTGACTATATTTATAATATTATGTTTATCTATTCAATAAAATAGATTACTTTGTATATGATGCTGGCATTTGTAGAATTTTGAATCCGTATATCTACATTAAACCAATCGAATGGGAATTTAAGCACAAAAAAACGTAAGATCAATTTTCGCCAGTATCTTCATAAAAATTACGAACAATCAATCCGAAATTTAGTCTTACCCTAGCGTTTTTGTATATGGAAAAATAAAAAATAATATGCATCTTCTTTGAGAACAGTACAATTTTATAACAAACTGCTATCATTGTATTTACTCGTAACTTTACCATTGTATTATAAATTTATCAGGATTCCTTAAGTATTAAAAACAAATTAATTAATTTTGTTTGTAAGGTTAAACAATATAGCGAATATAACATAAACAGTAAATATGATACAGACATAAGTTTATGTTCTTTACAAGTCATGTACAAATAAATACTTGTAATTATTTTTTTATAACATTTATTAATCTTTAAACAAATATGCTATTCTAAGTACGAGCATTATTACCTTAACGATTTTAGTCCAGAAGTTCAGGCATATTAAACACACGTCTTGTTAATGGGTCCATAAATTTAACGACCTAATAACTTAAGAGTATAAAAATTTATTGATCGATTTTAATTACAGGTTGTACGAATCAATCTTTTGTGCGCTACGTTAATGACTGAAATAACTTTTAAACTACAAAACAAATATATTAAAATCTTTTTAACTGAAAAATATCTGATGCTGCTAATAATACAACATAATAAGATTCGACATAGAAACGTTAGAACTGACTGGCTCGTGTACTCTGGATGCCTTCAGAGAGTCTTAATCTTGCATGTCTCTTCTTCCGGTGGAGTCCAAGAGTCTTGGACGTCTTTGGGTACTATCCATAGGATATACTCGACGAAACTAATGGGTAACGGAATGACATGGCAAGAAGCAAAGCAATTGGCGGGAGACAGGGAAACATGTAAAATAATACATGCTTAACTTTTTCTTGTGCCACTCTTATACCGTTAGCCTCTCAGTGTCAGCTTCTATGGAAGATAAGTGTCTCAATTGCAGTCTGTATACTATAGCTACGCGATACCTGAGAAATGTCACTGCGAGCACGACAGGAACGCGGCTTAAAGCGAATCAAAATATCAAATAAACTGATTGCGGCGTGTGTTTTGTCACGTCGGACACTATAGCGGAGGAGACCATTTGTTATTTTCGTGCCGCACCGTGTCATTTTGCATTCGATTTGATTACGTCCACGTAACAGATACAGTTAGTCTTTTGAATAAGGTAATAGATTTCGTTGCCAGTGTCATACCTTTTTACCTACACCTCTTCTGCCCTCAATTATTTCTTGCATTTTGAGTAGAAGTTATTCGTATTTTACTAAATAAATGTATCACTGAGTCTAAAGCCATCGCTGGCGGAAAGGATATCCTTTCCTTTTCCATGAGCTTATATAAGCACGAAACATCCATTTACTGAGCGTCAGTTCAAGTTCATCCGTGCGCTTGAACGCCTGAAGATGCCGAAAGGCGAAACCCGGGTCGTTAGTGACAAAATCTGTGGGAGTGTACATAATTTGAACGATTCAAATTTAATATTGAAATTCCACCAAGCACCTTCAGTCGAAATCTTAAATTTAATAATAACTTGATTTAAATAATCTAAAAGTTTTAAGTATTTTTTTAGAAAGAAAATGTTCTAACCAACTGATTTTTTTTTGCAAATTAAATGTTGAGGCTCTTAATTGTTACTCATTACGTTGCAGTTCATTGAATCGTAGCAAAATTCCAGTCTCGTAATACATTTTTAATAATGTAATATCATCACGTAAGTTTTGTGTATGCTGATTATATTCCCCTGATAGTTGAAGTCTCCGAAGAAATCGAGGCGCCCGGCAGTCGAACCCGTAACCGCCAATTTCGAAGGCGTGTTGTTGGTTTTGATAAACGCTGCTCCTGCCGTTCTTTAGAGCAGAGTTCGGTGGAAAGGCGGTAATCATCTCGCCGGCCATGCGTCGACCATGCATCGCCAACTTACCATAGTATTATATAGCTACTGTTAAAATAAGAACATTGATTAATTTACCCATGTTCATCTGTAATTTTACAATTTAAATATTAAAAAATACTTACAACACAATGCATTCATATCTATGAGGATAACTAAATACTGTATATAACTATTTTTTTTATGTACATATCACTATGCTTACATAATGTTTGTTTTCAATGAAATCTTTTATAAATCCAAGCAAAAGTTACGTCATAACTTATGTAGAACTCTCAACGTACTATTTATTAGATTTACGTAGATTTACGTAGATTCCTATAGAAAATTTCTAACCACTAGTCCAGAGTAGGGAATCCAATCCCGGGATCCCGTCCAATTTTATTATCTTAAAATTCCAGGATTTTAACAATACTAACCCCAGAATTTCAGGATTGAGAAAATTACAGAAAATAAAATTTGGAAACGCTAAAAAAAGGTCTTTCGCTGGTAATTTTGCGAAGTTCACAAATTTCTGGGTTTTTGAAATCGGCATGAAATTGTTCCCAAGATCGCTGAGCAAAAATTTTCTCTATCCCGAATCCCAATTTATACACGATTTTATGTTGAATTTAAAAATTGTCAATCCCGAAATCCTGGGATCACACAAAGGGTCTGGGATTGGATTCCCTAGTCCAGAGGCCAACAATATGTCAACTAACCAACTGAATGGTATTAAGTTCATGTTCAATATATTAATTGACTGGTAGAATAGATAAACGTTACTTTTAGGGTGTTCACTGTCAATACTTGGTGGAAAGGCAGTATATTAATAAAAACACAATAATCCTTTGTACTTCATTCCACTTTATTTAATATGTCAGGACCGGTTTCGCTCATTACGAGCATCGTCAACTGATAAGAAATATAATTTAACAGTGCTATTTATACAAAAATGAACAGTTATAAACAACAATTGGCATTGAAAAGAAAATACCAATTACATTAAAAGTGATTTTATTATCACTTAGATATTTTAGAATCACTTTTAATGTAATTGGTATTTTCTTTTCAATGCCAATTGTTGTTTATAACTGTTCATTTTTGTATAAATAGCACTGTTAAATTATATTTCTTATCAGTTGACGATGCTCGTAATGAGCGAAACCGGTCCTGACATATTAAATAAAGTGGAATGAAGTACAAAGGATTATTGTGTTTTTATTAAGATAAACGTTAATTAATGAAATATATTTATTTCACACATAGCACGCATATAATTGTAGCTCAACTAAGTTATCTTATCTTATTTTAAAACACACTTATTATTTTAAAACTTACAAAATATTAAGATTCCATGCTTAAATATTTCCAAAAATAATTTTTTAAGACTGTACGAGGCTGTGTAACAAACGCTTACAACGTATGTTACTAAAAATGGATGGTTTGTACATACGGTGAAAAAATACATTTATTTATAAATAATTCAAGAAATTTATTTAATCAATTGTGAAGAATCGGCTCAGGTCCATAAATAAATAAGTTATTTAGTTTCTTTTAATGTAGAAGTTTAGACATTAAAAAAATTGAATATCATATTTTATTAAAGCATGTAATATAATTCGATAAATTTACTTTGAATCAGCATCAATAAATTTGAAAGCACCTGCC
Organism: Himalopsyche anomala; assembly: GCA_031772345.1. NCBI lineage: Eukaryota > Metazoa > Arthropoda > Insecta > Trichoptera > Rhyacophilidae > Himalopsyche > Himalopsyche anomala. The sequence goes on along the minus strand of CM062832.1, from coordinate 7,479,377 downwards.
ATACAGTAGTATCTTTTTTCATCCGTCAGCAGTTAACTTCCAAAAGTGAGACCTCGAAGGAAATATTATTAATATTTTATTTTTATTGACATGATTGTAACAATCTTTTTGTAAATACAGTTTATCCTTACTTTAAAACGTTTATCATTTGCAAACTTCATTGGAATTTTTAACCCTTGTTTACTGTGGCTCAAATAAAATATATCTCTTGTTGATTTTATTTTAAAAAAAACTGTTTTTATGTAGATGTATAAAAAATATGATGTTCATTATTTTTGTAGAGATTAAATTAACTAAGAGATAAAAATCTACAATATCTGAAAAAAATAAGCATTGTATGTTTATTTCGTAAATTATTATTTAAGTGATAGGTTCTTGCGCGATTAATTCGTACGTTTTAATAAAAAATAATAAATTAAATTATATTGAATTAAAAATAACCCAGGTTTGTATGTAAGTATGTATATGCATATTGTTGAAAGCATTCGCAAGTTGAGAATACTTTGCAACGATTCGAAAGTATTGTTAATTAATTGGTTACTCAGATGTACCACAGAATAAAACTAAAATTAAAAAAGCTGTGTGGCTAATTATATATTTTTTTACGAAAACATCATTGTATTAAAAATAATATATTATCACCATTTTTTTTCTGCATTTATCATTGGTACAACAGAAATAAACACTAGTGGATGCTTATATTGGTTAACTATTTATTTTAGAATAACATTTCCAAAAAAGTGTTTGGAATAACAAATGATATCTATAGTACGAAAAGTAATCGGTGGTATACCTTACACGTGTTATCACAGCATATTTATCTGTTTTATATGCCTGATTGTTTCTCAATTCACTGTTTGTGTTTGCCTGGCAATAAAACAAACCAGGTTTAATGGAAGTCAAATCGTTTATCGTTTATATTATCACGTACATTTATTAAACAGTTACAAAATCAAGCAATAGGTAGCCACTCGACCAAAGCTTTGTTGTTCATCATTAGATTGATTGAAAGTTAATGATAAAAAATGATACAAAAAGCGATCCTTGACACAAAGTGATTTAGTGTTTTAGTTTGTTCTTGGTGTGGTCCAAAACATTGACTACTAAAATGAATCTATTTGTAAAACTTGATCGATAACGAGTCCGTTGAAGAATATTTCGTGCATAATTTTATATATTTATATATAACTCATCGATCGTGAAATAATACAAAAAAATGTCATCGTTAGTATCAAAGATATTTAATATAATACGCAATTAAATTTGAATACTCAAAATAAGGAATATTTAGTAATAATGTTTACCTACATACATATATATTTGGGAAATGTTTAAGCTTCGTCAAAACTCTTTAATTGAATATATAATTAATTGTAAACAATTTAAAAAAAAAAAGCAAATAAAATTCAGGCTCTTTATGGTTAGGGTTACACAACTGTTAAGTTAAGAGGATACTACCGTTATAGTTAGTATGTTGAAGAAAATTATTAAGATGTAAATTATTGCCATACTTAAACATTGACTTTTAAGTCGATTCTTATGTTATTTTTTTTTTACCATGTCCACTCCCAATGTGGAGCATATCAACAAAAGTGTTTCTGCGAGAACTGCTTGTTACTCAGTTGCTCAACCTCTCTTTTTCTAAAGAGGGTAGTAAGAATAGAAGGATAAGGCTAGGACAGGACTATTGGTTAGCTAATCGCTCTCGATACGCCCCGTTTATAGGATAGGATGGGTGGGAGGGAGAAATTCAAGACATTATATAAATCCATAAATCGATTGAAAATCAATTTATAAAACAGTCTGTACTGGGATTTGAACCCGTGACCTCTGTAACCGAAGCCAGCGACGTTGACCACTCGACCACACAGGCGAATTAAATGAATTAAAAAGGATTTTTTGTTTAATTTAGAAAATATTATAATTATCACTCTCTTATCGTGAATGATACTTCACCTGTTCTTCAATAAAGAAAAGTTGATGTTGATGATTGTATCTCGCTACTGCACGTTGCGGGAAGGGCAATTAGGGCATTTATTAAGAGGCAACATAAAAATATTTTAAGTGACTTTTTTTAACATTGGCCAAATTGGTTGGCTTATATTTTTTATAACGATAATATTTTTTTATAACAAAAAATAAAAATCGAAATCATTTTCGTGTGTCTTATATTATTCAGTTTCATTTATGTTATCATACAGCCGTGAGTAGAAATTAAATGGCGTTGCTTTTTCACTGTACATAATTATAATGTCATATTTTTTCAAGTAGTCTATGATTTTAAGCAATTTAGAATTGCTCTTAATTTAGTCCATAGCTACAAAATAAGTTATTTATTAGCACTTTAAGTTCAATGATAATTCTGTTATTCAAAAGCGTTTAAAGATGATAATTTTCTGAGCCATGAGTTGTAAAATATACAACAATTTAATCTAAAAAAAAACAAATAAATTTGTTTGAAATACTAGTTTTTTTAAAGTATATAATTAAACATTAAACGTGTGTAAATGAAAACAATTAATGCAGCTTTCGTTTATAGAGTACAAACATTCTTTTTAGACATTGTTGAATAAATAACTATGTAAAATAATCATACATCATTACAAAGGCTTTCTACGATTCACAAAAAAAAAATACCTGATAAAAAGTTCATGTAATCAACTGAAGAAAATACAAAATTTTCACTCAAAATAAATGGATTTTAAAGATCTCTCGAGAAACAAGGGTGACAGTTTTCATAATTGTAAAATGTTGTCAAATCAATTAAAACTTTTGTTTTCTTTGATAGATAAAACATCTGTAAAAATGAATGTCAAATATTCCTATTAGTATTATCATGCATTTGTAATATTAATTCATTTGTTTTGTGAAATTGCTGAACAGACGCTTTTGTTGTAAGCAAAATTTACATGTTTGAACCTAATTTTAAACAATTGCCAGCTCTGCACGATGATGTTTCTTACTCATTTTCGACAAAGCATGGAGACTGCAGGTTTGTTTCTAAAGCACTCATATGAAGGTTTCTAATATTATGATATACAAAAGAGGATCAAAGGATGTTTTTCTATAGGATTTTTTTTATATATGGCCACCACATGATTCTTCAAATATTCTCTCTCCCCCGCCAGTCTTCTTGCTTCCTCTCATGTCATTCCAGCGTCTCATAGATCTGCCTTTTTTATAGTATTAATATTAAATATTAAATTAATATTTTGAAGAATTTTAAGATTGATAAATAAGTTTTTGTACAATTTGTTGATACTTTAAGGGTATATGTTTAAAAAACTGTAAAATAGCTAGTCTTGATTCGTGCTAACACTGCTTTCTAACAATATGTATCTATACTCTAATTTTTTATATGATTTCTGTTTTCCGAGAATATCAGAGTTACACATTAACAACTAAGCCACAAGCTGTGCAGTAAAACACTATCACTACATTGATCACAAAGCAGAGTTCAGTAACGGTTCCAGCCAATTTATAACCCAGTTCTTCAAATCTGTGATAATAAAATAATCACACAAAGGAGGTATTGTTACTGTCCATGATGAAACAATGTAAAAAATGCAGAGCCACGCGCATGCGCGGTGTGTGGTACAGGAAATAAATAAATCTTATTAAAAAGTTTTTACCGTGAATGCTTATCATGAGGCACAATGACATTACAAGTAAATAATCTAGAGTGGGGAGGAAGTCGTGAAGAAACGGAGGGGGGCACTAAACGTCATTTTAAGCAGAAAGTCATTATTTTCACATTTCAGATGATTACGATTCGAGTAAAGGCATCATTTTATTGTACACATTGCGTTGATACCGTGTGATAAACATTTGGTTTTCGAAGTGATTTTTTTATAATTATATATTTTCTGTGCTGATGGTGTGTAACGTTGGTAAAATCGCAGAATTAAAAAGCAAAGAAACAACTTAGAACACAACAAGTCTCCAAACCGTTTCAAGCAACAGCCCTCATTTATAGAAGGCGAGTAACTGGCGATCCACTAAAATATATAATAAAGAAAACTTTTTATAAGGTGACAAGAACATATTAACCACTTAACTGCCAGCAATTATGTAAACAAGAGAAATTACATAAAAAGTGGTTTGAATTTCATAAGGTATAGTCTTAAGATGTTCTAGTGCACACATGCTGTGCAGCGGGATCATTTATGGGCTTAGTCCAATCATTGTTCAAGGTTGTCACAACACATTATGAATATTTTATTTAAATTTAATTTAATATTATTTTACTATTAGTCAATAATATTTAGATCGATCAAAGCAATCATTTTATTCGATCGATCGATTTATTCTTAATACATTTAAATTAGACCCAAAACTGTATTTTGTAAAAACAAATTAATCATTTAAAATGTAAATAATTTTATTGAGTGGTATTTTTTTAGAAACGGTTGACGATCACTCTAACCTGTACTTAAATAGAAATTAATGTGACAATGCTAAGCTACAGAAAACAACGGTGCTTATAAAATTATTACAACAACATTTTTTTGTCAGATATTTTGAATTCCATATTACATCATATAAATGTAAGTGGATTAAGTATCAAATCGTTAACGGACTTTCAATGTTTTCAATTAAAATATATGTGTTTTTATTAGTATAAAATATATAATTATACATATTGGTAAGTATTTGGATGAGAAAAAATCTTAAATAATTTTAAAAAAAATGTCAAATCTCACCCAGCTTGACATAAAAGTTATAAGTTATAAGGATCAAACGTCTTTCAAGGCATTGCAAGAATACATTTTATTTCACGTATAAAAAAATATGTTTCTTTAATAAAAGTTAACAAATTTGACTACAAAGTAATAACTAAAATTATATTATTTCGAGCATGAACTGTTTTAGTTATTTATAATCAATGCACGTTTTAATTATGAAATTCAAAACATTTGTTAACTATTTCTAATATTTTTTCATAACCTGTTACAAAACATAACACAGTAATCATTTCAAGTTTGACACTGATAATGAAAAATAATGCTTTTCGACCAAAAATTTACAGTGAACACCTTAAAAGCGGTTTAGGTGTTTCTATGTCAATTTCTAAATACGTATTATTAAATAATATGTGTCGAACTTATTATTTAATGATGTAGCGTTAGTATAATTTTACTACAATGTAATCGCCAATCTTTCAGTTGATTAAAATTAGAATCATTCGGTGAGACGTCAATCGAGTATGTTAAGTGAATCCAATTCAAGCTGGCTTGTTTCCGTTCTGTCAGGTACGTACAAAGGAGGTAAGCCAGCTAATCAGGTCCATTAGTCCGGTGTAATCACTTGTGCCGTGTGTCGCACACCGCGAATGATGCGGTCGGAACAAACGTTTGGCATTGTCAGCGGAGGACTTCAAAAGGGGGATTATCCCACTGCGATGGATGTCAGCAGGTGCTGGTTAGACCTAAGCCACTATCGACTAGTCTAGACTGGCACTTTTTTTCCGAAATCGTATTCCGAGCAGTTTTCAGTACCTATTTAGTAAATTCAAATAATAAAATATATTGGCTTATCTGGAAATTAATTCATTCGACGCGTAAATCACTTGATTGCCTTTAACAATCGATGCTTTGTTATACGTTCATTCAATATTAATAAAATACAATTTTTAGTTTGAAACGGTTTCATTGGGATTTTAAACGTGTTTAAAATAACACTGCGCATTGAAAAGAAAAATAACCACTACAGTTGAACTCGGTTATTACGAACACAAGATCTCGAATGTAATGAAGAAACATTCATTGACATTTTAGTGTATGGTTTTCTTCATACATTTACATGGGCATACCAAGCAAAAATATCGTCAATGACAGTGAAAACAATGAAGCAAGCATCAATTATAAATTTTATAAGAAATGAGGATTGACATAAAAATGTAATATGTGTGTAACGGGAGCGCAAATAAATTATAATTGTGTTTTTTTGTGTTACGTGACCGCTCCAAATACTTCGTGTGATGGGTATGTTTGTAACAGGGGTGTGCTGGAGGGGGCTCAAAGGGGCTCGTGCGAGCCCCTTGTTAGATTTTACTACGGCCGGCGAGCCCCTTGTTATTTTAAGAGAAAACAATGTTCTCAAATCAAATTAGTACATAACTACAATTTCTGACATATATATTATATACGACAGCTTCAATATACACATTTGTACTGTTTCAGCCAGTTGCATTGATTAGTGTATGGTAAACTGCATATTGTTGCATATTATAAGTGTATTAAGTAACAATCGTTTGCTAATTTAAGTATTGTATATAATTGCGTAGGAGTGATAAATTGCTTTGAGATTAAGCGAGCCCCCTTGTTAACGTATTGGCACCCCACCGCTGGTTTGTAAGTATTTAAAAATATCTATTCTCTTATATAACGAGTAATGCTTATAACAAGTAAATTCAGTCGGTCCCATCTTCTTCGTAATAACCAAGTATGACTGTATATTCATTCTTGCACGATTCTCACAATCAAAAAGTATTCAAATTACAGATATCCTAATAACATGAAATTCAACAACACTGGATGATAATAATAAACAAAAATCTTCATTAGATTCTAACACATTGGACGTGTCAAGATATGTATGGCGATCAAAGCGATTTAAGTTCAGTACCTAATAAACTTACTCGTATGTTGTCAAGTGACGATGAATAATATTTTTTGATGGATTTTCATTATAACCTTTTTTTACACAATATTGTTCTTTAGTCAAACCAATATTAAATTTTTCTATGTATTCTATTATTTTCGTAAATTTTTTGTATACACAGTGTTTAGTGGGACGCATCTACCGTTTAAAACTAAAGTTGGGTGTATATCACTTGATAATGCTAACTCATCGAATGAATTCGATCGTGACAGTATAACAAATAATTCATAACTCAAAAGGTTCGTATGATGCATCACGTATTAGTCACAGGATGACTAATAAAACAACAACTTTTAGGCAAAATTCGACATTATTCATCGACACAGTCTTCTTCAAGAGTGATAAATTCATTCCAACGCTTTTCTAACATTTCGATGGCATTTTTGTACAACAATTTATCTTTTGCCAAAAATATGCATTAGTTTCACTACTCCTTTGAAGCCAAATCTTTTTTCTGGAGCATTTGTGTTATATTAATGTTAAATGTTTGTGGTATTTTATACTCGCCATATAAGTGATTTTAACAACTTATTCATTACAAGCAACATTATAAATACCGTTTTTTTTCAATAAACTCGGTGGTGTTCGGGCAAAACATTTTATAAAACGATGTTACGTACACACTTTCAAACATCGATGGGCTGCCAATAAGTTAACAAGGGGCTCGCCTAATTTCAAAGCAATTTTTGGTGTTCTGAGGAATGAGTGAATTATTTTATTACTTCTATACAATTATATGCAATATTTAAATAAGCAATCGATTGTCACTTAATACACTTATAATATGTAATAATATACAATTTACCGTAAACTAATCAATCAATGTAAATGACTTAAAGGTATTACTTTGTATACTGAAGCTGTCGTAGATACTACATATGTCAGAAATTGCAGTTATACATTTGATCTGAAAATATTGTTTTCAATAAAATTAACAAGGGGCTGGCGCTAAACCCTCCAAGCCTCCTCCAGCTCACCCTTGCTTTCAAATATAGTTTTTTAAATTCACACAAATCATAAAAAATACATTTTTTTCAATAGTAAATAAAAGAATTGAAAATCTAATATGATTTTGTTTAATTTTATTCATTTATTTCATACTGAATAATTTTCTTAAATTTTACACCTGAAGTATTCATGCTATTAACAAACACTACCGAGTTTTCAACCAGTAAAGTTAACTGAGTTTTTTTCAAAAATCGAGTATTTAATAGTGGACTGTATGCAATATAGTTTATTAGATCACAATTATTTTAATTTCAATACATGTGTATAAAAAAAAGGCTGACTCCGCAAATTCTGACATACAGCATTGAATCAAAAAAATAGAATATGGTATTATTTTTAATTTATATTAATAACAAATATTTCTGTATAATTTTTCTAATCACAATCATTAATGAAACAGTTTTTTATCTATTGTATATTTATGTTTTCTCTTCATAATATAAAAGTTTATTAGTTATATAACTAGACATGTTTTGATTTCAAAGATACTTTAAAAACTTTTACTAGTCTAGCATAACAAACCCACATCTTATGACCATTTAAAAATGCATCATCATCTGATTACAATTTCTATGTTTTCAAATCGTCTTTTATTCCGTAATGAAAACATTTTAATCTCGTAAATAATAACACGGCTATGCAATGTTTGTATTATCTTTAGAGTTTAGAGTCAAGAGTTGAGCTTGGTGACTGGTGGGCAGTGTGGGTGTCGCTTATTTGTAACTAAACAGAATAAATTCATTCGTTACCTTCTTACCTTATAGAGGTCGGCGCGGAGCAATAAAATCCTAAGTTTAGGCCAACTGATTTGTTTTGCTCTAATTAATATTTTTAAAAGACTATAATATTTTGTTACGAAAAAAAGCAACTTATGTACTGTCGTAGAAAAAATACTATAAAAATAATGTTTTTCTACATCGAAAGGATAAATATTTGTATATTCGCGTTAAAGCTTTTCATGTTTCATACGTATGTTCCTCTCTTATAAATATGAAATTATTTTTGCTTTACAACAATTAACTTTTCTATCATGTCAAACAAACAGTTAATTCGTCAGTAAAAAATGTTTTAGGTAAAGTATATCGTTCGAAATTTCAACAAAGATTTGTTAAATCAAAAAAGATTTTTCCCTGCACTTAAAACTTTAATTAGACAGATTAATTTAACTATTTCGTTTTTCAATTCGTCTTGTTAGTAATTAAGTATGACACGAGTTTTATTTCTTGAGAAAAATCTCAATGACCAAAACACCAAATATCAAATAAAAATACATTTAAAAGGATTCCAGTACCTTAACAATTGAGCGAATTAGATAGTGAGAAGAAATTTTAGTGGTTGGTATATGTAAAATTGGGATTCACAGCATGTTAACAATGTTGACAATTTTTATGTACGTTCTTTTGAACAAACTATTTTTTGAATTTCGTTTAAATAAAATAAATAGTTTATTTTACGTAACGGAATGACGGGAATATAACTTATTACATTAGTGTACGCTACATCTGCTTCGAATAACAATGCAATAGACTTCTTGATATCTGTAAACATCTAATTAAAAATCCAATGAGCTACATGCCGTATAATTTATATTTTTATTACGTGCATTATTTGGATTTAAATCAGACGTGCATTTCTCATATGCACCTTTCTTAGCACAACACATTATTATAGCTGACAACGCAAGAAGAATATTGTAATAATAACATCACCTGACATGCTCCACCCACGTACCGGCACTGGGAGTATTGCTGATGTGATTTTTTTCTCACATACAAAAAAAAATGATTAACATGTTAAGTTCTGCGGGAATGAAGGGGGCGAGACAGTGGCGCTGCGCGCCCTTTTTGTGATAGGTGTGCATTTATTTTGATCGACGATGAATACATAAATGAGCCGAGATTATAAGCAAACAAAATGGAGTTGTATTTTTTTTAAATATTAACGAAACCCTACTTATTCAATTGATATGTATAATTTAAAAATATAACCAAGATTCCACTTCCAAGGTCTCTTTCCTGATAAGCTTTTAGAGCCTTACTAATAATTAGTTAGACAAAATGTTATGCACGAATATGATTCAGGATGACAATCAGAAATAGACATCTTGAACCATTAGCTGCATTTACATGGTAATCTAACCGAGTAAGCTGAGAGAGCTTGTCAAGTTGTCACAGTACCAACAATGGTCAGTAATTAATTCATAAGACAATAATTTAGTATTTTCATCAGTCACTCAGTTAAAGTCTTCGGAAGAAATTAAGTTATATCGATTTAGCCAAATCTTCAATACTTCACACATTACATTAACAAACTGCAAGCTAACATATGTAGTTATTTGTCTGATCGTTTGTACCTATTATATATAGTATAGACGGGGTTAAACGTTAAAGATATTTTGTTTTTTACTGTAATATTATTTAATATGACCTATTTAAAAAACTGAAATTTTGCATTAAATATTGTAAATTTAGTTAAATATATCAAATATTTATTTAATTAAAAATTAATTTAAATACTTTGTTATCCCATGTGTTGTATTAAAAAAATTGACACGTGTTTTGTCTCTTCGAGAAACATCACCAGACAAAACATCGCACGGATTGATTTCAATATTTATGTAATAAAGTTTTGTCCATTAATATTGAACGTAGGAAGGATGGTATTATATACGAAAAGTACTAATAAAAGTACTAATAAGTACGGTCAATTTTAATAGAAATAATTTCAACAATGACGATCCGCCTGACTTATTTACTAATGTTTCCTTTCTATTCATGAATTTATTAATTTTTCAAAACTCCAATATATCTATTGGCATTTATTTATATTTTTATATTTGTATTAGTTTTATTAAATATGACAGAATTTGCTGAGAAGAGCCATTTAGAACTCCAAATACACTTTACTGCAAATATCAAGACTTGTCTGCGTAATTATCATGTAATACAAGACAGCGTTGTTAAAATAAATGAAGTACGGATGTGAAATGTATGTAAGTAGATACGTCACTGGAGTGAGCTGTCAGTATGGTAGAGTGAAAGCTTCAAGAACATTCAAGTCGTCACTACAAACCTGTGTTATTACCATGTTATTCAATTTGGAGTAAAACAACATGAGAGATCTTGAAACATCTCACTATTCACTACTCTCACACAAGTGTACATAATGTAAGCGTACACTTAACTAAACGGAGCCATCCATATTGTAAAAGTAATGTATTTGAATTAGAAAATATTGTATTTATAAATTACCACCTGTTCACTATTCAATTAAATATTTTATAAATTTTGTGCATTTGTTTGAATCAACAGCTTACCTAAAAATAATCAATATTCATAAAGGTTACTTAATCAGTCCTACTAATTTTATAAGTATTTTTTTAATTGAGAGAGAACCCTATCATATCGACCTATAATAGGCAGATACTTGTAGGCGTCAGTTTATTAATTAGTTTAAAGTTACCCGTACTAAGTTCGATAAAGTAATTCTTTAAATGCTGTAAATAAATAGTAATATTTGGTCAATGCATATCCAGATATTTTATTGACTACTTTCAGTTCTCTAGATCAGCGTTTCTTAACCGGGGTACACGTGGAAAGTCAAAAAGCTAGAATGCACAAGCCCTAAAAAAATATCAGGAGGATGAGGATAAGTTCAACAAGTTCAACAAATTTATACTATTTTAAAAAACAAAATGTTGAACTAATGAATAACAAGCAGCTTTCGTGGATAAAAAATCAGTTAGAAGAAGATTAATGTTTATCAATGGATTCGACATAAACATTGTGAATGTTCATTTTGAATATAAAATCATTTTTTATTACTTCATTTGTTGTGCTACAAACTGAGACACGTGCTTTATCTCATTGAGAATCATCATCAAACATAATGTCGGTGTACGAATAAGCTAGTACGATCGGAAAGGATTCCGAATAAACAAAAAAAATATTCTAATTCTTCAGTTATAAATAATAAAATAAATATCTCTTTGCATAAGTGGACATGGTGATTTTTTTTAATATGCTTTAACTTTGCCCTAATTCTTTGTTCGCGCTAAAAAATCAAGTAAGACTTATTGATGCTGTGGGTATAGAATATGAATGCCAGTTAATAACGTTAACAATAAATAATAACAGAATAAATTAAACAACAAAATATTTAAATTTAATTAAAAAGATACATATATTGCAAATAAAGAAATAACATTTGAAATAATAATACAAAGCTACTCTTCTTATTGCAAACGATTAATTTAATAGCTATCGAGCTTTTTCTTGGCGCGCTTTAAAATAATATCATCTTTAGTCTCTATAGAATGAGTAATGGTTTCACACACCACCCATAAATATCAATAAAAACGGTACGAGCTTTTTAATCGCAACAATAAAATACAACAGGCCTGTACTTGTTAAATTTTTGCCCCCATCTCTCATTTATTGAATTTATGACGTCCGTGTTGATTTGGCGATCAGAACGTTTATGTTTTTCCAGCAACATTTTTGATTTGACGCGATAAGCAAATCAAAAAAAAATATATTTTTCATTAATTGATTGCAGCATTATTTATTCTTTCTAACACACTTTTCAAAACGATTTTTTTAAATTACTAAAAACGTAAGTTTCATAATATTCTGTCAAAACAGTTCATTTTCATACATCGGTCAGCTTATTTTGTATTGTTTTCTCAAAATTAAGTAAACGTATAAAACCAATATCGCACTTCATCTTGAATATAAACAGTCAATAGAATTGTATTTAAAATACATTCTTGCGTAACAGAAACACTTATAATTTAAGATTTGAGATAAACTTAATGATACATTTATTTCTTATATAAACACAAACTATTCATTTACTAAGCGTCACTTCAAGTTCATCCGTGCACTTGAACGCCTGAAGATGCCAAAAGGCGAAACCCGGGTCGTTAGTGACAAATTTAAAAACACTTATTTTTAGTTGATCATCATTTAATGAAACATTTGGTCAGAATTAATCTAATATTAAATCAATAGTAAAGATATTATTTATGGTCAGCTTTAACAAAAAAGGTCAGTATTTTTTTTTGTTAAATTTGTTGAAAACCGTGATAAAAAAATGTTGTTAGGTTAAGTTAGATTTTGTTGTTATTAATATAAAACTAGCATTGACCAAATACATTTTTTTCAATACTCGGTTTTCTTTATAAATTCTACTCACTTAATATAAATCATAAATATCACCAAAAAGTTGTTTAACTACAGACTAGAAAAATTTAAGCCAAACAAAAATGAAACTTGGAGTTTCTTGTGGTAGTGAAAAGCGCTAAAATATGTATTGAACGAATAGGTATTTACTTGGCGAAATTCCAGTTATGTCGACATCACTTACACCATCGTCGGAATTAGTTAACTTACTTACCACTCTTAAAAAAATAGGATTTCTAAATTATTAAAAAATGTTTCTTTATATGTAAAATTAAATAAAACCTGATGATGATGGTAAAAAAACATATAAAAAAATGTTAAGCAAAGAGGAAAAAAATAGAAGACGGTCCATGCGCAGGCTCTCTCGTTGCAAGAATTCCGCCCACCATTCCTTAAATGATTCCACTTAAAATATTGCGGGTGGTCAGATCCGAACACAGACGGACCGTGTTTGACGCCCCCTGCCCTTTGCGCCCCTTGCCCTGCCATTGGCATTATTATTTCACAGGGTATCCCACGATGGTACATTTATTGTACCTACTTACTTACTTTGATTGGAAGAACCCACGATGTGTGTAAAACAATTGCATCGAGGTATTCCTGAGAAAAAAGTGAATCCCTCTGAAATTATAAAAAAAAAAAATTACATGGGAAAAGGAATAATGTATTTAAATTTCGACTTTTTTGCGCTGTCTATTTTGTGAGGAAGACACCCACGTACATATACATTACAATGAAATTTGTTCGTTTTGGATTGATAAATTTATGTACTTTTATAATTAAATCTTTTTGAGAAATATTAAGTCAAAGAAATTGTAGATTACTAGTTCACTTTTAAGGTGTTCACTGTCTATTACTAGTTCTTAAAAGTTATCGTTTTCCATTGTTATCGATTGAAATCAATAAATCAACACACACACAAACATGTTGTAAGTAGTTGATTTTGCCTTTTCATGAAAAAAAGCAAAAATATTCGGCACTAACTTGGCCCACTGCGTAGTAAAGACATCAACGGTAGGGTAAGACAAAAAAATAATTAATCAATATTTTTAATCATTATACCAAACTCAGATAATAATATAATAAGATTTTTCGCCCTCTGTGATCTAGTTAGTTAGAGTTAGCTCTATTGATCAGGTGGGTCTGGGTTCGATTCCCGGTAATGCCAATGTTAAATTGGATGTTTTCAATTTTAATTTGAGATCTAAGACATGGGTGTTTGTGTAGTCAATTCTCCTTGAGTTAATCTTATGTGACTTACATCAATTCTAATCGAGAATATCTTGTATAATCTCTCAACTTCAAAATATTTGACGCATTGGCATAAATTGTAATTTCAAATATTTTTTTTAAACATTTTTAAATTAAAAAAAATATGTGTATTGTAATATCTTATTGAATATTAGTTATTTATTACTTTAGGAAGATATGATATGGTTTTTTTTATATAGCTGTAAGCTCAAATGCTGTGGTACTTTCAGTAACAATTACCATTATTGCCAATTACTATAAAGGTCAATGAAAGGTTGCAATCATTGGCAATCAACAGGTCTTTAAAAAAGATTAAGCAAACAGTTATTTTAAATTGCTGCCCATAGATTACAATTTACGCGGTGATTTATTTACTTGATTTGTTGAGATTTTCTGACTTTCTCAATAAGTACATAACTAAAATTCAAAACGATGTCGTAAACCAGTTCATTTTTAAAGTTATCTTTGGAAAAAATTAAGTGAATAGTCAATATACTACCGTTACCAATTTTTTTCCTTCTTTCTCTCACATTATTGGAAGTTTTCACAAGTACAATTTCGTGGACGTTATCAAATACAAATATGAGAAAAATGGCATTATGTATAACTTATCCAAACTATAGATTTTACACAGGAAAATATTTTATTCATTATTTTAAAACATATACAATTTTTCATAATAATAATTTAATAAAACTAATACATCCAGCTAACTAAATTTCATAAAAACAAAATAATTACATTATATTTAAATAAAATACTTGATTAAATTCTGACTTGATAACACAAATATTAGACTAACTTAACGTATGTATATATCAAAGGAATCTTCTAAATTGTACGGTTCAGAAAACCATAAGAAAATCATTTAATTATAATTAAAAAATGAATCTGTTTTAGGGAAAGTATGTACTTTGATATGTTCGTTATAATAAAGCAACTCTACGAGTACATTCCAATTTCATAAATCTTTTTTTTTTTTTACAAATATTTTAAAGTTGAAAGGTCGTACGAGAAAAGCTTTATGAGAATGTATTGCAAGTTACTCGAGATCAACTAAAGATAAATCGACATCACAAACAACCACGACTGATGTCTCAAATTTAAATTGAAAAATCTCAATTTTCACTGGGAATCGAGCCCAGACCCACCTGCTTGGTAGAGCAAGCTCTTACCAACTAAAACACAGTGAGCGATAATGAAAAATTGTTAACTTAAGAATGCAGATCAGTTTTGCTCACAGTCAGCATTATAAACTGATACAAATCGACACTAATAACAATGTAAAATAAACAAATGGTAAAAAGAAACATGAATAATGATACAACTTATAAATGGATGACACGTAATTATCTATAATTGTAATACTTAAAAACTCTTACTAGTAGATAATACTCGTGATGAGAGTAACCGGTCTTGGTCTTTTAATGATATAATTTTAAAAAATGTGGAATTAACTAGTTTTTTTGTATAAAAAAACAATATATATTGTGTATCTCTTCTGAGCCGGTATATATAGAGTAAATGTAAACTTAGGCATAGTTTTAACGATGATGCACGCTAATGTTCCCTTCAATTTTCGGAAGGCTATGTGCGCAAAACATATTGGCTGTGCAACTTTGACAATAAATAAAAAAAATTGTGCGCCACATAACGGTATTTAGACTTACTTAACAAAAAGGTTAATTTATAATAATGACAATAATTAAAAACACTATAAAATGTCAATTAATTTATTCTGGTGATGGTAAATGTGATGTAACTTTTGTGCGCTATGTTGTAATATATATGCGCGCCCTCGGCAAGTTGTGTGCGCGCGTACACGCGCACAGTATAGAGGGAACACTGGTGTACGCCAAAATAGCTATTAATTAATATCATAAAAACTGTAGAACTAAATACGTTGATATTTTTACTCTATTACAAAAACGTGTTATTCTTTTTTCATATAATACCTTTTCACCAAGAAAATTGACATAAAAACACCTTAAAAGTAATTTTCGTTTCATGTCATGTTCTTATGACCAAAAAGACCGTATTATGGTTGGTTTATTCCTAGATAAATAAAAATTCCCATCACAGCGTTGCTGATGCTAGAGTAGACTTTCCAATTTTTTTCCCATCAACAAGACGTGTTTCCATAATTTACTTTACTTTAAGACATGGCTAGACAGATCCAATTGAAGTAATTCAATCAGCGAATCTCATCTCACGGCATCATCACTCCTGACATGTGTGTTAAGCGGCGCATCTATCACCCGATGTGTAATTTGTAAGGGTAATCCATCATCGAAACAGACAACAATATAATAGGAATAGATGCGCGTGTTCATACATACTGCTCACATGATTTAAGTGAGAAGGTAGTTGACTATTGTTTTCTTTAATTGATAAAGTGTACCCATCTACGGCAGAGGCCAAATGGTTTCATCGAACAAATCAAACACTACAGATTGCAATATTTTTTTTTATATCGACATACTGGCTTCAGAAATGCAAAAAAAAACTGTGTCGAATATTAACCGAAATCAAAGTTTAGGTTTTAGTATAGATTTTTTGCGATGAATTGAAATCAATATTTTTAATATTCTGTTAAGCAGTTGTATTAATATTGACATGTTCCAGAATTGATGATCATTGTGATCTGTTGATGTATTAAATTCTGCTCTCCCACCCATCATATACTTAATATAAGACATAGCGGAAATGATTAGCCATCTACTAGTCCTGTCCTAACCCTATACTTATATATTTTTTTCTCTTTGGAAAAAAGATAACTTGAGCAAGTGAGTAACAAGAAAAAACACCTCTGATGAGTTCAACTGCATTAGAAGTCCATACCTCCACATTCAGAAAGGACAATTTTTTTGTAGTCTTATTAATTAAGAGGACTATGTCGTATAATTTATAATTTTGACTGAAGGTGCTTGATGAAAATTTAATGTTAAATTTTAACTATTTTTATTCTGTGCATAATATATTTTTAATTTTGTCGATGACGACCCGGGTTTCGCCTTTCGGCAACTTCTGGTTGTATCCAGTGCAATTCATTACAACTAATTAATGTCATAAATTTTCATGTCATATCAATTAGGTTAACAATAATTATACTGTGCGAATACACTTTTATGTTTGTATATAGACAATGCAAACCGTTCGCTGCCCGTCAGTTCGAGTGAATTTGTGCACTGGATAAAACCAGAAGATGCCGAAAGGCGAAACCCGGGTCGTTATCGACAAAATTTATGGAAGTGTACAGAATAAAAATAATTCAAATTTAACTACATGTGTCGTATTTCATTACTTTGTTCAATGTTTATGTAATGTTATATTGTGTAAATTAATGTCGTGAGGCATTTGCTTCACAAAAAACGTATATTTAACGGCACTAGAATCAACGAATAAACGTCTTTGTATTAATTTATTTTCAAGAAAAAAAATTGAAAAAGCCCGTTTCAACTAAGTCCGTTTTATAATATACGAGCTTGCTTTTTTATACATAATTCGAATTTATGCCTACGCGAAATAAAATAATACGTTTATATGAAAATGCTCACAATGAGCAATAAATTATGAAAATAACATATTAAAATATGAACACAGTGCTATCCATCAACTAGCTCACATCAACGTGGTTAATATAATATCTGGTTGTGTTACCTACTTCACCTGTACAAATGAATAAATATTAAACAGTCCATTTTTGTATTGGGAGGGTTCATGCGATAACAAATAAACATTTTTTATATTCACTTGATAAGGATAAAAAAATTCTAACCTAACCTTAACTAATCAGGGTGATCACTGTCAATACTTGGTGGAAAGGCATATTTTTAATAAAAACACAATATTCAAAAAATAGTAAACTATCATTAAACCTATTCACTTAATTAATGTAGCATTTTATCACTTTGTCGAAAATTTCCCAAATTTTAATTATGTTTGTAATTATTTTCAGTCACCACTTGAAATTTAATAATATTCGTTGACTTTTAATTATATGTTAGATGTGTTAAACATTTAAATTTTGATACTTTTGATGGATTCGGCGGTAACTTTGTGGAAGTTCATTTTAATATAAAATAAAAGGCAACAAAATATAATATAATTCTGACCGATACTGAATTAAAATTCTGACCGTTTAAATACGAGCCAAAATAAAATAACTTAGATTATTCCACGTTTTGTGTACTTAAGCAAGCATTTGCAAAAGTGGTTGTCTGAGAATGTCTCTGAAAGAAGCGAAACACGTGTCACATTTTGTAACACAATACGTAGAATAATCTAAGTTATTTTATTTTATTTTATATTTTATTTTAATTTTGTGTTATTTTAGAATCACTTATAATGTAATTGGTCACTTGTTTACACCTTTCCATTTAAATTTATTTATATATAAATAGCATTGTTAAATTACATTTCTTATCAGTTGACAATGCTCGCAATGAGCGAATCCGGTAATGACCTATTAAATAAAGTGGAATAAAGTACAAAGGAATATTGTGTTTTTGTTAATAACCTTACCTAACCGATGAGATTACAGACGTAAGTCATTTAGCAAGATAAATATTTTATGTTAGTACTTAAGAATACCGAATGCATGAAATAGTGCTTGTTGTATAAAAAATCATAATTTCTATGAAAACAACTATGGTCTTAAACTATTTTACTATACGTTTCATCGTCTTTTAAAATGTGATTTTCAGACGATGTTTGTGTTCAAAGCATAAGCATTATTATACATAGCAAAAAAAATACAAATTCAAACATACAAAGCTATTCCACTGAGTATGCACTAATAAACATATATTGTCTTTCACTTATACTTTTACACTATTTTCCAGGGGCTTGATTTAGTAAGGCCCATATATAGCATATAATAATTTAATAGGGAATTGTGGAAACTTATTTCTTAAATGATTTTCCTTTTCTTCGCTATTTCTTTAGTTACGACACGCAATTGATTAAAATATTTTTTTTAGAAAGCTTTAACGTTTCTCTAAAGCCTAATAAAAAGAGGTCTACATAGTTAACATATGTAGAGTACCCTATTGAATTTCTGGCAACGATAATGATTTTCAAAGTTAAAATCTTAAACCAGGGTTTCCCAAACTATGTTCCGCAAACATTTGGAATGGTAATCTACGCTGCAACACATTTAATCATCTTCTACTTCATGATCAAAATCGAGTGATGATGAATCTCCATTGATGTTTAAAACATCAAATATCTCGGTATAGACAGAGATTTTGAATCACTTTATCACCTAATCACTTTTGAGCTTTATTTAATCATATTTGTATGTAACATGTTTTAAAAATGATCAATTAATAAATAATATGTGATTTAATAACATATATATTTTTTTTAAATTTAACTGTGTTCCAGTTAAATTTCCAGATTTGCGAAGTGTTCCATTGCACAATAAGTTTGGGAAACCCTGTCTTAAGCAATGGAGCCTGTGTTGTCTTTTGAATGTTTTTTAATTGATTTTGAGTGCATGTTTTTTCATAAAAGAATAATGTGATTTATTTATAAAAAACATGTTTTATATTATGACTTAGAAGTTTTTTTGACCCACCCATTGCTTAAAACACTTCAAATCTCGAACATGTGTTCTAGCAGTTAGAAAATATCCGCCGGCATATCGCCCCTATACGTATTCCGATTGATGTTCGATTTTAATAAAACAAATAATTCGAAACAATCATTTTTATATGAGATTGATGAATATTTTTCCGTTTTTGTTTCCATTGTGATTTCTTTCAGGGGTCTTAAATGTTTTTGAAAATATATTTTTTTTTCATTTTCGATTAATAATTTGATCAAATACTCGATATTTATTTGCCTTTAATTTGGCGGTTTTTTTAATAATATACAATTTTTTTATTACCTAATAAGCAATGTATTTACTGCATTAAATTACTATGTGTCGTAAT
The DNA here is from genome assembly GCA_031772345.1 of Himalopsyche anomala. Taxonomy (NCBI): domain Eukaryota; kingdom Metazoa; phylum Arthropoda; class Insecta; order Trichoptera; family Rhyacophilidae; genus Himalopsyche; species Himalopsyche anomala. The sequence continues at coordinate 7,459,333 of CM062832.1, read as the reverse complement.
ATAAAGACAACGAAGATTAGTTCATGTTATCATGATTTTCAATCTTAGAAAGATCTAATGCAGCATTTCGCAGTTATTCAACGAGAACGTGTTATAAATAAATTGTTTCACTACTTTCCTAACCAAAAAAAGGCTTCCATTCTTTCAGTTGACACAATCTTTACTAATGCAGTATTTATACATGTATTATTGATCTGTATTTAAACCTCAGTGTCAGTTTTAAGGTGGCAACTGGCAACCAAAAATAACTTTTTATAATCACAACCATTGACTAAATTTATAAGAAATGCTGACTATTCTACGTTTATATTACTCTAACAAAATATTTATACTGACCAATTCTTTATTTATACTGACAATTCGCTTAGTAAAATATTGAATTTTAATACAAACCAATTTGATATAGGTAAATATTCAATGAAAAATATTGGACCCCAAGCAGGCCTCATCTCGTTCTTTTTAATTCTCTGTTACAAGGCCTCGATAAATAATCAATATGGTTGCTGCGAGCAGTTGATGGGCGAATTGTGGATACCTACCTGCCTACTTGCCCACACGCATTCAGGCTGTAAGGACTTCAGTAACGTATTATTTCACGTGCACGGAACAGGTAGTAATTAGGGGCCGTTATTAATGCGCTGCTTGATTTATAATAAAATACGTTACCCAGTACTTGTAGAGTAATATGTTTCTATTTAAAAATTCTTGAAATTTCATATTTATCAATATATATTTATCAATATATAATGTAATGCGGTGGAACGTCGTTCCGGCACCTTTTTTCTCGACATTTTCAATATTTCAAATCAAAGCATTTTTTGTATATATTTTCCTTTAAAAACTTTATTTATAATGCTGAAAGACGTTTAACAATATTTAATCATGATCTCCCAAAAACGTAATAATGGTAAAACAAGAATTACAGAACGAAGATAAGACCTAAAATACCGATTTCTTTTCGAAGGCGTTGATATTTGTGATATCTATCTTTGAATATTTTTGTTGATATTATTATATTTTTGTGTTTATCTATTTAATAATTTGAATGTAATGTGCTTATCATTTTTATTTAACCATTTTTATTTAAACATAAGGAAATAAGCATATTTTGAGAGAGAATGATAGATATATGAACGTCTATACCCGTGGTCCTAAACCTGTCGCTTCCTCTCACAGGTGGATGATTCAAGCTTTCGGTGGGGGTGGTGAGGTGTTTTCTTTATTTTCTATATATGAGGCTATTATTTGCAAGCCCAGCTCAATCCAAAATTTGGTAAAAGATGAACCATAAATGTAATTTAGTAAATAAAAATACATTTTTAACGTATTTTCAGATATATTATATCGTTCCGAAGTAATGTAAAACTAAAATTACTTTTAAAATGTATATTTTTTTACAAAATGAAAATCAACATTCATTTTAAAGCCATTTTGGATTGAGTTGGGTTTGAATATAATCGTTTTATATTAAAATGAATCTGGCTATTTATTAGTCAATTTTTAATTTTATTAATAATTCACTAGAAACTTTTTGGTGTCTATTCTTGAATAAGGGTCAAGGGCACAACCAATCATTGACTAAGCCAACATCATGCGTTAGTCTGGTATAAATGAAAAAATAGAGGCTTCATACAATGGTAGACTGACAACAACAAAACACTGAAAAGAAACATTAAGTTTTAAAAAAAATGCAAATCTTCTATCAATCCACTTAGATAGTGGTTGATTGATATTCAAATGTCGGCTTCTCGTAATAGATATATAAAAGCATAGATTTAGCTTTTTTTAATCAAGTAACAATTATATTGAAAAATTTAAGTATTTAAGTATAGTCGAACATTTTTTTTTTTTTTAATTATTATTTAATTATTTTTTTTACGTGTAGTTATACCAATTCAATGTATTTAATTAACCTTTATTAATATCTTTATATTTTTAGTTATTATTATTGTTGCCTATCAACTTGTGCCTAAACACATGTATCTTAACTGTATCATTGAGGAGATATCGTCTTAGGTGTGATGCAGAAAGGAAAAAAAGTTTATCGAATAAAAAAAAAAGTTGAACGATTTTCGACACACCTAGCAAGTGCAAGCGACACATTGTTCCATCACAGATTTTGAGAATCACTAGACTAGAACGTTTAAAATTGTAAGCCTTTAGTATTGTTATATTTGAATTCACTTAAAATATAGAAGACGAATAATAAAAATGTTTTACATAAAAATGAAGTATTAAAAATTCTACTGGAATATAAGTAGGTACCAATATACTTTTTTATGCGTACCTTATATTAGAATTGCTGGAGGGGAAACGATATATTGAAATATTAAATAAAATTTACGAAGCCATTTTATTTGAAAAATATCTCATAAAAGAAATACACCGTTATCAAAGCACTTTTCCGAAAGAATAAACAATGTATTTTTTTCACCAATAAAATTTCGACGAATCGGAGAAACATGCGCCATTACCTATTAACCCTTTTCCAAATATCACGTTTCATTTGATTTTATTATTCAAAGTACTCGCTTGTGTAAAACTTTTTACGGCCGTGTTGCTAAAGAGGACATACAAATTTTCAACGGCTAATGTTTTATTTAAAATCGGGCAATAATACTCGTACTACATTATCCGTAAAAACCGTTCAAGTAAAATGTTTGATAGCGGTTGGAGCATACCTTGCATGGGATGTTTGCTGGACCGAAGATAGATTGTCTGTATACAAAACCACTTTGACACTTCACTTTGGATATACCAAAAATCAATTTTTTGAAAAAATAAACCTTGTACTTAGTACAAGCAGTTGTATTTTTTAGACATATTAAATTTGAATGATGTACACTTTTTTATTATTTCTGATTTACTCCAAATAGAATATTTAATGGCAACAGTCCAAGTCACTTTGGCGTGCTTTTTGTTTTCAGAAAGTAATGTAGGTTTTTTAATAATATGTATGTAAGTGTATGTACTAAGTCTTAATACAAAAAAAAATATGATTCTAAATTGGTTAAATTAATGCTCAAAGAAATTAAATATTCAATCAAGAAAAATATATGAAAGGTACATCAGTGAACTAATAAAATAATATTTATATGGTACGGTTAAATTACGGTTTCCACGGGCTTTATTCCCCGTAAGGACAACTTAACTATTGCAATCGATTTAGGTATTAACGTGTTTTTTAATTAATTTCCATCCGTAAAATCAAATCACTAGTCGCTTATTATTCTTATCATCATTTTGTCAAAAAACTGAGCGATTAAATAATTATGATTTTACATTAAATCAACTTGTTTTCAGAATTCCAGTGAAAGTCAGATTGAACACGGGCTAAAATATAAACATATGTACATATATCAAAGTTTAAATAAAAAGAAATAAAAATCATGGTACTTTACAAGATATGGCCAGTTCCAATAGAGCCAGATAGCATTTTTAACTGGACATTTGCATCTTTGCGACTGAAATAAAAACTCTTTTTGTACGCCTTATGCTAGATACTAATACGTAAAAACATCGCGTTGGAACATCCTAATCGAGATAACAAAGTTGTTGGTGGTCATAAAAGCGATTTATTGTTTCGATCACGATAACGCTATAAAATGTTTAAAAAAAGTAATTGATAATTAGCCATTGTTTGTATAATGTAAAAATAATATATCTTGAGGGCTCTCATATAATGTTAAAGATAATATTATATACCCGATGTAGGCGAATTCATTTCCACCGCATGGAATTCTATACTAAGAATTTTTTTTAATATTGGATCAGGCTTTTTAATGATGCACCCGAGATTGATTTAATAAATAAGTTTCCGCTACGTAATTATTTATTTAAACTAGTCAAAGCTTTTCTATTAAATTAATGTTTATTAATTGCTGATACAGCGGGTCCGTAAAATTAATTGACCATTCTAGTTTGATGATAATATCCAATTATTTTTGTTAATTAAATAACTTGCTTCTTTAACTACAAAACATAAGTATGATTGTGATATAAATAAATCATGCTATTATATAGAAGACTGGTTAGGCATTTGTTACACAACACGTCTTTTGTCGAAATATGCAGATTATTGGTACTCAAATTAAAATATTAAATGATATTTTTAGGCAATGGATTATTATATGTATAAAAATTAAAAATCATCGATTGAACTTTCTTATTACAGTCAAACTCGGTTATTACGATCACGGAAATAGCAAGATCTCGGATGTAATGAGGAAACATTTGTTGAAATTTCAGTTCATGGTTTTTTCCGTACATTTATTTATTCACTTTTATAACGAGCTACTTCTACAGCATACCGAAAAAAAATATTGTCAATGAGAGTGAAAACAAAAAAACAAGCATCAATTTTAATTATAAATAAATTCTATTGTCTATTTCTGTTTGAATTGTTACTTTTTGTGTTGTGTGACCGCTCCAGATACTTCTTGTCTTCATGTGATGAGTATATTTCTAAGCATTTAAAAATACCTATTCTCTGATGAGAATGATGCTCTAACGAGCAAATTCATTCGGTCTTATCCGACTGTATATTAAATATATATTAAAAATGAACCTGAATATTTTCGATCTCGTCGTCCAATCAGATAGATTCTATCAATCATTAATTTATATTCTATATGATGTACTGGATGGCATGGCATGGAAGAAAAACGGTCAGCAAGATATAGAGAATCTCGAAAGGATGTGGTGGTCAAATTATTTCTCAAATAAAGAAAGATATGACCAAAGAAATAAAAAAATTATACTATTTTATGAAAAAGCACAGAAGAAATCAGATATGCAACTGCAAAACAACACACTTACAGTAAGCAAACATTCAAATTTGCATAATTTTTAAGAGTCTAGCCATCCAAAGTTGGTTCACTAGTATTATAGTAAAGCCACAATGAAGCATTAATTATTGCCAATTTATAGGTTTTACTTAAAATACTGTATTTAATATTATTTTTCAAAATTTTAAATAATGATTCCTAAAAATCACCATTAATATTTTTTAAACATCAACACTTTTGTTGTGATCATTGATCTTGATTCTTTAAAGCAATGACGGGTCCATAGGCTTACTCTGTGTTCACAACCAAGGATATAATGCTTGATTTAATGGGCTTTTTGTATCACGCAGATTCCATCTGCAATAGTTTTGTCATTTATGTTCATTAAATTCGTCACTTTGTGTTTATCAATTTGAAATTTTTCTATCCTTCAAAATACATTGATCAGTAGTCACAGAAAGACAAGGCTTCCATAATGGATTACACAGATTCGAGTCCCAGTACAAACAACACTTTCTTCAATCGATTTATCTGTGTTTGTGATGTCTTAAAAAAATACTCTCAACCTTCCAATCCTAAAGTGCACGTGGCAAAGTATAAGAGACTAGTTAACCACTAGTCCTGCCCTAGCAATACACTTCTATAATTGCTTTCTTCGAAAAATAGAATGGTTGAGCAACTGAGTAACAACTAGTTCTTGTAAAAAAACTTATGCACAGATACCTCTTTTAGAAAGCCATATACTCCACATTGAGAACGGATATGGAGATTTAAAAAAACTTTGATAAAAAGCTTGGCAAGAAGTGAGTTTCGGCAACTATACTATTTAAAAAAAAGCACTACTTTTAATGATCTCAATGAAAAACATTTAAAGATCAATAGATTTTAAGATTCATTTTATAACTTGTTCGTGAAAGTAACAATTTACAAAGATATTTTGTTTAAAGAGCTTTTAGCGTCAATGCTAAGTGAACAGTGGACAAAATAAATTAATGAACATAAAAAAGCACAAAAACAAGATCAAGTTAAGTGTCCGGTGGTCCTCGGAGCGAGCAAGAGAGCAAGATACAATCTGCGTAATTACGCATAAATTAGTCTCCGTGTGACAAGGACGGGAGAACAGAAGCCAGAACGAACGTGTTCAATTAGTTATTCGGAATGTTAATTCGATTGTAAAATTAAATCAGTGCCCTGAAAAATGGCGGGCGTAAAATAATTAGACGTAATTATTTTAACGGCAGTCATTGTATGCACTAAATATCATTACAGACATTACAGACATCGCAAACGAAATAATCATATGTATAAACCATAAAAACTAGATTTAAATATAAAACAAAACAGTATAAAGAACTATACATATTAAATTCAGACAAATTTTCTAATAAATAGATATCTACTTAATTTCAGAAAATAAGTAACATTAAAAAATAAAAATCATTTGCCAGCCTCTAGATTGAAAAAAGACACGTCCACTTTTGCTAATCACTTACTTTCGGAAGGACACGTGTTCAATCAGGAACAAGGGATAAAAATGTAACACCCTAATACGAACGGTCATAAGCTTCTTTTCCAGGAAATTTTGGAAATAAAGAGAGCACAATTGCATAGCCTTTCGATTCTAAATGAAATATTATACATGCTGGGATCTCCACTTCTATAACATATATAAATAAAGTCGTAAAATCTTTTCTGACAAAAAAATAAATATACTTCTTAAAACTACTTACTACTCAAATCTGTAGGCATTCCCATGAGCTTATCCTTTTCGCCAGCAATGGCTTTAAACTCAATGATACATTTATTTCTTATATAAACAAGAAACATTCATTTACTAAGCGTCAGTTCAAGTTAATCCGTGCACTTAAACGCCCGAAGATGCCGAAAGGCGAAACCCGGGTCGTTAGTGACAACATCCGTGAGAATGTACATAGTTTGAACGATTCAAATTTAAAAATCATTTAATTGGTATAATTTAGAATTTCGACTGAAGCTGCTTGATGGAAATTTAATGACAAATTTAAATTATTTTTATTCTGTCTACTTCCATAAATTTTGTCAGTTCAAGTGCATTTATGCACTGGATAAAACCAGAAGATACCTAAAGGCGAAACGCGGGTCGTTATCGACAAAATGTATGGAAGTGTACAGAATAAAAATAATTCAAATCTGCATTTAATTGGTGTTGGAAATGCATATTATGTACAAAAAAAAATATTGTATTTGAATGGCCATGGGTCCGTCAAAAATAAATAATAAATTGAATACCACTGACTTTTGCCGCAGTTTGTAGTATTTTATACTGTTCAAAAAATAAAAATCATTTGTACTAATTCCACTTGTATATGATATGAACTAGACCAGTTTCGTTTATGACGCGAACGCTTTGAAAAGGGATCAATGAAGCTAGAACGGCTAAACTTACTGTCCTTGGTCAGTTTATAATGCTTGTCATCAGCGAAACCAGTCCTGATCATAATAATATATTGTGTGTTTTATTCATTGAATATAACACACAATATTGACCAAATATTGACAGTGAAAACCTAAAAATAAATTCATACTAATTCTAAATTTAATAAAAGAGACAAACTATACAACTCCAACAGCAAATTACCTCCCATTCTGGCTGAACAGTGAGACCATAACTTATCTTACATTATTTATCTCTCTTTTAAATAAATTTTCTTTTCTATTACATTTTGTTAAAACTAATATTTGTTTGTTATCCGCTTAATATTTAACTAAAAAGTTAGTGTTTTAATACAATGTTTAATACTTTTTGATATAAAAATTCACTTGTGTTTTTGTTGAAATCATTTATATCTGGAATAGAATTAACTATTTTGTAAGCTAAATTTGGCAAGCATAAATAAATATCTCCACGTAAATAAAGACTATTTTCCCGAGTTTATCATTATCTGTTTTATTCTTTTGTTTAACATACCATCTGTATTAAGATGTATAAAACACGTATGCAGCATTATCGTATCACATAACACACATCAAATAAAAATAAAGCAAAACGTTTTCTTCCTCCCGTCGGTTAAGTAAGAGGAATGTTAACTTGTTATAAATAACAAAACGCCTACATTGGCTACATGTTAATTTATTGTGTCGAGAAATTCGAGACAGTTATTAATTACAAATTAATCAGTAAAGCACCGATGAGGCTTTGAATAGCACGCCATATTGTAATTACGTAACTGACGTTGCCTCAGACAGTTGACACGCCGTTACATTCTTTATTAATATAATAAACAACAGGGACGTAATACGAGTGTGGTGTTATCTACGGATCAAGCTTTTGTTTTAAATAGTTTTGTTTTAATCGCTTGAAACGAAACAATAACTGTTTATTTTTTCATACTTATATTCAGGAATGTGCTGCCAATACGACATCAAAATGATTGTTTAATCTAGGACAGTGGTGGGTAATGTTCCCTGTAAGACGAGAAGTTAGCTGCATGAAACATTCAAAGGCTGTGCGGGTCAATCCAACAAAAGCGCAGCATATTTTGTCATATTGGATAAAACAATAGGATTTTTTTTTTTTTATAATTAAAAATATTATCATTTGATAATTTATATATAAATACTTTTTACTAACGAGTGTGGTATTCAAAACATATATTATTTAAATAATGTTATTGGAATGCGCGCCAACCCGTAATGAGTGCTCGGAGATATTCAGACTCCTGCGTGGCCGTGCAGCTTAGAGGGAACATTGGTGGTGGGTAACCTGCGTCTTCTTAGCAATTCTGATGCGGCCTTTTGATTTGTGCTCATTTTTTTTTTAACAAATCTGGATATTTTTTAATGAATACACACTTTTATAATGGAATAAATATATTCACTTTGTTCAAAAAAATATACGCAAGCGTTTAGAAAAAAAGAAAATCAATCCATTATATGTTCGAAGGTCGAAAAAAAAAGGGGGGTGTCAATTTCTAAATTTTATAGGAGAAGGTTTTTTTTAATTACTCACGAACTAAGTTCGATAAAAGTATTTCTTAAATCCATATATGCCATACAAACTATAAAAACTGTACATTCTAAATTCGGTTTTGGTTAATTTTAGTACCGAAAAACCGGTATTTTTGCATTTTGAAAATCGGTATTTCAGTATTGAAATAAAATTGATACCGGCATTCCGGTTTCAATAATACCAGTATTGAAATCTTAACTAAAATATACAAATAAGTTGGTAATTGTAAATCCTTAAGACAAATCTGTATTTTAATAAGTACGTATAATGCATACAATGCCAGATGTGGTGAGCAGCTTATGTATTTTATACTTCAAAATTTGTTGAGCAACAATGTGAAGTGATGTTCATTTAAAGCTGAACAGTTTGTACACCTGTCAGATAGATATTATGCTCATACAAAATATCTTTGAAACGAAATCTTACTTTACTATTGTACATTCCTTTTGTTTTAAGCAAAGCCTTGATTGTAACAAGTAAATACTTTCGATAACGTGATTTTTTTATAATGCAACAAATAAATTCAATTATTGTTGATTGATTTTGTAAATGGCTATCAAATTTTAATGTTGGGTAATTCTCTATTCCGACACAATAGAATAAGGTTTTATTTTTAATCAATGACTTACGAAACCAATGGATTTCATTTGCCTTTATTAAATTACCCGACTTCGCTCGGTATTTGTAATATGTATTCATACAATATAATCATACTTTTTTTTATCTTTTTTGAATGTCTCCTTCTATTAATTGTCGTTTTTTTAAATAATCATCCACTTTTGACGATCTCTCTCACATTACCATGGCTAATCTAATTGTTGGAGTTTATCTTAAAAAAATATATTCAATTTATTTGAAACTAAAAAAATACTAAACGCCAAACATGAATAGCAAGGTTTATAATTAAACTTATTCGAAAACATATTTAAATGGTGAATATTTATTAACAGCTTATCAGAAACGAATCAGTCCAAAGCCAATAAGAATACAATTACACACAACAATCTTTTTAAATCTTATGTTTTTGAACATAAGATTAAACAAACTAATAAAGCATTTTTTTAAATATTCATGCTGCACTGGTAAGTTTGACATAAATTAACCACTGTATGCTATTTTTCTTTATCTGTATTATTTTTAAAACTAATTGAAGTAACTTTTACGGTATAATCAATCTAGTGGCAACTTTTAACAATCGTTCCATTTTGAGATAGAACAAGTAACTAAAATGTTGTTAAAAAATACAACTGTTGATGTGGAACATGCTTAGGATTTTAAAATTATATCCTTGAAAATGCAAGTACAATAGAAGAAAATTAAAGAAAATCATGTTCATTTCTTAAGTAACAGCTAGTCCACGTAAATACGTATTATACTGTTAAACCTGAAGCCATAATTAAAAAACGGAAACTTTAACGTTTGGGTAAGGCTAAACAAACAATTATTTTCACTCTCACATACAATAATCGTAATTTTATATTCAACTAAGCAGAAATTTGGCCAATTTAAGAACATGTACCACACAAAATACGTACGGCCGATTCCATAAAATTTTCATGTGAATGACATGTTTGCGAAACCTTTGTTGTACAGAAATACATACTTTTAAATATTTACAATAAAACATGTTTGTTACGTGGAGCGCTTGTTTATCAAACCGTGTTTAATATTCAGAATGGTCGAGTGAATTTTACGCATTTTAGTTTAAATAAACGTGTTTTTGAGTAACATTTAAACTGGCTATCATATAAAATATTTGGTTAGCAGTGGTCAAACGGATATACAATAATACTGTGTTCTCAAGGAGTATTTGTTTTTATATTAAACTAATTTATTTACATATTTAAATTAATTTACCTAAAATTAAGTTTACTCAAGAAAATATCTTATTTGCGTAAAACTAAGCGTGATTAGCATGTCGAATTTCAATTGAACCAACCCTTAACCAAATACAATAATACAGGTAATGACTTATAGTTTTTTATCGATTACAACTATAAATAAATAGTTACTTAGGTATAAAACAATATTTAATGTAAAGAATAAAAGCGATCTGGTGGATAAAAACGCTATGGATACATCTAAATTTATAATTTATTTTATCGAAATATTTAATGAAAACTAAAAAAGTCCGGGAGCGTTAATTAATTACAAAACTTTAATACCCACTAACCGCAGTGATTCGATTTCTGCACCAACAAATTTTCAATAAAAAATTCTTCCAAAACATACATAGTTACATAAATATTTACGTAAAAATAAACATTTAAATTACAAAAGAAGAAATTATAGAAAATGTGTGGGAGCGCCGACCCCATTCGCCTCCGCCCCACTACACCACTAGTCACCCAATAGAAACGTATATAATTTAAAGTATTAAAATACAACAAAATATATCCCAAACTTCCTGCTATTCGCTTCCTTACTTTTATTTTTTCATTTCTGCAAGAGTAAAAAAAATAACTGTCAAAAACACTTTTTTCTCTATACAGAATTTTAAATAATATAAAGTTTTTTGTAAACTTTGGTTTATTTATTGCTTATTTGCCTATAAAAATGATGGTTTAAAAAACAGTAGGCAAATTGTATTGTTAATCGATGATATTAATTGTTTGCGTGCATGATTTGATTATATTGTACGCATTTAACATCTGCCACCGCGAGATGGTAGCAATCACAGAGCAATATCTAACGATCAGAGGAACGGCCTGATCTCCTTGGTGTGCCTGGCGCATGCTCCAGATCCCCGGTGGTCTTCCTATCTCCACGAGCCATCTGTTCTCTTGATCAGTGATCAGTAATCACCTTCAGGTCATAGGATTTATGCGGCTTATTAATATATCACATGTCTATATAAAATGCGAATGGCGTGCTAGTGAAAAATTCACATTATAAAATTAAGCTACACTTCCTTTGATTGAATATATTTTATTTTAAAATTTCACTAATAAAATAATTAATAAATACATAAACATAATGTGTCGAGGGCTATGGCGCAGCGGTTAGCGTTATTGGCTTACGTGCTGGATCTCACGGGTTCGAGTCCCAGTACGAGCAGCATTTTCCAATCGATTTCTGTTCGAACGCATGAGTGTTTAGTCTTCCTTCCCACCCTTCCGATCCTTCAATAATTGATGCCAAGTGAGAGCGATTAGTTAACCAATAGTCCTGTCCTAACCTTATCCTTTTATCCCTATTTACTCTCTTTGGAAAAGGGACTGAGTAACAAACAGTTCTTGTAGAAAAATTTCTGTTGAGATACCTCCATTAAGAGCGGACATAGATTAAAAAAAACATAATTAAAACAATAGATTAAATAAAAAAAGCAATCAAATTGGATGGTCACTACGGCTATCACGCAATGCTACTTCTGTGAAAATAGCCAAATGTTAATCTATAGAAATATATATATTTTACAAAGAAGTAATTTTCCTACTAAAATTTTTAAATAATAATTTTTATAAAACTTTTTATCATGTAATGTAATATAGCATAAATAAAAAGCAGCCGTTTTGTGATTTACTTCCAATAAGGCTGGTAATTTGAATATCTTAAATCGCTCTAGAATATAAAAATTTAAAAGAGTCAATCGAGGTCAACTTGAAAATGAAAGATAACATAAATTGCTCAAGATGTCAAGCTCGACGCTGGGTAGATGATAATACTAAAATATTTTTTTACTGCTAATCTTTAGAGGTTGAAAATATCAAGTAAAGCATGAATATAAATTAAGAATGGCAAATTTTCGTGGAATAGAAATGGCTGTTATTAAGTTAACGTTTTTTAAGAGTGAAGGAAATCGCAAAATTGTTGTACTATACAAGTACTTAATATTACTCAGCGCCTGATTTTTTTTCAGTTAATTAGTATGGAGAAAATATAGCAATGTTTTTTTTCCATAGATAACTGATCTACATACATATTTATTGAACATGAGTGCATAGTCCCTATTAGGGTCTCCAATCCGGGATCCCGTCCAATTCTGTGATCCCGAATTCTCGGGATTGTGACAGTACTAATTTCGGGATTCGGGGTTGAGAAAATTACAGAATGTCGATCGAGGTCTAAAAAAGGTTCCAAATTTAAGTATTTTTTGAAAATTCCTTAATTTCCTGGAAGAGCTAAAAAAATTATCACGGTGTTTATTTTAGGAAATCTGCAAATTCATAGATTTTTCAAATCGACATGAAATTGTTTGAAAAATTCCACGATTTCAAAATCACCGAGCATTTTTTAAAAAATCCCGAATGCCATTTTATACACTCTTTTATGTTGAATGTTCAATCCCGGGGTACTGAGATCCCGGGATCGGAAAAATTGTCAACTCTAAAATCCCGGGATTACAAAAAGGGTCCAGAATTGGATGCCGTAGTCCATACCCTCTATAGGCTCTATATAAGAAGCTATAATTTTGTCAAATGATATTCATATATTAGTTTATTGATGGGATATTTAGAAGAAAAAGTCAAAACATTAAAAAAAACACTTATCAAAGTAGGGAATGCAATACCGTTATTACTTAAAACTGTACACCGGTATCACACCAAAATATCTGGTATCAAAACGCAATAATATCAGTATTTCCGTATTGAAAAAAAACGAAATCTCATTTTAAATGTAGAGAAACTGAAATTGCTCACGATGAATTGAAATATAAAAGTCTTCATATTTTTATAGCAATTAAGAGTTATATCAACATTGACAGGTTCCAAAATTTGTGAGCTCTTCAATAATGAATTATTAACTTAAGAAACCATAGGTTATTTATTTAAATAGCCTGTTTATAAGATCGTGAAATATTTTTACAATGACAGTATTTTATATGAATTTCAGAAATATTGATATTGATTAACTCCCCCGGTATTCCGCTATTGATATTTACAATACCAGTATTTGGTATGAAAACTCTAAATACCGGTATTGGTATATTCCTCCGATATTAAAATCCCTAATTCAAAGCTGCAGTTAAATTTAATATGCAATTTGGTCATATACAAAGTGTAGCACTCTGAGCTAAAAATATTCTTATATAGTTACAGAATTATAAGTACAAGTTGTGAACAACTAAGACATGCTGATTAGTGTTTTATTTTTTAGTACTTCTACTGACAATGATGGAAACCATTCCATCACTTGAAATAAATATGTTGCAACAAAGAAGTGATTAAAATATGACATTGAATAATTGCTTTAAAAGATAATATCTAATCAATCTTCCCCAGGACGTCACTTAATATCTATGGACCTGGCGGTCCGATTATGGCTTCTGTCACCTTGGAGACCGCTCCTGTCAGTGGCACACTCTGATTTTAATGCACATGGTTTCGCTCGAAAAGCACCTGCCGAAATTGAGCTGTCCGCTATGCGAGCTTTGTTGATTAATATTATGCAAATATTTATTTTTTAGATTAACATCTCGTGATTGTTTGGGTATTCTTGATGACGCAGCAGACGGCCGGCGGGGCATTATCGTTAAAATCTTCGAAACAGATTTGATCGATATAAAAATATACATCAAATGTCTAGGCACGGCTAGACTCAGAAATTAACTTTTTTTTCTTTCAACTTAGATATACTTGTTGTTGAATATTATTAAAGTATTGATAACTTAAAATAATATACACCAAAGACCACTTGTCAACATTTTCTTAGCTTCCAAACTCACGAGCTTGCGAGAGATTTCTCTCTCTTTCTCTCTCTCTCGCGCACACACACAAACACTTGTGCAGTGATTTGCTTTGTCGTTGTTTGTGCAACAACGACAAAGCAAATCATTTTACAATATAATCATAGCTGATAATGCTGGCTATATTTTTGACATATCGAATCCGGTTGGGTTCAATCCCCGGTCGTGGCAGTTCAGTTTTCAACATATATAGTTTATCACTTTTAGGGTGTTCACTGTCAATACTTGGTGGAAAGGCATTATATTAGTAAAAACACAATATTCCTTTGTACTTCATTCCACTTTATTTAATATGTCAGGACCGGTTTCGCTCATTACGAGCATCAGTTGACGATGCTCGTAATGAGCGAAACCGGTCCTGACATATTAAATAAAGTGGAATGAAGTACAAAGGAATATTGTGTTTTTACTAATATATAGTTTATTATTAAAAAAAAATACAGTGTCGACTTTTTTTCATTAATTTATATAAATACTGATGAAATATTTCTGATCAATAACTGCACTTTAATACTATGTGCTCGGTTAAGGAGATGACGGTGACTATTTTCTATTGTAAATAATAGTATCGGGAAATTGAAAAGAGCTCAACCTGACTGAGCATACGAAGAAAGCAGTGTGACATAATTAGTTGCAATATACATAGTTCGGAAAACAAAAAAACAAAAAAAGTAGTATCATAATAATTATAGACTTCTGAAACACTAATTTGTCTTCATATACGTGTGTTTATCGGCAATTGTTCAATGCAAACAATAAATTTCATGATCCCACGAAATTCTATTGCTATATTTCATATTGTGAACTGATATCGTGCTTATAAATATAATACTGTTTAAAGTGCCACTTTTTTATTATGTAAAGATAAAAACTGTGCGAGTATTGCTTGGTAAAAAATAGTAGGTAAGGTGAGAGATATGAAAGCATAATATAAAAAAGCTTCGTATTTGATCAGGTGATTTGGATTCGAAAACCCTTGATTTTGTATAGAGTAAATACTTACAATACGGTTGCAATTCATTGGCATTCGATCACATCAGCATTTGGCTTGATAAGCCTAGCAGTTTTTTTTACTACTCATTTAGTTGAGCGTGAAATTCCTTTTCATTTTGACGAGATTGCTCCTACGCCAGATTCGAGCTACATTCTGGCAAGCTCCGAAGCAATATTCCGCGCCGATGCACTTTCTAGCTGCATTAAGGTTAACCAAACATTGCAACTTATACTCGATAACGAAAATGTAGTTAATATTCAATAGTATTGTGCGCAACATCAGAATATAAATATGTATTATTTTTGTTTAGTTCTATAAACAGAAGCACTTTTTGGTAAGTGTTGGAGCTCAGCTTGAAGCAGTGGGGCAACGGGGCAATACCTAATTCAATATCAGAGCCAGAGCACAAAAACACATGGGAATTGTACATAACGTAAAAGAAAAAAAATATTGTTCAAAAAAAGTCTTTTCTAACTATATACATTATTTAACAAATCAGATAAATCTTTATAATCATTTAATTTGTTGGTGTGTCTATTCATTTTTTTTAATACAAGTAATAGTTTTATAAACATATCTAACACCATGGTCATACGATTCACAACTCACAGTTGAGCGTAAAAAATAGGTTAAGTGACTCTTCTACTACTCACATGATACTCATACTAAAAGTACACATACGGTCACATACTTTAACACTTTTTTTCAAAATTTTATCTTCAAAAGTCAGTATGCCTTGTATATTGTACTTACTTATCTAATATTCTGTGTTGGCAATACATTTTACACTATTGGATATAAGTTATTCAATTATTTCTAACAAATTTGTAAACTGGTTTATTTATACAATTTATTCAAACGCATTATGCCAAATGATTTGATTTTGTTTGCTGTTATATCCATATCCGATACTGTATTAAAAACGTTTATAATGTGGGAAAAGACAATCAGAAAATATACTGAAAAACAAATAAGTATTTCTCGCTTCTCTCGTAGAAGATTTATATCGACTGTGGTAAGGAAAAAGGAAGTAACCCACAGTTTTTTCAAAACAGGTTTTTCCGATAATCACAATGTATCAAACTTGATACACGTTCTATCAAAATAATGAAAGCTGCAAATGCCGAATTAGTATCTAAATTTAGCTTTTAAGTTTGAAATAGATGACCTTGTAAAAAATTTAAATAAATGTCGAAAATAGCAAAGCAACAGCGTTGATCACTCCGCTACTGAATAGACTATTATTTAATTTATCTTAGTATTATTTAACTATTATATACTTGGTGTATACTAAGGCTGTCGTATATTATAGATAAGTCAGAAATTGCAGTTAAATACTAATTTAATCTGAAAATATTGTTTTATCTTAAATTAACAAGGGACTCGCGCATTCCCTCCGATCCCACTCCAGCCAACCTCTGAATATATACATATCAATTCTGGAAAGAAAAAAAAACACATAACCCACACATATAAAATTTTACAGGATGTACAAAAAACGTGTTTAGAAGATTTTGGACCATATGCAAATTATGAATTATACACAACCTTGAAGTACACGGAGACTTTGAAACTGGTGTTTAATTGACATTATCTAATTAATATTAACTAAGAAATCGTCTAGGAAAAATCTTTATTTCAGTCTTTTTTCTTGGTTTTAATTTTTTACAAGGTCATATTTTTCAAATTTTAAAGCTAAATTTAGATACTAATTCTGCATTTGCAGCTTGCATCCTTTTGATAGAACTTGTATCATGTTTAATACATTGTGGTTATCGAAAAAAAACCTGTTTTGAAAAAACTGTAGGTTACGTCCTTTTTCCTTTCCACACTCGATATGTATATATATATACAAAGATTACAAACAGTCACACTTCATTTTCATGAAAATTAACCATTTACTGAAATGTATATGCTTAAATTGACACTTAGTGCAATTAATCTAATTTTTTTTTCGGTCGAATCGTACATTTTACGGAAAGTAGATCACTCGCGACGTTATACGCTGGCACAGTGCCGGGACAACGATTTGCACTCTACGTCACGGTATTCATTGCTCTTTATTTTTGTCATCTGTCCTGACCAGCTCTGCTGCTAAACGTAAAGTATCGCAGAAAGGTTTTACTGTCGATCCATTGATTGCATTAGAAGGGTCTTTGGTTGATATATTTTTATCGCGAACATTTATAATATTCGCAATAACTTAAATAAAAAAAATACAGATAATAATTGTCAATGCGTAAGGAATTCATAAGTTAGTTGGGATACTTAGATAAATAATTCGTCACCTTTTGTGGGTCTATTTGGTAAAAGATTTGCCTTTGTTCTCAAGTATCAGTAAAGTTGATATTCAATTAAGATTTCTTCTATTTAAATTTAAGTGTTTGACATGAGTTTTTGTGATATCTCTTCACTCTCTTCTATTGACGACTGGTCAAAAATTCATTTACTTTGTTCATTCGATACATTTTTATTTCAATAGTTGTGTCCTACATACATCAAGTGAAAAGACAGAATAAATAATTGAAATTATTTGTGATTAATTCTTGCCAAGCCAGATCTCACGGGTTTGAGTCCCAGTACGGACAGCATTTTTTTCGATCGATTTATCGATTTCTGTCCGAAAACATGGGTATTTATGATGTCTAAAAATTCCCTCCCACTCTTCCAATCCTTCGATAACTGGGCGTAGCGAGAGCGATTAGTTAACCACTTGTGTGTCCTAACCTTATTATACTACTCTCTTTGGAAAAGAGAGGTTGAGCGACTGAGCCATATGCTCCACATTGGTAGCGGATATAGATATATTATTGTCCATTGATCTGTATTTAAACCTCAATGTCAGTTTTAATGTGGCAACCGAAGATAACTTTTTATAATCACAACTACATATTGACTAATTTTAAAAGAAATGCTGACCACTTTACATTTTTATTCCTCTAACAAAATATTTATACTGACCAATACTAAATGTCAACTGACAATTCGTTTTAAAAAGTTGTGTTTTGATACCATCATTCTCAGGCAATCTGTTCCACATTGGGATGTGAAGCAGATTGCTTCCGAAAAACATTTTTTAACAACACGCAATTTATTAATCACACAAAAATGTGATTAACAAATCTTTTCAAACTGGTATGTTGCTTGAAAATGCCCTGCATCTTCATGTAGGCTATTAATTGAGTTGTCAATCTGTACCACATGTCATTTTCACAGATTAAAGAATAGAGACCGTCGCAAAGTAAAAGGTAAAAAAACCTCCGATAGCTGATGACGTCATTTACTCGGTCTGCAGGGACGAAGCTTTTGTATCGATCTGCCCGTGTCGATCGAGTTTTTTTTTGTCGAAAGCTTCGCAGCTAGCGCTTTTGTTTTATTATCACAGTGACGGTTTTAATGAAGTTCCGTTTAAGGGATTTTTTCTGTTATTTTAGCGAAGCCTCGCTTCCTCTGCAGATTAAACAATTTTTAATTGTTTCCTTTTATATGATAGCACAATTTCGTTTTAGATGAATTCCAACGAAAATAGATTGAAAACATAAGTCTATGGAATTCTCATTATTTGAGTTTTGGAGAAAATATTGTTTTTGATTTAATAATTAAACAAAAATTATCGGTATTTTACTACTAAACTGTTTATACATAAAACTTTGACAATCGATTTATTTCCATTCTAATTTAATAGACCCTTATCTAAGATAAATTTTTAGAGGCTTTTTATTATTTTTTTGTTAGTTGATTTCTACAATCTGTTAAATTCTACACATTTCTTCAAATGGTCTATCTGTGATAATATATATAAAATATAAGTCGGAGTCGTGTAAAGTGAGCGGCTGTTTTTTTTTTTGAAAAATATATTTAATGATGTGAACAAAATAATCCAAAGTGTTGACATTTCATGCTTGGCTGACTTAAGATGATCTGATGGTATACATATATATGAGTTAAAATTAAATTATTGAAAAATTTCTTCGTAGTCGGAGTCGTCTTTTTTACACGACTCCACAGCCATGCAATATTGTATTATATATATTTTTTATTATTTTTAGGTATTTCAAGATTAACGTTTTTAATTTGACAATTTTTATGTGATAATTGTAGAAACATATTTACAAACACTGTCATGCTTAAAAAATATACATACATATATCGTATTTTTTCGACCCTGTCAGATTTATTGGCTTCCGTGTCGGATCTCACGGGTTTGAATTCCAATACAAACAGCATTTTTTGATCGATTTCTGTTCGAAGGCATAGATGTTTGTGATGTCTAAAAATTCCCTCCCGCCCTTCCGATCCTGCAATATCTGAGCGCAGCGAGAGAGATAAGTTAAACACTAGTCTTGTCCTAGCCTTATCATTCTATCCCTACTACTCTGCATGAAAAAAGTTCGAGCGACTGACAAACAGTTCTCGTAGAAAAAATCTGTTGAGATACCTTCATTAGGAGGCCATATACACATTGGGAGCGGGCATGGATTTGTAAAAAAGTTGACATTCTGTTATCAGTCTTCATACTGTTGTTACCTTTTGTTTTTATGTATTGATGTACTGTTTTATTTTAATTATATTTGTCAGTTGCATGGCGAATTGGCGTCACCTGTGATGCCATTTAATGTACTTCTAAAATTAAAAAAAATTAACTATGTATAAGTCAAAATTTTAAATCAATATAAAAAATGTGAATTCATATTTTTTGTTATACAAATACATCCATGTACATATGTCTGCAAAAATATTATGTATGCATGAAATACACTCATACATATTATTTTTTTGATAAACATTCGTAAGATTGGCCAATAAAAAAACATACGAAGATATTCTTCAAGATTGGCGGTAAAAATAAAATTGAAAAAAACATGCCGTCCGGAATTCATTTCATGAACAATAAAATCTTAATAAAAATTGATATCATTGAAATTTTAGCATTCACAAATTCAATTTAACAGATACGCATTCAGAAAATTGAGGCCTGATGAATTTGCATTATCATACAAAGCATTTCCTTTCGATAATTTATTTCACTTCTCATCACTGACCCTTTAATATTATTGTGTTGTCGGTGTCTTTTGCCGTAAGGCGTGACAAAGGCGTCATAATCCACCTTGTCAGTGATACGCAAAACATGGCATGAGTATTTTTTTTAATATTTAAAAAAAACTTGCCGTTAAAAGTTTTTTAGAAATGATTAGAATAAGCATAATGTATTTGAAAATATTTTCTTCTCATACTTTTCGCAGTCTGTGTATATTGTGTAAACTGTATAAGGCGTCGAAGAGTTTTTATAATGTATTTTTTTTTACCATAAATGATGATAATATTCTTTCATGTTTTGATGTTGTCCATAAAGTTAATATGTACTGTATTATTGCAAAAAAAAATGGCATTACAGCTAATGTCAATGCGCCAAATATTTTTAAGTTGAAAGATCGAACGAAAAATATTTTATGAGAATTCGCTCGAGATCTACTCGAAAAGAACAATTGAAATCACAAACACCCACGACTTAGGTCTTAAATTCTAAATGAAAAATTCTAAATTTGACATTCACCTTACCGGGAATTGAACCCAGGTCCAATTGATTAGTAGAGCAAGCTCTAACCACGGTGAACGACTGTGACAATATTCTACGGTAAAAAATATGCTACAACTAGATTAACTGTGATTTGGCACAAGAGACTTACTTAAGAAATATATGTTGAATTTGAATTGTGTAAATATTGTACTTTTATTGAAGTTTTGTCACCATCGACCCAGGTTTTGCCATTCAGCATTTTGAGGCATTCACATGCACAGACGGACTTTAATTGACAGTTAACAGTATGTATAGTTTTAAACTGTCAATTAAAGTCCGCAATAATTTTTTTAAGCAATTTTCGGAGATTAAATTATTTTATAATTGATTTTTATCAGAAGCAATAATAAATTATATTCTTTTCATTACTAGACATCAAACGTTATTCATTCAATTTTTATCATAAGTACCATCATTGCACCCAAAAGGTTTGCGACAACTACGCCATAAAATACATATTTGAAATACACAGCATAATGAGCCTTAGGTATCAAAGTTTTAAAGCACATAACTGCTTGAGAATATTTTCATTTATGACATTCGTACCTTTGCACCTGGTTTGGCCCATACACCTGACGTATGTAAGTTCTATAGAAAATCAGAAAAGATCATTTCTTTGGGTAGCCCAGAGTTAATGGAATTAAAAAGTGGTTGAAGGGAATTTGTTTACGAGATGTCATTGTTATATTTGTCGGGCTTTGGGCAGTTGCATCGGTAACGAATGTTATTCCTATATTGTTTGGAGTCAACCCTTTGTAGGCAACTGACTTTTAAATCTATCTATTTTTCCCTAACAGGGACGGATTGAAACTATCAGATAATAACGGTTGATATATTTTAGAAGTTTTTAAATTATGAAAAAAATTGAAAAAAAGAGTTCAATTTGACAAAAAATAAGTCAATGTGTGATCTTTAGAAGAAATTTTCACAATGATGAGTAATAAAGATTCATTCAAAAAATGATTTCATGATTTCATGTCCTCGGTTGAACACTTTGATTTTACAGTAAAAATTTGATTTTTGAAAAAATCTCACTTCACTCTTCCAATCCTGAAACATAGTGGGGTGTAGTGAGATTATTAGCTTACTATTTGCTCTGTTCCACCCCTTCGCTTTATATCCCTATAAAAAGAAAAATTGGGCAAATGCCATCCTAGTTCTGCCTTACAACCAGACCCTCACAACCAACATCTGCGTTTACGATTGCATGGCCACCGATGAGTTTGTTTGCATGCTGTTTACCCTTTCATCGGACATCAGCGTGTTAAATTAACACTTCGCGGACGTTTTGACACCCGGCCGAAGATGATCCGTACAATATTTCGTCGTCAACAAGTCACCCACGTATTATATTTAGCTACTTGACACGTAAAAGTGCTTTCCAAATATCATTTTATTATTAATCTCAATCGTTTGTTAATTATGCGAGTTGGAACTTATTAACAAGACAAGTAGTCTCGTCTTGAAAACAGGCTAAAAACTTAAACAGCTTAACGACCGTGGACGCGTATTTGAGTATTTGAAAAAAAAAGGCTGCTGGCCGGCGGACACATATATGCATATAGGCGAAGTATATGGAAGCTAAAAAAAAAAATTTTGTAAAGATATCTCAATTTGCTTACAAATTATAGTGAATTTAGTAAAATTACAATTTTTGCGAATTTTTCGCAAAATTTTATTTCGCCAGGTGAAATTTTATAAAAAAAAAAAAACGTGCGGTCGTTAAGCTGTTAAGAGTAGACTGAACGTGTGCGAAAAATCATGTTTGGTTGGCCTCACAAACTTATGCATAAAAAGCTTCAAAAAAGAATGAACAAAAAAAAAAATTTCGGCAGGTAAAATTTAAAACAATTAAAAAATGATTCTTTAACGGCTCTTGTTCAAATTTATTTACAGTAAAAAAGAATATTTGATTAGTTTAAATAAATGATTAATTTATCATTTTATTTTAAAAAAAAAACTGACAGCTATCCGTCTCAATCAGGAAATTAGCCATGAAGTAATTTTATTCGTCGAGTCCTATCAACATTTTTTTATGAAATTTGTAAATAATATCGATATCCATATTTTAAATACAAATTAAAAGCTTAAAATACCTTGGTACTTCTAAGTTTCTTATCAGAGTCGGTCACCATTCAAATTTAAGTACATTTTCAACTGTCAGGAACCTTTATCACAAAACAACTAGGTATTTTCATCTATGATTTTCTCCTACAATATTCTCAATAATTCTGGCTTTTACAGAATAAGAAATACACTGTAAAAAAATACTACTACCTAAAATGCTTAAAAACAATTTTATTATCGACTTATCGAATTAGTTTCATACTGTTTGTTAGTTCATTATAATTATAAAATTCATATTTAATTAAGTAGAGAATATTTATCATTTATTAGATGTATTCCAATTGGATAGTGGATAATATGTGACATCAAATTAAGGCTAGTATTATTATAAAAATGACAAACTACTACCGAGATATATGTAATACAAAGCTTACTTTTTTATTTATGATGTTTTTAAGGAAATGTTTCATATAATCTTATAAAAAAAAAATTCGTGGAGACATTTATATCAATTCCATTATTAGTTTGACGGTGGAAAATTGTTTAGAAATGAATCGTCGGTGCATTTGATACATAAATTGTATATTATGGTATTGTATAGTTACATATCTTAATTTAAACCTACAAAATAAACGTATAATGCACGATATTTTAAATTATATATTTTAATGAATTTCAGTCAAAAGTACAACCGCTGATTCAAAAATAAAATACCCGCATTGATAAAAAGAAAACTAAAAATAATTGATTGCATATAAGATTCAATGGCTGCTTCGTGATAAATTAATATTGATTAATATTAAAACGATGGTTATTATATTTAAAATCTATTTATATTATAAATAAGTAATTACACATCATTTCTACAATTACATAGTTGTAACTTTGTTAGTGAAATTGTCATCTCTTTCATGTATTATTGTTCTATTTAGTCCAAATTTTATTCGAAGATTTAGAAAAAAATATGATTTCTTATATATTATAAATTAAAATTGATTAACTACTTTTTTTATTCTACTTGTGTTATCAATTAACTTTGACACCTATTTCTCTTCTGTAATTTTCATCTTCAAGATAACTCTACATTAAGGTTATTTATTAATAATGTATAATATATTGATTCTAGTTACGAATATTCTTATAAGAAAAATTCAGGTTGGGACTATTTTGTTCAACTCGGTGTGGGGACTAGACGCAAAAAAAGGAGTACCAATAACATTACTAATTACAAAATTAATTTTGCGTATTTGAAGGGGAGAGTCTGATAAGAAATCAATGTATTAGTGGGTAAGGCTACCTGTAGAATTTTTACTAATAATTAAGTCTATTCATGTTTGTTGAGTTTTTAATTAAGTTTTGCCATTTCATTAATCTATGTCTGATTTTCGGAGTTCATCGGTTTGGTCAGTGTTAATAAGATACTGTCTGATTTTTTTTTTGGAAAAGTCTGCTGTGGTTAACTTCTTAGTCGTACATCATTTGTAATGCACATTTACATTTGCTGAAGATGGTAATGGCTTTATTTCAAAAAAATCAAAACTATGTTCATTATTTGGTAATATGTTTATTTAGTTACCTAATACAACATCGCAAATAATCGAATAAATTTAGTCAATACTAGTCTTTTAAATAACAGTACCTACCTATTATTTAATGATTATTTGATTTGCAAAGTAAGCAAGTATCATCATATTATTACATTTTTTTAATTTAACTAAATTGTTTTACTCGATCTTACAGTTAAGTTTAACATTAAGACTATTTAAATTAAATAAATTATCAGTGAAATCAGTCAACTGAGATTTGGCCTAACTTTTTGGGCTTGTGGTCTTAGAATATAAATCCTTAAATCAGTTACAAAAATTGACAATATATTTTATTTTGTAGTCTGAGACCTAGATTAAAAGTTGATCTAAATGCAAAAGCGCAAAGTGAGAAAGAGGGATTTATTATTTACAATTAATTATCAAGAGAAAAAAGAGACTGAATGAGTACTCGTTAATGACATAATGTTAAAACGTTACTTAATAATTTAATATGCTCCATATTAACAGCAAAAATTGCTTGAATCTTCTTAGATTGTCTTAGGTTTACAATGTACCTGAGAACTATTGAACTGTGTATTTTTGCAAGAGAAGATCTAATTCAATTGATACAGATAGCATTTTTTTTTAGATTTTCCTTTAACAATGAATGCGTTAATGTTACAAAAACTCACAGTTGAGTGAGTGATTTTAAACATTTCAATGAAATGAGAAGTAAACTGTACATACAAAACGCCTCAAAAGCATTGAATCGTAAACACATAATCCTTTAACCGTAATCCGTGTGAAATCTTCAATTAAAATTCAACAAAACGAACACAAGGTGAGAGATTCCTTCTCGTAACACTTAACCGTCAATCCGAGAGTACAACCGCCTAGTAATTGATATATCCAAGCCCACATGTGCCATGCTTTTATACATCGCACAATGAACATCTTATTAAAAATATTAAAAAGAAATGTCAATCATTTGAGAGTGGCTTGCAGTCCAAACTGTTGACAGCCGTGCATGAGATTATCTTTGCGGGCATATGAAAAAAAATTGCAAGTGTTGTGACCATACTACGCCAGACAGACATGATTGTGAAAACCAAAAGAAACCCAATGTAAAAGCAACAAAATGTGGTGAGCCGTACGGTGGCATTTTGATTTATGGCTCGTAAATATAAAATATTTTCTAATAATGGATGCAATAAAATAATCATTGAATGTCGGGTTTTTCAAATTGAATTATAATCTACTAATTTGTTGTTAACTTATTTAATAATTAAGTCATTTAGTAATTTATTTATTTTTATTTTAACTGTGCGTATCAACCAGAACAACATGCGGTATTATTTTATCATTAGAATATTTTCATTTTCTTCGAGTATCTATCTGCATACATTTAAGATCATAGTAAAATAATATAAAACATAAGGCACAGCAACTGAGCTATTTATGAGCGAATCAAGTACTTCAACAATATTTATATTGGACATGAGTTTGATTTGTATTAATTTGCTTCTATAATAAATTACGACCATTTATTTAATTCGTATACGATTCTTTACGACTTGTAAGAAGTGTCTTCGTGTATAACCAACTGCTTAGTGTCAATTATTAGATATTATTGAAACGAACAAGACGCTTGGTTTATCAAGAAGATTAAAATTTACGAATCCGTTGATTCGAATTATAATTTAACAACTCATATATAAAACTGTAAGTATAGAGGCTTATTAGAGGGCTATATGTACAGACACTAGAGAAAAATAAGTCAATTTGAAAGACTTTAATCTGTGTCAAAATTCACAGCAGCGATGAGCTACCAATACGTTAACAAGAGGCTCGCTTAATCTCAACGCAATTCTCGATGTTTTGAGTAGGGAGTGAAATTTTTATCACTCCTATGCAATTATATTCAATAATTATGTAAGCAATTTATTGTTATTTAAATCACTTATAATACGTAAAAATTTGAAATTTTCCTTAAACTTGTCAATTTAAATTGATAAAAATTTACTACTCTGTGCACTGAAGCTGTCGTAAATAAGTCAGAAATTACAGTTGTATACTAATTTGATCTAAGAATATTTGTTTCTCCTAAACTAATCGCCAGCCTTAATAAAATTTAACAAGGAGCTCGCTCGAGCCTCTCCGAACCCAGTACAGCCCATTAAAATATTGGTCTACAATCGCTTGCACGCATGGTAAATAAAATGTATAACAAATGACTTCTAAACAAAAGTCCAGTTTATTTGAGAAATATTAGTAACTCCTATACTGTACATTACATTATATTCAAACATGATATAAAAGTAAATAATCGTGTTATCCTGAAAAAATAAGCAGTGTTATTTCATTTTTTATCATTTCAATAAAAAGCGAATCGATCAAAGCACTGTTCCATACAAATATAATGTATGGACGCCCCCTTTACAGGCATAAATATAAAACATATTGTGGCATGGAATATTCATTGCAAACAAAAAGATCAACTGCAATCTTTTACGGAGATGAAGGAACAGAGAGGAATCTATTTCGCCAGAAAAATAAAATGTATGCTAGGAATTAAAATATGGAATAAAAATTGTTTCATTCACAGGAATGACTGGGTTTTGTTTTTTATTATTAAATTAAATAATTGATTAAACCTTGAAATGTCACATACCAGAATACGCACGGTAACTCAAGGTGGGTGGCGTAAACAAGTCGTCAATGTTGTCATGTTTTCCATCCCCGCTTTTAATGAGGATCATATGGCCTCCTAATAGAGGTGTATCTCAACAGAAGCTTTTCTACGAGAACTGTTTTTTTATTCAGTCGCTCAACCTATCTTTTTCAAAGAGAGTTGTAGGAATATTAGGATAAGGCTAGGTCATTTGAAAGTAAGATTGTCTGAAGATGCCTCTGAAAGAGGCAAAACACTGGTCACAGTTTGTAGCACAATATGTGGAATAATCTAAGTTATTTTTATATTAAAATGAACTTCCACAAAGTTACCGCCGAATCCATCTAAAATAGGCTAGGACATGATTAGTGGTCAACTAATCGCTCTCGCTACGCCCAATCGATTGAAAATGGTGGGAGAGAACTTGTGACATCACAAACACCCATGCCTTCGAACAAGAAGCGAATCCGACACTGAAGCCCACAACGCTATCCGCTGCGCCATTGGACCCAAAATATATATTATACTATATATATGATAAGTTGACATCGACTACGAAATTTATTATTATTTAGCTAATATGAAAAATAGCAATAAAATAAAATATTATTACTTGTAAATGTTAATTTTAATATTAAAGTATAAAAACATTCATATTCACAATGCTTACTTATCTTACAAAATATAATATTTTGAAATATACGTAAATTTATAACTTTATCAGGCTAATACAGTCATCGACTTTTTTAATCTTCATGTCTCGTACAACGACATTTTATAATTATAGCTAGGGCTAAATATTGCCTTAATACGGAGCCAGGCCTTGAAGAGTTTCCGAGTCAAAGGAAATAAAATAAGGTTTATGGTTTATGTATTCATTCGAAAAGGAGAAAGGATCAAGAAGAGAAATACCGAAAACGAAATAAGGATAAGTGGATCCTGCTTGACTTCTTTACTTCGTCTGCTTCACAAAGGACATCTTTTAAAGGGCATATCTCCGCTAAAATAATATTTTTGATTAATTTCCAATACTCTGCAGAATAATAAAGGCTGGTTAATATAAAGCAGACGCTCGTTTAAAAAAATACACTTTTTGTCTGGTAGTTGAAAAATACTTATTTCACTGTAATAAAGTACGAAAGAATTTATTCTGCCAATGCTATTGACTTGGCGAAGTATTTGTATAGCGGTTGGTATTCAAAGAAGCTCACTTGTGTACTGGGTAAAATATATTCTAATAATATAATGAATAAATTTATGAAAAAAAAATACTTCAGACTATTTTGAAAGTATAGCTTAGGTTTTACCCAATTATGTTAGGCACGTCATTAATTTCAATTAGACTAAAAAAATAATAAAAACACAATATTACTTTGTACTTCATTCTAATTTATTAAATAGGTCAGGACCGGTTTCGCTCATTGCGAGCAAGTACAAAGGAATATTGTGTTTTTATTAATATAATGCCTTTCCACCAAGCATTGACAGTGAACACCCTAAAAGAGACTAAAAAATATTAATTTTCCTATTAATAGTAGATATTTTTTTCAATCTCGTTCGGCCAGTAATTGAATACAGAAAATAAAATAGGCACAAGTAAGTACCAAAAAAAAAATGTATTCAGAAATGTTCTTTGTCACACATAGACTACATGACAAAAATAAAGGCTTTTAATTTTTGTGGTAGAACATTCAAACTGTGACTTGATTGAATTAAAAATATGGCTTTTCTAAAAGTTGCGGTTTATATAGGTGAATAATTATTTCAGTTAAGTTGCAATTTAAACATCGAGACTTAGATCACACTTCAATATTTTAATTATCCAGTTCTGCTTCCAATATGGAATATGACATCCTCATAGAGCATCTAAGCAGAATTGTCTTAGCGAGAGCACGCTGTAATTCAATCGATAATCGTTTTTTCAGAGGAAGTAAGCTTGCAGTGCAATCTTATTTATTGATATATGATATACCATATTACGATATCGCAAATTATATAGACTTTTTTGCGCACCGTTTTCAACATCAAATACATATTGGATGGAATGGAATGGAGAACCTTGTATCAGTCAATCAATTGGACAAATTTGGAAAAAGATGACTCCAACTCCGACTTCAGCTTTAAAAAAATTGACGACTCCGACTCCGGCTTTAAAATAATCAACGACTCCGACTCCGAGGAAATTTTTCAATAATTTCATTTTAACTTATATATATGTATACCATCAGATCATCCTTAGTCAGCCAAGCATGAAATGTTAACACTTTTGACTATTTTGTTTAATACACATCATTAAATATATTTTTCAAAAAAAAAATCGAGCCGCTCGTTTTTCACGACTCCGACTCCGGTCAAAATACCGCGACTCCGCGACTGCGACTCAGACTCCACAGCTCTGATTATCACTATTTCATTAAGTACTCTACATTTTTATATAACAATATACCACAAGGTTAAAAAAAAAAATTTTTTTTTTTAGTATATAAATTGACTAAACATATTATTTTTATGATTTTGTATACTTTGTCAGATAGGCAATACTTGTTCTATTTTGTTATCTTGTTATTTTGTTTTTTTGCTATTTTGTTATTATCTATAGTTCTATTGCAAGTAAATAATGTATGCCCGTAGTAGACAAAACATTTTTTACAATAAAAGCTTTTTCAGAACAATTATGAGTAAGATAAATGCTTCATATTGAAAATTGCTATCCTGTTCTCACGTGCTTAGACAAAAGATTGTTTCGTAAAATATTTTGAAAACATTTCTCGAAAACAATTAAACTTCGCCAATGTGTATTGAAAATTTTTCCTTGTTACAAAGAAGATAATTTTTAGAAAAAGCTTCTGTTTAAAATTTACAGTAGCAATTAAGAAACATTTCCGAGGCTAATAAAACAATAAAATAAACACTTGAATTACTCAGTTTCTTGGACTTGTGATTATTTATGGATGCGAACGGTGACAACTGTAACCAAACATTTTAACCTTTGTTAAAATGTCATATATCACCGACGAAGAACAAAAATTACCCCTTATAAAACGGCACCGACGTAAAACCCATGAAATTTCAACAGCGATTCTCAAATTTGTGCTAGAATATTTTATCCATTCAATACATACAATATTTCATAACGATTTTTCTACATTTTAAGGCCAATTTAATTCAATACGATTTAAGTATTATAAAACATATTAGACATCAAAGTCATCATTTATAAGGTGTTCGCTGTCAATTATTGGTGAAAAACAGTATAACATTTGAATTTCAGAAACCAGCCACATTCATAATAAATAATCTGTAACCTGTTATTATGTACACAAATTTTTCAACAAACATATCACAAAAGTACCTATACCTTATCTCTGTTAACTTCTCAAAAACTAATGAAACACTATTATTTACATATGTATCTATTATATAAATAATCGACACCCTAATTTAGTCGGTTATTAAATTGTATTTATAAGTGTCCATTGTTCTTTTAAAGAAACTGACATCGGCTTAAAAAATAATTCAAATTCATATCATTCAGGTATCTGCTGTTTTATACATAAAAAAAATGTTTTTATTCCGTTTATGTCTACTAGACGTAAGCTTTAAAATGCAATGCCATTCTAAAGAGTTTTAATGTACGTATCTGGCTATTTTTTAATTAATCTTTTTATAACCTTTTATTATGGGCTTATTACGGATGTTGCATACATACCCACGCAATCGATGACTTGTCTGCCAAAATAGTAAAAAAATCATCTAATATGTTATCAGAGTAGTGTAACATAAATTGTACTGTTTTAGGTTGTTTACTGTCAATTATTGGTGGGAAGGAATTATATTAAAAAATAAAATACTAGTTTTTACTAAATTTTAAGCTTATTTATTAAGATCGAGACCGATTTAGATTGAAACGAATATTTCGGCATCAGTTAAAAATATTGAGATGAGCGAAACCGGTCCTGATTTTAATAAATAATTATAAAATAAATTAAAAATATACAGTCAAATCAGCTACTATAAATATTCAGAAATTAACGAAACAATATATTTCATTATGTAATCAAAAAAAGTTTAACAATCTTTTTCAAATAAGCAAAATGACAAGTAGTTTGACTTATTGGGCCGGTGATGAAAAATAAACCCACAACAGAATCGGCCATAAATTTTAAAGTCGGTTAATTTTTTAAAATGCGGGCCATATACTTCATTTGGTTACCGAGCCATAAAACCATAAAGCTTCCCGCTTCGATTTGTGACACCCCCAGACTTTCTATAGTCCCACACACATTTAGTTGACACCAAATTTTAATTATTCGTCACGCCGATGCTCGCTTATTATTCACTTTCTTTCGTAAAAATCCAGATTTTTCCCTCAGTAGCCACCCATATAATAAAAAGACACCGCCAAAACAGATAGAAATACCTAATTCTTTAGAGTTAAAAACGGATCATAACATTAATATAGTATACGCGCAGGTATATTTTTTTATAATTAACATGACCCTTCATAAACGTTTTGAAAATTATTTTGAATTATAAATTTTACAATTATTATATTATGTTATAATTATTAAAATTATGATATATTGTATTGACAATTTTTTTTTTTTAAACCATGTCCGCTCCCAATGTTGAGCATATGGACTCCTAATGAAGTTTATCTCAACAGAAACGTTTCTACGAGAACTGCTTGTTACTCAGTTGCTCAACCTCTCTTTTTCCAAAGAGAGTATGGATAGACGGATAGGGCTAGGATAGGATTAGTAGTAAGCTAATCGCTCTCGATACGCCCCGTTCATAGGATAGGATGGGTGAGAGGGGGAATTCAAGACATCACAAACATCCATGCCTTTGAACAGAAATTCATAAATCGATTGAAAAATCAATTTATAAAACTGTCCGTACCGGGATTTGAACCCGGGCCTTCCGTAGCCGAAGCCAACAACGTTGACCACTCAACAACACAGGCGGCAAAATTTAATATACTAGAAATTTAATATACTAGAAAAATATTTATAGTATACAATTAAACATATTCTTTTAACACAGATTTCTCCATTAAATTTTGACTTCCAAATTACTGTTTCGACTGATTAGTCTACAAACTATCAAATTCTACTCTGACAAAATATTACCAAGTGACAGTTTCATTTTAACGTTTCGTTGGCAGATATAGTGAAAGTAATATGTGCTAAAAATCAGAAATAAACTTACACGAACACAAACACATCTGTGCATGTGGTGATATATAATATTATAGATAGAGGGTGTGTGCCTACGTTACAGATAGAAAGATTACAGATAGGTAATGCATAATAACAGTCAGTCATATAAACATAGTTTCTTACTTAGAAGCACATTTTCTATTATCTTTTAAATTGTTTATGTAACATAAAAGTGAATATTTAATCTCTGAAAAAACAGAATATTGAAAATGACAAATTTAAAATCAATGATCTTTGTAGAGTAGATAACAATGCTTTTAACTTTTGTAACAATTATTCAGTTGTCCTT
This sequence comes from Himalopsyche anomala, assembly GCA_031772345.1. Taxonomy (NCBI): domain Eukaryota; kingdom Metazoa; phylum Arthropoda; class Insecta; order Trichoptera; family Rhyacophilidae; genus Himalopsyche; species Himalopsyche anomala. The sequence goes on along the minus strand of CM062832.1, from coordinate 7,426,525 downwards.
CTAAGAATTGTAGAAATAATAAACATGAAATAACTTTCGGTGGAAACTTTAGCGGTATTAAATAATATTATATTACATAATTACAAGAAATATGTTCGAATATGTATCATATAATATGAATAAATATATTACCGATTTCCGATTATTCTAACATTTTTTTTTGTATACACAATTGAACAGGATAACATAAGATTTTACTCCTTCTCCGAACTCTCACTGTACTTACTATAGTAAACTTAAATCTTCATAAAAAATATATATACTGTTTTGAATACCTTTCACTGAATTGGTGTATACCAAGAAGAATCGCAAATTAAAGTTATGCGACTAATTTGATGAATTTAACTGTCTCTTTGTAGTCAATCAAAAGCATTAGCAGGCAAGGTTAGTTAATTTAATTTAAATTTTGTTTTAAAATGAGCTTAAATTTGCCAACCTTCTCAACTTTCATTCACATACTACTTTTTTATCGATCACATGAGGCCTGAAAAAAAGAGACATCACAAACACCCATCTTGAATTAAATTGAAAAAATCTATAGTTGACATTTAATTTGCCAGGAATTAAGCCCAGACCCACCGGATTGCTAGAACAAAGCTCTTACCAACTGATCACAGCGGATGATCACTGATCAGTCAAGTTATAATTAAATCATTAATGTCATTAATATTTGTGAGTTATGTATATTTCTCTAATTTCAAATCATATAGCAGTCTTTTTTCCAGATGTTTTAAAAACAACAAAATTTTGCAAAATCCCCAAACGACGAGTAAACAAACCCACAGAATCAATGGTAAAATTTCTATTGTGATCCTTCCAGGTTTAACGGTATTATTTATTTTTATTACCCGCCATAAACTAGGAGCCGCAATCGCTTTATGATAGAGCGAAAGATACGATCAGTTTCAGTACAGTACAGTTTCTAAAGTTGTTAATATTTTGCTTCTGTTTTCAAAGCGTTAATATTTACGGTGGATTAGTCAGTACCGACTTATTACACATAATCCCGTTCTGTGAATACCGTCGGGCCGTCAAAGTATGCACCCATTGCAATTTTTTTATGATACCCAAGTAACAGTATTTATTTTATGATTATAACTATGATTTATACGCTATGACCATACTCAACCATCGGTGCGTTTTCGTATTACCAGTAATAGCTTTACTGTAAATTTTTATTAGTTCGGTAAATTTTAATGAAACGTTATTCTTTTCTATGAACATGTTATTGCTTTAGCCGTTTTATATTGTTGTAGTAAAATATAATATTTTCTAATTTTAAATAAATAACTTTAAATACTAACGTTTTTCAGTCTGCATGATGATTTATAATTCAATTGCCAAGTAGTTTTAGGACGTTTGGTAATCTCGTTTGCTTATAAGTGCCGACTTTCTAACGAAGTAAATTAACTGAACAAAAAAAAAATGACAACTAATACGATTATTGGTTGGGTTCAAATCTAATTATACCAATCAAAAAGATGCCATTCATCCACGTTATTTGTAGCAGAGCATCAAATTCCGGACCCTTTTTGTGATCACGGGATTTCGGGATCGACAATGTTGTCAATCCAGGATCCCGGAATTAAACTTTTTTTTTCAATTCTTTCTATAATTTCCGAATCCAAAATCAAAGAAATTTTCGAAATTGCCAAAATTGGGAGATTTTTTTAGCTCTCGCGAAACTTTCTCAATTTTTCCCAATCTTGAATTCCCGGGATTGGAGGCCCTATTTTGTGATTACAGTGTGATTTTTTACAATAATAATTTACATTTCGAAGAACTGTTTCTAAAAATGTTCTAAAGGCCATGTAATACATAATATGAATGCGGCTTTTCACGGCAATATTATATGTTCAATGATACGATTTTTTATAAAGCTCTAAATTTAGTTTATGATATCAAAACATCAAATAACTTATTCTTTTCTTTTCTAAAATTCTAAGGTTAAAATGTAAAATTGTGCTCTCTGTCAAATATTACGACCAATCAATTTTTAAAATTGTGATTTTTCATTAATTAAGTTAATATATGTATTATATATTTCGTTACTTTCTATGTGAGATGAAACAGGTAAAAGAACTGTTACAATCTCATCTATTTTTATTTTTAAGGGAAACTACACTTATAAAAATGACAAGGAAAAATATTCCTTTATAATGAAATTTTCTGTTTTGTTTCTCACGGAGATGTTTTTAAAAAGTTAGTCATATATTCACATAGCAAACGTTCTATTTTTTTAGATAAATGACTGTACATTTAAACATTATCCCACAATAACTTAAACGATATTAAACCACAATCAAAAATAATAATGTAAATAAAAGACATCTAATAAAGCAAATCGAATTTCAATAAAATGCAGAATGTGCTTAAATACAAATTTCTACACAAACTTTAAATCGATTGAAATTTAAAACCAATAACGCTCATTTAAATGCTGTTAGTTTTAAATTAGAACCGATAAATTCATATACTATTCAAATCAAACCCACCCGCAGTGTTGTATATATATTATGAAGTAGATGGATTACGTTTACAAGCGATACTGAATTGTCCTAAACAAGATATGTAGGCAATAGTAATTTAAAATAATGCAGTTTTACTCGTAAAAATGTTATATAATAGTTTTAAATAAAATACAGTTATATATTATATTACAAACTGCACCGTTAAAACTTTTTGAATGTACGTCTCTTTTCCATCCATATTTATTTTTATGTATTTATTACTCTGCCAATAACGGTAAGTTTTTATTACAAAATTACGGTAAACATCATATTTATCAACCAAAACGTCCTTTCTTAATGACCTTAAAGTTTGGCAAACCAAAAACGGTATCCTTTTGTTAGTTATTTTATATGCCTACCATAAAAAAACAACCAAAATCTAAATAATGACAGTTTTGACCTTCACAGAAATGTTTTGTAGTTTTTTTGTTTAAATTAGTGAAGGAAATTTGTCTAGTCGAAAATGAATTCGGTAGTGCCGATAGCCGTATGAGTCTAACAGTACTAGAATACGTTACTAGATATTGGGTAAACATATTAAAATATAACCCAGATGTAAATGTATATAAAATCATAAATATTTCATCGTAGGGCGTGAGTTGTTTACTATATTTGTTGGCATATTAAATCGTTATCCATATTCCTTAAAATTTACATAAATCACCATGTAGCCCTTGTGAGAAGAGTCACTCTCTGCGTCTCTATATTTTTAAAGATTGCTTTACTATGTCTAATGTCTACAATAAAAGTAAATATCCATCCAAACAAACCGTTGTGATTGTATACAAAATTATTATTTTGATAAAAACACAATAATCCTTTGTACTTCATTCCACTTTATTTAATATGTCAGGACCGGTTTCGCTCATTACGAGCATCGTCAACTGATAAGAAATATAATTTAACAGTGCTATTTATACAAAAATGAACAGTTATAAACAACAATTGGCATTGAAAAGAAAATACCAATTACATTAAAAGTGATTCTAAAATAGCACAAAATTAAAATGTTTAACACATCTAACATATAATTAAAAAGTCATCTCAGATTAATAAATTTAGAATGGGAATTGAAAGTAATTACAAACATAATTAAAATAAAGTGGAATGAAGTACAAAGGATTATTGTGTTTTTATTAATATAATGCCTTTCCACCAAGTATTGACAGTGAACACCCTAAAAGTGAAAATTATTATTAAATGAAACTAAACACATTTTAATAACAAATGAAAACATAAGACTGATTTTTTGATTTACAAAGAAAGAAGTTGAATCATTAAATTTTATAATGTAATAACTGAAATATCTATATTGTATGGAAGTTTTTTTAAAGAAATACTCCATTAATAGCGGTTACATACATATGACAATCAATAATCAATTCCCAATTACTTTCTGACGTCTTTATGCATTTTTATTATTCAATGTATAGAGCATATGGCTTCCTTATGGAAGTACACCAAAAGATTTTTTTTTTCGATTTTTTTTTATTACTTAGATACTCAATCTCTCTTTTTTCGTAGAGAGCAAGTGATATACCGATTTGTCTATGACAAGACTAGTGGTAAGTTAATTGTTCTAGCTATCCCTGTTTTTTAGATTTGGAAGGGAAGGGAAACACGCATGTCTTCGAACAAAAATCGATTCAAAAAATGTTGTTCGTCCTTAAGCCTGTGAGATCCGTCACGGAAACCAACGAAGTCGACCGCTGCGTCATGGATCAGACGAATTATGCATTATTGCAACTAAAATTATTATATCACAAAATTAATATATCCATATAAATATAAATTTATCACATTGCATGAAGATCATGTCATACAATTTAGACTATGATTGTTCTTGAACATCCTTATCAATCTTCATTCGACGCTCAGTTAAACTGTTATCATTTATGCAACATGGCAAGCGCACTTCCTTGCAAATTTATTTGGTAGCTAACACAACTATAAATTGTTTTTATACACGTTAAAAATATAAAAATATACTCATATATACCGCAGAATATTTAATATATCACTGGAAGTTTTATTGTTGATTTATTTTTCAATCATGTTCACTTTCAGTAAACAGAATATGGACTTATATTAGAGCTTTATGATATAAGTTTTTTACGGGAACCTTTTCACGTATTTTTCATGTTTCTCACGGGTTTGAGTCCCATTAAGAACAGCAGTTTTCTTCAATCGATATCCTTTCAAAGGCATGTATGTTTCTGATTCTCTGAAATTCTCACTTTGATCTGTAAAGTAATTTCTTTCACTCTTGCAATTTCAAGAATAATGGAGTCTGGCGAGAGCAATCAGTTTATCACTAATCCTAGCTCTTGTCTTTTTATTCCTACTTTCTTCAAAAAAGAGAGATTAAACAACTAAGAGATTCTCAAAGAAAACTTCTATTAAAAAGGTACAATATTTATTTGTACTACTTCCTATTTTATTTAAGAGATCAAGACGAGCATTTTTCAACTGAACTGATTTTTTATCAAGACTCGTCATTAGTGAAACCGGTCCTAAAATTTTAAAATAAAAGTGGAAGTAATAAAATGAATATTGTATTTTTTTTAATGTAATGCATTTCCTCTAAGTATTTATAGTGAATACGCTAAAAGTGAGAAACACTTGTGTTGAAATTCTTCAAAAAAGAGGTAATATGCTACGCACTGGAAGTGATATTTTTTATATTATATCTGATTTAATTGAGTAAGCATTTTGGACAAAAAAATTTAAGGGATATATTAATTACCTTTTTTCAAGAAGTATTCAATGAGTCTATTCGAACAACAAAAAAATTGAATAGTTTTTTTATATATCACGTGGCAAGAAATCGTGGTAAAAATGTTAAATGTAACACGACTAACATGGCATACATTGGCGAAAAGATAACAATATTTACGAATGAAACGAGAGCAATTTTTTTTCATCCTAAACTGCTGTTCAAAAAGCAGAAGCTATGCGAGGGTTATCGCATATTATTCTTACTTTATTTAATTTTTCATAGAACGCTTCCTCATTTAATAAATTTAACAAAAACATAATAATATGCATTCACTTGGTTTCGAATGACTAGTCAGTGGGGATGTTTAAAAAATTATCAACCACACTTTATCGACGAAGACTTTTCGGGCCGCTAAATAACCGATATTTCGAGTAGGTTAATATCGCCTGTATTCCATATGATACTTTTAACATTACCCACCACGCCCTCATTTAATATTAACGTACATATGTATGTTCCTCGGCAGAAGAGGCGATCGTTTTTCAAATACTGCCAAGAATTTCCGAGAAAATATTTTCAACACTAATTAATGTGTACTGTAATGTGCAGAATATCTAAAAAAAGTAGGAAACTGTAGACTATTTATAAAATTAATTAAATTTGCTCACCATAACAATTTAAGCTTTTTTAAATACCTGAGAAGCTACTTATCGGCACAAACAGGGCCGAAAGATACAAGTACCAATTCAATTTGTTAGCAAAAATTAAAAAGCTAATAATTATTATGTTTTGAAAATTGAATTTGATAACTTTTCTATTCCACTAATTGTGTTGCAAAGCATTTTCAGACTATTTGTCGTAATACTATGTATAAATAAAGAAGCATTGATTCTAATTCCTAGTATAAAAACATAAACTGGACTATTATTGTTTTTAGATATCCTCTTTCCTGCGTCCAGTAGAAAAATAAAAGACGTCGCAACCTTAATTTTAATCAACGAAAATTTTCAATATGATGAAATTGTTGACAACCCTGATATTGGCAAAACCGCAGGTATGCTACAGTCGTTCCTACGGCAGACCCCATCGCACACCTGTCGCCGATTCTCTACTGAAGATAGCGTCCCGTTTGTTTTTCCTGCCCAAATTTGTCGGCAATTATTTAAGTATACAAACATTATATGATTATACATAATTCTTGTATGTTCAAGATAACAATTTGTAGAAACCCATTCTGCAGCTTTCGTTTGAGCTTTTTTTTTATACGGGGTGAATTCTGATGGTCGTTAGTTAGTTAACGACCTGTAATACGGCCTGAATAAAATACTCGACGCAAAGGTCAATCATTATTACACACTTTATAACGTAACGACCTCGTTAAGGCTGCTATTTTTGTAAATAATGCATCCGCGGTCCTTTTCATAAATTTTTAATAATTTTATTTTTAAGTATTTGTCAATTCAATAAACCTATTTTTTTCATATATTATATAGTAACATGATAGAAGGCTGATTATTTTTCAGTTATTTGTTTTCTCACAAAATAAGTGAATAATTCATAAGTAAACATATTTTTTTCTTCACTAATGAATGACAATAATTTACAACCACGTTGAGCAAAACCAGTTATTTATTCAAATATGTGAAATTTGTAGGTAGCAAATATCTTTTCTTTAGGAATTGACAATCAACAACTTAAAAGTTACGACACTTCTAAAGATATCCTAATTATTTAAATCAATTAAAACTGCATGTTGCAAATTTTTTTGCGTCGGGTGTTTTTATATTCATAAAATCTGATGATTAAATGTTTAGTTTATAGTGATATATTATTTCAACGTGAGTTGAAAGAAGTGTGAAATTATTAATTGCGTATGCTTTGCATCTTGCTTCAATAATTGCATTATCTTATAAAAAAATTGATAACAGTAATTTACAATAAACATAAAGTAAAAGTTAGCTTAGTTTTTTTGATTATTCATAAAAAAACTTTGATGTTTAAAAAAACCTGAATATTTTGATAGAACTATAAAATTGTATACAGCTGAAAAACACAGGTTACCGTTAACGGGATATTCTGGAGAATCTGAATGCTATTTCAACCCTAGCGTTTTTTTCTACTAAAATTTATTGGTTGATATAATCGTGAATCTCAAGTGGTTGGAAGTAAACTGACAGTTAATTCTCAGAATATACCGTTAGTTATTTATGTTTCACCAACAAGGTAAGTTATATTAAATTTTGGTGAGCAAAATACAAAAAAATGTTATCTTTTCATTACATTTGCAAATTGCTGTGACACATATTTTGAAAATGAATTACAAAAGTTAAAATATGTGTTTTCGTTTTTTATATAATTATTGTGATTTGGTGATAGGTCTTTTCTGGAAAACGACAAAATAATTACCAAACATAAAAACGGGTTCGAAATTAGTATTGTCCGTCTTGAGAAATATTCTGCATACAATATTAATTTCAAAATCATTTCAGAAAGAGCATTGCAAATAAATCACACAAACGAATATGAATGAAATGCTTTTTACGTTTATTAGCTGGTATTCATTTACATTTGAAAGGGCCAGTCAATCTTTTATGAGCTAATAAAAGGGATCTGTGTATGTGCGCTTTTGTTTCTAACATCCTGTCTATGGGCTGAAATAGTCCTATTCTGTACAGTTTATTCGGAACGCATAATAAAGGTGCATCAGAGGCTTTCAGTTAATGGGAGAGAATCAACCTGTAGGATCAACCGTGGTTTATAACGGAGAGAAATGCTGGATTTATTGCGCAACTTGTATACTTCATATCATGCCCTCTTTCAGTGTTAATCATTTAGTCTCCGAATGAAACACCGTATCAAAACATGTTTTGTAAGAATATTTTGCTATTAAGTTGCCGTATAATTGAATAATGAAACTACGAAAAGAGTCTTGTATTTTTATTTAGTTTCATAACTGATCGAGTAAAAGAGGATGTAAGCATGGCATACATAAATCTGAAAATCGATTGAAAAGACAATCAGTAAAACTTAACTTACTGCCATTTAAGCCTGTGGACAAACAAGAACATACACGTAAGAGTGTTTACCACTCGGCATTGGGCTGGTAATAAAATCAGCTGGTCATTACAAAAACTCCTTAACTGAAAAAATCTGTGTAGCTATTTTTATTAGTTACCTACACGTATGGTGCTTCAGAACTGACAAAAAACTTCGTTCTTTAATAAAATTGGGCTACATATGCACACTTAACCAGTTTTCAAAGATAATAATAGAGTATCTTTAGTATGTAAAATCCAGAATAAAACAAAAAGTTATTGTGTTTTTTAAAATTACCAGTTCAATTATAAGTTATAGCATACTTGTAAAAGCATACTTGAGTAACGATTCCACTTCATCACTGCTTCATTGATTTGGTATCAACCCTTATAAATTTTTACATAGTGTACGAAAATCCCAACATGTGTATTAAAGATAACGAAACTTTTTTATTCACAGGTGTAGCTTTTATATAGCTTTTAACGCAAACTAATGGAACAGCATCTTTTACAAGAGAAGTTATAAAAGCATAGTAAAAATTATATTTTGAAAATGAAAGAATATCCTTTACAAATGGATATACTTTAACACAATGTGACGTAAAGATATTAATACTATGCATAAAATTTATCACTTTTAGAGTGTTCACTCTCAATACTCGGTGGAAAGGCATTGTGTAATTTAAAATTTAAAACAAAATAAGATAATATTTTTAAAAACTTAATATTTATTTGTAATAATTTCCACATTTATTAAGCAAGATCAAAGCTAGGTTCACTCATGAAGAGCATTATCAACTGATGATAAGAAATAAAATTTAACAATGTTATTTAAACAAAGTAAAATAAAATAAAAAAAGTGTAATAAATAATTGGTGTTGAGCATTAAATTTATGTTCTCTTGTAAAATTTTTCACCTTTAATTAAAGATATATATATTTTATGCATGAAGTTATATGCGTATTTTTAAAATAGTTTGTTAATTACCTTTTAATTGTATTTTAGAAGATTTTTATATGTAAATATTTGTATGTTTATTTTATTAAAGTGTATACTCTCAGAAGTCGGTAGTCGGTACTCAGTGTTCACTTTTCTCTTTGTTTTGGAAATGATACTGTAAAATAAAAATAAGCAGATAAAAATATCAAAATACCTTTGTAATTGAATCAATTATAAATGGACTATGGAGGCATCGGGATCTTTTTTTTGGTGTCTCTAACAGGCTGTCATAATACTGCAAATAAGACAAAGGGTTCATTTATAAAGCTATGGTAGCGAAACATTATTCCGTTCGCCAGAGAACAAGTTTCTCAGTAATTATTGTTTTATGTTTATTTCTTTATGGTTATAAATAAGTAGAATTGATACGTCAAATGTTTTAACATCCTCAATAACTGCAGCTAAATGCATTCATTATGAACGATTACAATTATAATATAGTAAACGTAATACGTTAAAAGTTATTGAAATAAAATATGAAACATATCATCTTGGACACATTTAATAAACAAACAATTCAAACTCTGGTAAATTCATGAATTTTTAAAAACATTTTACGTGAATTTTTTTGTAAATCCTTATATTTTTACATAGTATAAAAAAGCTTGGTTTAAATTTTCATTTTCCACGTCAAATAGTAATTGAAATCAGACATGTAAAATCATATCTGATTTTATATAAAAAATGTAGACAAAGAATTTTGTCTAGAAACTGATCAACTTATTAAAAATTGCTTACATACGGTGAGTCGTAATAAAGGTAAAATTGTTTATACCTTTTGATAAAAAACCCGTGTTCAAAACATTCTGCAAGTAGAGCTTTTATTAGTTATCCCCCATGGCTAATAATTAGGCACCATGTAAGTTGGTGGGTAGAATCTATAGCAAATAAACAAACGATAAACCAAAGGAAATACGTTATAATACACAAAACTTGATTAGGTATGTTAAATATACATATTTTCAATTGAAAGCGAATAAATCATCTCATTCGATGTTAGGAGTGTTTTATTAAATAATAAGTGTAAAAATATTCTACAAGATTGTATTGATTGGTAAATAATTGGTTTGTTTTTTAGTGAATAAAATAAAAGTTTTTTTTCAACAATTCCAAATGCTCCTTTGATAACATATTTAATTATAACAATATTCAAATTATCAAATTAAACTATATTTTTTTTAAGATTCAATATTATTATTTTGAAATATTCATAAAATTATGTTTCTGCAGGTCATATAAATTCTCTACTGAACCAAATAGACATTTGATATACAATAAATACGTGAATATATAAGTTGACAAAAAGAAACACTAGGAAAATAAACAAACACTTATTCATATGCACTATAGGCAACCTTTGCCATCTATCTATACATAAAGTGAAATTTCTAATGATTGAGAATGACGCTATCGATAGTTGATTTTATATGAAATGTTCATTCTCTGTACATAATTCAAATCATAATTTAAACTAGTAACTGTAAGATAAAAATTAAAAGTTGTTGTACTTTAAGGAGTAGATAACATCACATACAAATAATTTTGCATCAAAATTTAAATGTTAAAGAAAACGGATGAGGACCCAAGTTTCACGTTACAGAAGACTAAAACTTCATCGAAAATTCCGTGGCTATCAGTGAAATTATAGTTATTATTATTTAATAAAATCAGTCATTATTTTTTTATCAATTGAATCGTTAGTAATATTTATTACCCAGGCTTTTCAAATGTCGTATTTAATACCATTTCATAAATGATTATTCCGACAAATTTATGATAACTTTAAAACAATATTATTATAAAAAAAATATATTCAGCTTCCTAGCGTTTTCGATTTGATAAGACGATCTTTTTTATTAAGGTGAAACCCTAAACGAAATCAAAAGTGGATTTTAAAACTTTTTTTTGAGATATAATAGTAGAGGTGCCTTCATAGCTTATAATACGTCATTCACTATCAAAATATTTTAAAGAGCTTTTCTTTGAGTACATATAATATTGTGAACATATTTTTTTTGCTTTAAGACTTATTTGGATGTGATTTTATATCATGTTTTCATCGGATTAGCATTATAATATTTAGGTTGTTTATTGTATAAAAAATACTACAATAAAATCAAATAAATATTTCTGGAAGCATGAAATATTCTGAAATACTTCTTTTTCCGTCTTTCATAAAATATTAAATAATATCGGTAAACCATTATCCATTAATAACATGTATGATTCTAGCTCTTATTTATCACTGATGTTTTGGTTATTTGTAATACTTTTTTATCGAACGATTTTTGACGCTATGACTTAAATAATACAAAAAAAATGATTCACATAGAGATAAAAATACCATTTGTTTTTTAACGAGTAATCGATTGCATAATAGATAACTGTGAACGAACTAACTGGACATGTATAATATTTTTTTAAATATTAAAACAATAAACCAATGATTCATTATTAATATGCGGAACTGGATTTATTTGCTGGTACACGACGAGAGTGCATCAGTGTTCGTATAAGTCGAAAGCCTTTTACGATAAAGCGATTGCAGTTTTTATCGTTTAGTTGTCGCAAAAACCAGATTTTCCCGATTTGACGAATAAGTATTTTGTACAACAGCGTCAACGTGCTCGATGCAGAAACCGCGAGACATTCTTTATAGCACTGCACCGTAAGATGAGAAAACAATTGTGAAACAATTTGAAGTATTTATTCAAGGATTAATTACTACACTGATCGAATCCTAAAAGAGTGAAGTATTTTATAAACATGTTTTAATTTTTTTATACTGTCATGGTATTAATAAAAACACAATAATCCTTTGTACTTCATTCCACTTTATTTAATATGTCAGGACCGGTTTCGCTCATTACGAGCATCGTCAACTGAATGAACGTGCACGTAATGAGCGAAACCGGTCCTGACATATTAAATAAAGTGGAATGAAGTACAAAGGATTATTGTATTTTTATTAATATAATGCCTTTCCACCAAGTATTGACAGTGAACACCCTAAAACTGTCATGGTATTGCTACAGAATAAATATTTCTGTATTAAATAGCGACTAGTCTTTTTTTTCTACAAAGTATTAAATTATTAAATGATCACTTTTAATATGTTATCTGTAAACCATGAAGGATTTTTTTTATTATTTAATTGAATTTTAACGTGATTGCAAATTTATTTACAAGAGATTTTTAATATATTTTATTTGAATCGATTTAATTTCAATTATTCATATTTTGTTTTTTTTATATTTATATTGTCAATTGTTAATTACACTTTTGTCTCTTTTGTCCTTTTGTCTTTTGTAGCTTTGGATAAGTATCTCTGTTTCAATATATATTTTTATCGTGTAAAAATTCTCATGATAATTAAAACTGGTTCTCACCTTAATAAATAATTGTGGAAAAAGTACAGAACAGTGTTTCATTCTTTATCACAAATCTTAGACAACTAAATACTTTGTTTTTTTTTACTATACATCTACAAAATGAATTCTATTAAGTAAATGCCAGTTAGAAAACATTATCGTTCTGAATGCTAACTAAAATTCTTATTTCTTATTAAATTTATTTTTATGGTTATTTTTCACTCTGTAGCCGAGTGAACAACGACGTTAGCTTCGGTTCCGGTGTTCATGGGTTCAAATCCTAGAACCTTCATATTTTTTTTAAGGCTTTATTTTCTGCGAAAAATAGTGTGGTTGACCATATAAATAACAAGCAGTTGTCGTTAAATAACTTATGTTGAGATAAACTTAATAAGAAATCCATAAAATCTACATTTGAAGTGGGGAGTGATCTAAAAATAACATTGATAATCATTCATTCATATTACGTATTATGTGTACAATCAAACATTCTGTATCAATATAAAACATATACATATTTATATATTCTTTCAACATCCTGTACTTGCCTTTATTATTATAATACTAAACGATATTAATACAAAGTTATATTAATATATTCTAGATTCAAGCTCCACCACTCTTACGGTGCTAATTAAATGAATAGTTGTGCATCACCTGGAATTCCTACCCAGCTCCGGTGAGTCAAAGCACATCGCACAAAATTGACAGAATCATAATTGACAAACTTCAAATACACTCAACAAACAACTGTCTCGCTTTGTTAATACAAATAAATATTTTATCATTTACGACCGTGCCAAGTGTGAACTCGTATTATTTTTTATACAATGCGCGGAAATACACTTGCGTGTCTTGATTATTAATTTTTAATTAATTATATATGAGTAATAATACTGTCAGGGGAATAAAAATATCTGCTCTAGGAGTAGCCGCTGGAAGTTTCTTCCAAGCAGTGAAGTGAATATTTAGAGTTTTTATATATACAATTTATTACCTTGCAAGAACCGATGATTTTCTGGTCCCTAGAGGTTTTTTTAAATATATAGCCATATATGGCATATTAGCGTTAAAGTTCTTCGACTCTCTTTCATCGCTGGTGTTATTGATAATTTGGTTTCCTTTTCCATCATTATCAACAGGTTGTCATTGATACAGAGGTTAGCAATCCACAGTAAGCCTGAGGATACCATATGAACTTATCTAACATTAATTAAATTCAATAACTTCATTACTCCACATGTTGTTCTACAATCTGTATCACGTGTTTTTTCTTCCTAAGAAGCGTCTTCAGACAGCATATTGCAAGGTTTAAGAATAAGCAAAAAAAAATGTCAATGGGGGATCATCAAGTAGAAGTGCTCTTGGCCTTATACGATTAATAGGTATTGTGTCGTCATAATTAAGAATTATGTTTGCCTATCTAGCTGTAAAACTTTTGAGAGGTTTCACGAATTTACTCGCGAATGTTAATTATTTATATCGAGTATTATGAAACAATGAGTTAAATTGGAACGTTATGTTAGATATAACTAGCTCATTGCCTTTTAAAACTCTCAGTGAACTTTACGTTGAAAACTGTTAATAAAGATTGTCATTACAGCTAATTATAAAGATGTATATAAAATTATAAAATTAAAGATTTTATATAATGTAACTTGACACAAGCGCAGCGAGAAAAGACATCACAAACAACTATGCCCAAGATTTTATATTATATTGAAAAAAATAACAAATCTTTTTGATTGTGTCAGTATTTTAACACGAAACCTTTTGAAAGTAAGTTATATGAAATGCTTACTTTTTTTCAACCGAGTACCATATTCTGTTTTATTTAAATCTAGTTTCACCTACTGATTATTTTTTCTGTTTACAAAATTCCTCGATTCGATAAATTTTAGAAATAATCCTAATAAATTCTAGAGAGTACAATCATTGCAAAAGCAATAAAAAATACATTCATTTGCAATATATGATTAAAATCAAAAAGTAATGTATATGGTTAAAGTAATAATTGTAAGAAGATAATTGATCACTATGAAATAAAAACAAATAGTACTCACCCCTTGGATACTGGTTTCGAATCATATCCACTAAACGCTGTGTTTAGTTAAAGTACGAAGGATTGTTTTTCAAGGGTGGTCCCATTATTCAAAGATTGATACCCCCACTATTACCTACATACCTAGTTAATTATTTTTTATGCCGGTGAATCGAGTTATCTACAGTGCGCTCTGAAACTATCGCTGATACGAACACATTTTTATCTTGCACTTATTTTAGATACAATAAAATAATAATAACGATCATCACACATTATCAAAGCTAATTTTTTTTTCTTTAGAAGAATTTTTTAAAATAAAACAGAAAAATATTTTTATAAACATTAAAGATATACTACAAAAATATTTTTTACCAGACATATAATAGTTGATTTCATTTTTATTTAATTGGTAGAACTCAATTATAATTAGGAAGCAAGGTTTCAAAGACTTTCT
Source organism: Himalopsyche anomala (assembly GCA_031772345.1). NCBI lineage: Eukaryota > Metazoa > Arthropoda > Insecta > Trichoptera > Rhyacophilidae > Himalopsyche > Himalopsyche anomala. The sequence continues at coordinate 7,411,393 of CM062832.1, read as the reverse complement.
TCCTTTAAGTCTTATGTAATAATCCTGATGACGGCATAGGTCTAAATGACTATCAAATATCACTTTTAGGGTGTCCACTGTCAATACTTGGTGGGAAGGCATTATATTTAAAAAATACTGATTTGTAGCAATTCCAGTTTTTATTTATTAAGATCAGGACCGGTCTTGCTCACGACGCATTTTAATTATAGTCAATTTATTGTCAGTTGATCATATTTTGTACTTTTATTTGTAAATTCTTTTTTGTATTTTATAAGAAATATCGAAATATTGAATTACCGATTTTGATTTACTCGCACGGTATTGATATCCAAATTTACCATTTTTTTTTGTTTTGTTTAAACATAATTTGTAATACCGGTATTGATATTTTCAACAGCGGTATGTAAAATATCGAAATGCCGGATTTGATATGTTTGTCCGATATTGAAATCCTTAGACACAATATTTTTGACGTATTTCTTCTAGTTAACGAGATTATGAAAACGTGTTGACAAATGCGTAAAATTGATATTTTATTAATTGAACATACTTTTTAATAAATTTCTTGCAAATATTTTTTTTCAATACTTTGTGGCATATTTTTAAGCTGTTTACAGCATGTAGCCATGATAAAGATAATAATATAGGTAATCGTGACCGAATAAAGCTTCAAGCTCTATAGTTAAATTCGAGAGATTTGAATGAAACATAATTTTCAAAATGACACGACTTCTTATAGGTATTTAAACATTTTGATTTTATTATTGAGTCACCATAAACAATATTGAAGATTTATAGAAAAAAAAATGTCGCCCGCTTTGGCCTAGTTGGTAAGAGCTTGTTCTGGGTTTGAATACCGGTAAGCTTAGCGTAAAATATTTTTTTTAAAAATGAGACCTTTGACGTGGGTGTTAGTTATGTCAATTATTTTCCTCGAGTAGATCTCGAGTGACTGAAAAAAAGTATTCTAATCTCGTTTGATTTTTTAACTTAAAAATATTTGGCGCGTTGGTATTAGCTGTAATGCCAAATATTATATTTTTTAATTTAAAAAAGTGTCCTTTTTTATTTGACGATGTACTAATTTGAAAGGTTGTCGTTCTACGTTTGTGATTTGAATAATGAACTTCTCAATTTACAAGAAATATTTAAGTATAATTATAATGCAGAAAACTTAATGTTTTCATCGATTTATATCACCGTTGTTAAAAAGTAATAAGTGCTCGTAATTATTTTAACAAGAAACAATGATCTTAAAGTACAAAATTACTTAGGAATGTAAAAATATCCAATATATTAAAAAGTAATAAATATTAATAATAGTTTGTACAACAAATCATGTTCCGGATCTTGCTTGAAGGATGTGGCATCAAATTACATATCTGTATTATAATTTAAAAATAAATGTGATAATGTATAATTGTACGTCAAATATTTCAAATAAGTATAATTATTTATTATAATACAGAGAATTTTAGCTTATTAAATTGAAAAAAATTACGTATGAATTGTAATCAATTTCTTTATTTTCAATGTGACGCGTGTTTTGATTGCTTAACTTTTATTTAGAAATATAAACCATGTGGTATGTGTTATTAAACTGTAAAATACGTCGGTGGCAAATGGCAATCAACGTTTACTAGAATTTAGAATATTAGCAATTTATAGCACATCCACATTGTTATGTCGTAAGTGCAATTTGTGTTATTCATTACAGACAATATAGTATAAAAGTATTAAATATCCGTACAAAATTTGTAAATAAATCAATCACCACACTAAAATATAGCGAGGAGTGACCGATTTATGCACACATCTTAGATATTGTCGGCTTAATTCTAACATAGCGTAGTTAAGTTAACCTTTAGTGTTCAGGAGACAGTTAAAACTGAATAATTTAACATACAGAAACAAATTCTTATTCATTTTACTTTGTAGTAGAATATTTTACTATTCTTAATTATGCGTTTAAATAATAATCATTAACTTTTATGAATGCACTTAATATTAATAACTTATTTTAGATGAGAATAAATAAATACAATAAGAGATACGTTGTGTCATTTGCTTTTTGATCCCGCTCACTTGCAAATTTGGATATTAAACTAATTAAATAGATGCGTTGATATGCTTTTCAACCGAAATCACCAAAAAATGAAATTTAAAAAATATATATTTACATGATGTTAGAATTAAGCCGACGATATATTTATATAATTATTAAGCTTCACACTATTTCACAAATACTTAAATTGGTCACAGAAGATTAATAATTATCCTTGACTTAAAAACAGTCACCACGTCAGATATTTTGTCTCCGCGGCATTTTAAAAGGACGATGGACAGAGCGGTTTTAGATAAAGCCAATACCAAAATCCTCTCCTTGAAAGATGTGAAGCCCATGTCCGCGAAGTGCTTTGCCATTCTCCGAAAGCAAATATTTTGAGAGACAAGATTAAGCTTAAAACTGTGACTCGGCCGAATAAAACGCGTTGTGAAAAATGCTGAAAAGAACATGTACACTGACAATCTTTACGTGATTGTTTATTTAGCATTAGCTTGGTACATATTTCTTATTCAAATATTAATAATATATATTATAGTCGACTCCTAATATCATGTCAATATCTAATGGCATACGACGTTTGACAAATAATCGGTAAAATAAGAAAGATTTTCCGAGAAGTTGAATACTACTTTGGGAAAATACGCTTTTTCCGATAAGACCGTAATCTCAATAATATAAATTATCTTATATTCTTATATGTAGATGACTTAAATTCATCCACCTTATAAAAGAACAAATTTGGATTTTGCGTATGGATTTTTTTTGATAAGTTTGACCAAAAGAAGTAACTACAGTTTTGTAATACTAGACTACTAAAGTAATACAAAAAATATATCGGTTTTCCGTGGATGATTTTTGCGAAATTCGTAAAAATTGGCCTAAGTCGAAATATTCGAATCTTTTAACTAACCATTTATTGATTCACAACAGTGTCGCTGATAAATCATAATAATAAGAACTGCACAATAACTTTATCGTAAGGTACCTTTATACAAATCTTTTGATCTATTTTCCAGTGAGTTTGTTGCAAACTCTTACTATCAAAATACAATCAGTTTGGCAACTGGAAATGTTTACTTTGAAATTATAATTTTATAAATCTAGTTATTATCCACCCCAAAAATCAGAATAAAGATATTTATTAGAGAAGCGTTTAATAGTATGTAGGTAGAAAATGTAGTTTAAAACTTAATTCAAATACCACAATTACTAAAACTATCAATCGGCTCAATTCATTTTCAACCTAACATTCGAACATGTATCTTATTTTTTATAAAACATATTTGTCTATTCTTGAGTAAAAGATAGTACCTATTATAAAGACATTCACATTTGTCTACATTTCACCTCTTTCAATTTTTCACATGACTAAGGTCGCGAAAAGAAGAGTTAGCTTGACCAATATAAGTCGTATAGTAGAAATTTTCTGAAATTGTATAGACCGCATAACTTCTAAAAGTTAATTGATTCCATTGCTACTAAGCCTTTTGACCTATATAATATTGACCATAGACTCTATCAAGGTGGGTATTATTGAGTTTTCTCGTTGCGTCAGCTGATAAAAGCTCTTCTCTCATCGGACTTGGCGGGCCTCAAAGTAAGGCCGGTCTCAAATTGGCCAATAAGAAAGACTCGACTCTGTCAAAGCTAATCTCGTAAGCTTTTCAAAGTAGCAAGTTCTTCTTATACAGAGCCAAAGCACGTGTGCTGTGAGAGCTTTGAGGTTTATTCAAAACAAAATTTATATTTATCTTAGATAGGTATTATGCTTGATATGTAGAAGCGCTTATGTTTATTAAGTGGAGACATCAAATAAACTTAAAAGAAAAAAACATAAAATTTCAACAGCATTAATTTTAGTTCTAATGCTTACTGCCAGCCCTTGATCGAAATAATCATGTTTACAAAAAAAAGATCGTTTCCGTTTTTCTCAAGAATTATCATTTAACTATTTTTTTCATTATTAATTCATAATACTCGTGACAAGTAAAACTGGCCTTGGTTATAGAAAAATGTTGGATAAATATTTACAATAAAATATTACATATTAAAGTAAAAAAAAATATTTAATATTACATAATAATTTGCACGTGTCAATTTACGTTGACTTTATTCTGGAAAAAGAAAGTCATAAACATGTTATACAAACTACATAAATTATACAATAAGTATAAGTTATTGAAGTTATTAAATGATATTACATGTACAGGAAAATGTTTTGTTAATGTCATATATAAAAATGATAATCATCGATTAAAATTTTCTAGCAGTATGCCTTTAGTATAATTACGGAAGCAGATTAAGTGTTAACAGCCTTGAAAATTTCAAAGCTTTTTAACCCCTCGGGAGGCGAAACATTCATACACCGAGAGCAATAAATAGTGGTGGACGCGGCTAGCACCAAACAAGGGGCCGCCGGACCTCGTGACGGAATGCTATTCCATCTTCCATCGGTCACTTGTCTAACCAAACAGACAAACATACTATCAAACACACAGACGTTTTGTCTCGCGATCCCTTAGCCGAGTTTGTATGAACACTTAGTGAGTTTTACGACCGCTGTTTTGTAATTTTTACATCGGATGTGCATAGTTTTAAACTCGGTTCATTAGCGTCTTAAAGAGGGTTTCCATTTACATACATTTAAAGGATTTCTCAGTTAATAAGCCCCAACCTAATGTATATTAAGAAGAATTAAAACAAAGATAAATTCGTATGCCCATATGTTGACTACTGTGTGGGCTTATTTGATTTCTGAGTTTTCGTCTGTTGTAAAAAATGCATCGTCATGTTAACATTTAAAAATCCTTAATCATTTTTTAAAATCTGCTTAATTTCCAGTAGCGTCACTTACAGTAACGCAACATTTAGAAGATATGGCAGATAGTATATATATATATTTCAATACTTTTGACGATAGAAATTTTGGTATCAAGCTTTCGTCAGAATTGAAAACTAACTATCTGTCGACATAGCTTTATAACATGTATATTTATTACTGTAAATCAGCTGATAAAAACATGTTTTTTATAGAGGTAAAAAGTAGAGATTCTGAAGTCTGAACGTTTTAAATATACATACATAAAATCTAGTCTCGGGATATTCTCGCGCTCAAAGCTTGTAGTTTTGTAATAATTTTAATGATTTTCTTAACGAATATTTCTATAGATGAACTCTGTCGGTTACACAAAAGTCACGAAAACTTATTTTTGAGTTAAATAAAGCAAAATATGACAATATCGTATTGTAAATACTTATATTGCTTTTTACTACACATCATTTGAGGGATTCGTTTGATTTTGCTAATGAAACCTTTTCATCAGATTTTTTAAAGTTATTGCAAACAAGTATGTTCAATGATCATACATTATTTTATTAAATAGTTGGAAGATTTTAGAAGTTTCTAACCTTTTTTTGCTTTCCGGTTTTAAATAAAAAGAGATTTTCAAACATTTATGCATTAAGTTAATCAAATCTTCATTATAATTATATTTTTTCAGTTTTAAGTCTTGGAGTGCTTAAATTAAATGTCCCGGTTGTCTCGAAAAAGAATCTCTAATACTAAAATGAGTGATCGTAGAGTAATTTGAATTATATTGGAGATGTGAGATTATGTTAAGAGATAGAGGAGTAAGCTACCTGTTGCTTTACTGTTCTCGAAGAAACGATTAAACTGGCTAAAAACAAATAATCAATGAACAGACAACTACAACTATTTTTATTTGGTCTTGATCCGGGTTGTGAGTCTGTGGTGCATTGTTCAAGGTCGTTGGCTTCCGTGACGGACCTCATGGGCTCAAATCCCTGTACAAACAAGATTTTCAATCGGTTTTTGTTTAAATGCACTCACTAGTACTGTCCTAGTCAGCCTCATTCTATCTCGACTCTCTTCGAAAAACATAAGTTGAACAATAAGCAAATCTTGTAGAAAATCTTTTTTAAAATGCCTCAATTCTTCTTCTTTGGCTATATTCACTCCCTATGCGGGGAACATGGCCTACCATATTCCTTAATACTGTGGATTTTGGGCGTACGACGTATTTTACGGAAAATACTTCAATTAAGAGGTCATATGTCCCGAGAGCGGACATGATCTTATAAAAAATACTTTCATTAGATAAATCACGCGAAAAAGCATGATTTGTATCGCACCACTCAACAATAATAAAGTCGCACAGGTCATCTAATTAGATATTGGAGGTTCTGCAGTGCTTTAGCTCTAATTACTTTCAAGAAAGTGAACGAATAAAATGCTGCATAGCTCAAATTTATTAAATTGTATCTGTCAAATGCGAAGGATTTAACCCTTCAAGAGCGACATAGGACTTCTGAGAAGGAAGACGTGTTGTGAAATCAATCAGTCGCGGACCTTCCCGCTCACAATAATATTCGGGCCAAGCGGGCTCTTAGAGTACGTTATACTTCCTTTGTGACATGCGTGACTAATACCCCCTAGCTTGAACAGTGATGAACTAAGGAAATTTCAAATATTATATATAGCAATATTTTTTTAATGAATAACTATGATTTTTTCAACTATATTCCCCATAAATGTAGATCATATTGACTTATAATGGAATATTTAAAATAAATTTATTATTCATTCACTCAACTCACAATCCCCTAAGGATAAAAAAAATGGGAATTGATCAGGAAAAGTAGGAAACTAATTTTAAAAGTCGGGCAGAAAGAAGTGAATTTAAAAATCGTATACATTCATGTTTTCGAAAACAAATCGATACATTTATTTTTAAATTATTTCATGAAATGGTCCAAACTGAAGCTCACTTGATCTCGTAAGCTCCGCTACTAGATCCAAAGATTTTTACACTCAGCTACAGGCTTGACTTTTGACAAGTCTTATATTTAAAGGTATTTTACTTAATAGTCAGTCGGGCCTGTGGCGCAGTTGTCAACGTCATTGACTACCGTGACGGATCCTACGGGTTCAAGGTCCAGTACGAACAGCATATTTTCAAGTTTGTGAAGTCTTTTTCCTCCCACCTTTCTAATCTAAAAATAACATTATTATGAGAGTGATTTTTAAACCACTAGTATTGTCTTATCTTCTCTTTAGACATCCTTGTCAAAAATTTGAACACGATTAATGTTTTTACGCTACAGAATACACTATAGAGAATATGCTACATATACCGCTTTGGTCTAGTTGGTAAGAGCTTGCTCTACCGATCAGGTGGGTCCGGGTACAATTTCTAGTAAGGTCAATGTCAAATTGGAAATCTTCAATTTTAATTTGAGATCTAAGACATGGGTGTCTGTGAAGTCAATTCTTCTTAAGTTAATTTCATGTGAATTTCAAAAAAAATCTCATCGAGTATATCTCGTATGATCTTTCCACTTCAAAATATTTGACGCATTGGCGTAATGTAATGTCAAATATTTTTTTTATAAAAAAAAATTTAAAAAAAAATATAACATTGGGTTATTAAAATGAATCTTAAAAGGAATCATGTTCTATCCTTATTCACCTATCCTTTCTTTCTTAGAAAAAGATAAATTGACCAACTAAGTAACACGTAGTTCTCCTAGAATAAACTTCTATAGAGAGACCATATGCTTGACATTGGAAGCTGATATGGTTTTAAAAATAATACAAAATGAAAACATACTTTTGTGACAATTAGGAAAACATACACTAGGTCAGATTTTACTTCTTAATGGCTGAAGTTTTTGCATTCGGTCCTGTATTGACAAGTGACGACACACTCGGTGTCCGTCCCCCGGAATTTTAATTCGGCTACCGTGCGGCAAAGACTGAAACAATATTTTTTCAATTCCCACCAGAAGCTGGCATTTGGGCCTTTAGCGTCATCCAGGGCGTTTTTTTAAGCCGCACAGGACGAATGATGGCATATCTACCTCGATCCTGTCAAATAGCTACATTCGCCAAAAGAATGTTAAATAAATGTTACGTTTAATCGAAAACGTTTATTTCCCCTTTTAACCAAATTCACACAAAGGCACGGGAATTAATTTGCTGGCAACCTGTGAGAAGCAGATCAAAAGCATTCCATGCACAGTATTTATCATTGAATTTTTTACTAAGCCCATTTAATTGGTAAATAACGTGACTTATTTTTCATTAAATTAATAACACTCAACATATTATATGTCATAGGAATGCTTTGAGAAAATATTCCTTCGATCATTATGTTTTGTATGAAAAATGGAAATCTGCTTACAGTCTCAATTATACAAATATTTATGGTCGTCAAGTGAATGACCAAAATCCGAAACACATTTGATAGAAAATCACTAACATTTCATCAAAAGCACCCCAGGTATACGGATAAAAAAATTACATTATCACTAGATTTTTTGTGCGCACACATCTCTGCGCATGCGCAGTCAGAGAGAGTGTTTTGTGAGCAAGCTGCGTTACAGATAGATAGATAAATCATTAAAACTATATACAATGTTGCAAAGAGATAAATTGGTAAATGGTAAATTCAAAAAAATGTTTTGTTGATACTAAACGACACATTCATTTATATGTACATAAAGTAGAAAGTACCTTTATAATTTAAAATCTACTTTAAGTGATATTCTACAACATTTTCTTAATACCTTATTTGTTTAGTTCTTTCTGGATACGATTTGAAGATTATGTGGCTTGAATGTTTTATATATATATTTTATATACATATATGTAGTTTTAAATATTGCAAAAAAAGCTCATATAATAACAGCGGTACACTGTGTAGTAAAACTTACTTATGATAATAAATATGCATTGTCTTATTCTTATCCATATCTCACACATTAACAACTCGTACTTCTTACACTTTGTTCAGAATAAAATACTGCGTTTAAGAATATCCTGGAAGAGCTTTCAAAAGCTTTTAAGGTAAGTAACATTTAATTAGGCATTGCGGTATTTCAAAGAAAATTTCACAAGAATTGTACTTGCCAAAGGAGTTTTCATTTAAGCCGCTGTAAAGAGACATATTTTATATCAAGGGTTACCGAAGTAAGAACCGCGGACGCGAAGTAAAAATAGCTCTCAATCTGTTACCTGTAAGAAAAATTAATTCAAAGCATCTTTATATTAAATCTTAAAAGTACATATTGGGAGAATATTGGCTTAAGAAAAATTATAATAAACTTTGTTTTAAGTTTAACAATCGTTCGTGTAATAAATTGTAGAAGTAGCCTTTTTCAAGTATGTTAGATATTATCAAACCTAGTGAATATGTCATTGGTTTGAAGTTATAAATTGTCGCGTATCCTGATTCCATTTAATGCGATACCAACTAGTACTACGGAAGAACTAAGTAAAGAGTTGATAGGTTAAGTACTGTGAATAAAAGTGTGCAAATATGAAAAAAACCTTACATGTAAGTGTGAAGATATACTCAAAAGATATTATGCAATTACACCCATAAGTTAAATGAAAATTATATATACTCATAAGTCATAAGCACATCATATTGTTTTCAGTTGTTGGTTAGAGTTTTTTTTTTGTCGACTGTTCCAGTGCCCAGGACGCGTGAAACGCGTCCACGCATACTTTGTAGCGTTGTCCTCGACGCGGCTCACGCGTTTGCTGTATCTCCGCGGGGCACCGCGCCAATGTTTGCGAAAAATATTAGACAGGGAATAGGTTAGTATGTTTGTAACCCGGTCACTGTTGGGCTGATTATTTCATAGAATCTTGCTAATATTTTTCAGGTATACTATATTGTGTTCGCTGTCAAGATTCACTCGGTGGAAAGCCATATCATACAACCATAAAACACTTTTTCGTACTAATTTATTTAACATGATCTGAATCGGTTTTGCTCATCACAAGCATTTTTAACTAAATTTACTATAACAATAAGCTATTTGTTATAGTATGAATATAAATGTAGATTATCACTTGAAAATACTCGTGATGTACAAAACCGGTCTTGGTCATATTAAAAAAATGTGAAATTAGTAAGAAAGAGTGTTTTATTTTCTGAATATAATATTTTATTACTTGATATTAAAAAATTTTAAGCAGTCAGACACACAAGAATTATCCAAATAAATTGTTTGACATAAAAGAACCATTCATCAAAATCAGAAATTTATATCATTTTACCGACATGGAAATTGAGATCCGAGATAGTTTTTACATAAAACTTGTAAAATACATGCACTTCAGGACTAGGCTTAAAAAAATATCTAATGCCCCGCAGTAGAAAACTTTTGAAAGCTCTTCAAGTTGTACCTGAATAAATATCTCTCGCCTTTATTCATGGCTGGTTTGACCCGCGACGTTCAAAAAGCATTCGTTTTCCGTCCTCTAAATACTACAAAGAGAAACACAAGTATTTTATGACACTTTGTCTTTGTTTCCTGAAAACACACCCGAGAATTGTCGAATTTTATTACTATCTCCATCGTTATCGTTATTATAATAGACACCACTATTGTGCGCAGTTTTGGGCATTTGACAACGAAGGTTTTTTATTTGAATATAAACTGATTTGTTAATTTCAATGCTTTCGTATGTTTATGTGATATAAATCTCAATCATCTGTCAGTGATAAGAAAAAGTATTGAACTATTTAAAAAAGACTGGAAAAGAACGATTAAACAAATTTTGATGGTCATGAAGATCTAAAATTTGTTACGATGCTTTGTTAACTAAGTGTTTATCGAAAACTTACATGAAATATTTATATCTTCAATGGATCTATCGATAACTTTTGGCAAATTCATTTTTCAAATCTTAAATTAAATAACATAATAGTCCACTGGTTGTGTTACGAATTGTAAATCATATGTCGCCTCTTTAAAAAGCATCTTCAGACAATTTATCGCAAGACTATTTATTAATGTACTGAACATTTATTCTAATTTGTAGCTTAAAAATTGTAAAGTGTAGGTTGGATTTCTATCTTTCTCATTGGATAAATAGAAAAAAAACTATATTAGTATTAAATACAATAACACTTGTAATTAGAAGAATAACAAAATCATTTATTTTTTTTAATTTGAAATATGACATCGTTTTAACCGTTTTGGGAAAAAAGTGAAAATATTAAACATTGAATCATGAAAGTAAAATTAATTTATTATGTAATGGTAAAAACTCTTACTCATTTTTAAATAAATATATTATGTGTCGCTACGTACTTGAAATAATGAATGAACCACAAACTTTGGCGGCCGCTGCTCTAAAGTATTAAACTTCTAATCGAAAAATATCTGTCTTCCATTGAATATTATCACGTGTACAATTATTTGTATGAAAGTATTTATCGTGGTGGTATTACTTACGTTCGTAATGTAAATACTAAGCAGGTAGATATCTTTCTGTGCAATCATTTCAACAGATGGTATTCCGTCGTTAAAAATTGGTTTACTTAGCGTAAAATGTCCACAGGACGTGTTCCTTTGCGTAAAATACAAAACAAACATAAAATAACTATTTTACAGCGTGAAGAGTGAACGTTTAGTTTAGTTGAAATATTTTTCAACTCTACGGAGTGAGAGACAATTTATTTTATAACGACACGTTTGTTTTCCTCAGTTTGCTCTGTTTAAATAATAAAATTTGTGAAACCAGTTTTACAAAAGACAATGTAGTAATATTCTTAAGAGCGACATAATTAAGTGCAAAATTCGTCACGATGTTAAGATTAAATAAATTTAAATATTTTTCTTAATCTATCATTAAACGACTTGTTTGGATATATGATAAGAATGTTAAGCATTATAAAATCATTTATGCTAATCTCGTGTTTTTCAGTTGGTTTATTTTAATTAATATTTATTATTTTAATGCTTTATATATAACTTTTCTTTACTCAAATTTTATTTTATTAAAACATATATAATATTTTTGTATACTAAAATGCCATGTTTGTGTCTGTGAAACGTTGTTCAAAAGAACATCGCTTATTTTCAAAAGAACATATAAAACACTATTTTCCAAAATTACTAACATATTTCTAATTACCGTTAATTTGATATTACCGAAATCGATTTTTCTAATATCGGACCTTTATTGTTTATTTTGTATATTTAAAATATCTTGTTTGTAATGTATTATATATTAAACAGGTAACCGAATTTACGAATTTTAGAATCGCAGTACGGACAAAGTTTATTATTCAATCGATTTATGGGTTTCTGTTCAAAGGCATAGGTGTCTGCGATGTCTAAAGTTCCATCCCACTGCCTATCAGATTCTTAAAAATGACGCATAGTGCAAGAGTGAACATTTTACTAATCCTGTCTTTAGGCTTATCCTTATATCTCTAAAAAGAGAGTTTGAGCAACTGAGTAGCAACAACAGTCTTCCAAGAAAAAAAACACCTGTTGATATAAGCGCTAAAAAGTTTACATGGTTGAAAAAAGGCTTATTATAAAAATATTTTCATTCCTGAAATGAATGTTCAGTTTATCAAATACTGATTAATTTAAAATAAAAGGACAGTACTGGAATGAATGTCGAAGGAATGGGTGTTTGTAATGTCTAAAATTCCTTCAAATCCTTCCCGATCCTTTATTAACAAGGCGTAGTGAGAGGTATTAGTTAACCACTAGTCCTGTCCTGGCCTTATCCTTCTTTCTCTGCTTACTCTCTTTGAAAAAGACAGGTTGAGCGACTGAGAAACAAACAGTTCTCGTGGAAAAACTTATGTTGAGAATTTTGAGATACTTCCATTAGGAGACCATATTCTCCACAAAGGGAGCGGACATGGACTAAAAAATATTGCGTTAATAAAAATAGGTTTTTTTGGTAATATTAGTTCACAGTCTTAATTTTTTACTAATACCAAAAGCTTAAATTCCATCTATATAAATAAATCATAAAAACCACGTTACCTCACCCCTAACGCGATGGTTCTGTTTTACTTTGTTTTTTTTTTCTTATTTTTTGTCTATAAATCATCAACGACGAAAAAACCGTCAAATTGACTTTTTCTATAAACTTATATTATCAGAAGTCCTGATCGTATCACATTTCACAGTTTCTCTGGTTACCGCCTGTCATCGATGGGTTATCTTAAAAAGGTTGAATAAACATCAAAAACAATATGATCCGTTACCCATATAAAAAATAGTGAAAAAGGTTTAATTAGGCTTCTTTATAGCGTGTATTTGATACGTTGTAGTTAAAAAATGCGAAAAATTTCAAATATTTTATTTTAACAGAAAAAATATGTGTGTTTGATTACTTATATAAACAGCCGAATATATTTTGAGCTGAGTAAAATTTTCGTAAGCTCATTTCAATAGCTTTATTCAGTTTGCCAGAGGCGAGGCTTACTAAAAAATGAGCTTATTGTTAATTTTATTTGAAAAATAAGCTACCAACAAATCTATTGAAAATACGATACAAAATATCTTAATTATCAATTGTATTATGATAAAAATCCTCTTCTTTATTTTAATTTCTACAATAATTAACTAAATTAACCTTTTTTATTTTCTTTGGACTGCATAATCAAAAAATATTATATTGGCCGAAATTCAAATGTTTTTGTCTTCACTTCAGCATTAAAGAATGATCGTGATTTTTGTTTTAAATACAATAATAAAGTTTTCATGTTAAACAAAACAATCAAAGGCGAATGTTAAGTTATATGACATAAACTCTCTGGAGGTAAAACATTCCTAAAATATATGTATCGGCTTACATTACAAGACATTTTAAGTATAGTGCAAGAAAATTATTTGACAGCGAATCCTTCATATTTGCCACAGACGTCGAGAGAGATGAGTTCCCTATACAACATCACGAAGTGGCTCTTCGCTCTATGAGATCACGACTGGTCGACAATGTCTGCCAGACCATTTGCTCGCCATTCGAACAAAGTTTTTATTTTTATTGCAACAAGTCGTCAATGCAAGAATGAGAAACTTTGCGGAAAATGCATTTATTATTTGTAGCTGACATTTGAAAAGAGAAGGCTCATCATGCAAAACAAAAGCAGCTACAATAAATTGTTGAACATGACACATAAAATTCTGATTAAAATATGGAATAGAAAACAGTTTCCATGTTCGATTAAAATTTATGAATGTGGTTTGATATCCAAAATATATAAATAAGATATCCGGAAATAAATACGATAGTTTTCATAGTACAAATGTTGACAAATCAATAAAAACGTTTGTTTATAGAAAACTTCTGAAAAAAGTAGTGAGTGCTATCTTGCGATTTTAATATACGTTATTTAATTTAAATTCCGAGTGATAACTGCGGCGTTTGCAATACAGAACTATGTAAACTGCCGTTTTTGTTACAAAATTAATTTTAATTCATTAAAAATGTAAATGTTAGAATCTTAAAAATAATACTTGCGTAATTGCCAGCTCTACACAATGACACGTTCAAGTAATTTTCAACAAAACTTTGGGTCTGCCGTCATTGTTTTTAAATCCGTCAAATACAAAAGAATAAATTATTTCTATATCAATGAGATATGCTTGATTTTGCAGCTAGTATAACAACTGACAAGTTCACCGAGTTGTGATCTGAAGTGAAGAATGCTGATGCCACCAGGTATCTATTTAACATTGTATGTAACATTGTTCAGCAATATTGGTTTCATGTATCGATATATTTAACATATTCAAGGTGGAGGTCAGAGAAACATTGTTTTTAAAGTTTTTTATAACAATTTCGTTGAAAATGCTTAATAAAATACTTTACCGAGTCACATTTGTTAAAGTAAATAATTATAATAAAACGTTTTATGAATATATTTAAAAATAAAACACTTTTAGAATAATTCCACCGTTTGTATTACTAACCAAGACCAGTGTATTAACTGATTAAATAATAAACAGGTTAATTTATAGAACCGTAGGTTAAATAAATGTTTTATATTTTATCAATTAATAATGATCACCATAAGCGAAAACGGTTCAGACCCTATAAAAAATAATATGAAATTAGTACGTAAAAGTTTATTTTCAAACAAAAATTTACCTTTAAAGTCAGTTATTTAAAAAAAAAAAAATATATTATTGAGACGGTAAGGTCTTGAAATTTAAAGAAAAAATAGCAAATTACTTTGATGTTTGAAACGATCCCAAAAAAGACAAGCTATTATTAAATCACTTTTACTAATCGCGCATTTTTAAATGGGACTTAATTAAACTTACAGTAGTTTTTAACGAAATTGGTCCTGACTAATCATTTTTAATTGATTAATATTTTGAGCGATACAATTACTCAAAATAATTCGAATAAACGTGAAAAGATACAAAAGTATTTTTAAATATTTTATTTGTATATTTTATTTTTATATATTTTTGTATATTTTTAAGTAAAAAAAAACAATATTTTTTGCAATTGTTTTATTATGAAAAGTTTTGGAACAGTTGTTTCAAAAGCGCCCGTCACATTGATGCAATATGCTTTGGAATTCAGGAAAGGAATATTCTTCGAAGCAACGTTAATATATTTAAAGTAAGTTGATGTGCGAATTGTACAAAATCAATTTTGACTTTCCCGCAACAAAATGAAAGATGAGTTTCTAACGTCACTGTGTTAAATGGATTTACCGTCGCTTATTATGTAGCTTTGTCTTAATAAAGGTTTAAAATAAGTATTAGTTCTTAAGTATATATAGTAATTAACCTTTTACGGAACCACGCATTCAATCCACATGTAATTACAAAAACATAGTGCAATTGGAAAATTATGCATTTTTCGTTATTTTTCAATTATTCATTAAACATAAAAATCTATTTTTCTACATGGTAAAAGTTCCATGCGAAAAAATCGTGCAAAAAGTGTACATAGAGAAACTTATGATGTGTTTCATTACACTGGACCGTGCAATTTCGAAACCATGTAAAAATAAACTTTGAAAAATGAGAATTGGGCGTATTACGCAAGTACCACCAAATACAAGTATGCAATTTTTTATCTTCTAAAACAGTGCTACTCAAATACTGATGCACATTTAAAAATTAAATAAATAGTTACATATGTTTATAAAATAAATTTATTTTATTTCCATGATGAAGTTGGTCCCCAGGCAACACTGAAAAATTTACATTTGTCCGCACCCCGAAAAGGTTTGAGAAGAACAATATCAACAAAAATGTCGGATGAAAAAGAAGACAGAAAAAGTTTACTATTTATGTTCTAGGAATATACACTTATAGTGCTGTACAGGTGAAATGATTTGTTTCTGGTCCAAGTAAGATCGGTCATAAATATTAACATGAAATTCTCAAAAGATAATGAATTTTCTATGAAATTTAAAAAATAACCAAGTTACAATATAAAATATGGACAAACGTTTTTTTCCATAAAATTGAAGAAGCAGAATAGTTCCCATTAACTTAGTTATCAGCTGATAGCTGATAGTACATGTAGTACACGCATTCATTTTTGTAGTAAAGATAGAGCATGCATAATTCAGTATCGCGAAATAATAAAACATTTTACCCAGTACTTAAATAGAGGCAATAAACCTATTGAGGCTCATGAATACAAATTGCTATTTGATACATAAACAAAATTGAAAAAGCACAATTAATTTTGGCACATAAAAAGCTTCGTAAAAGTTTAATGACAGTTTTATGCCATATTTATTTTAGTCGAACAGAAATATGCATTCCAGCATTTATTATTACATCGGGTATAAATATGAAAAGTCGATTTCATATGAAATGTGGCACCTAATTAAATGTATAGCCTAGGGGTGGGGAACCTTTTTTCTCTAAAGGCCGCATTCATTTTTCTGATTCGACATAAGCCCGCAGTAAACATTGACCAGAGAATCTTTGGCCGGAAAAAAATTCATACCAATTTCTAAATCGTAGGACCTTTTTTTTTAGGTTTTTCAAGGATTTTCAAATCAAAATGTGCAGAATTTCAGAATAGGCCAGAAGGCCGCACCAGGGTAGCCGAAAGGCCACAGGTTCCCCACGCCTGGTATAGCCTGTCTACAAAATATTTCGATAAGAATGATAAGTAAGAAAAAATGAATTATTGCCAATTTTTTAAATTGTTTTAAATACTTATGTACATTTATTATAATAATAACGTTATATGAAGTTTTCCCACTTAGTTTCAGCTCTAGGGTGCAAGGCTTGAATACATGTCACGAGAACCAATAAAAATAAATAATATATAGATATCGTACTCAATATTCTGTTTTTTATCATAAACTAGTCGTTACCAATAACGTAAATATATAACTGATTTGAACCAAATTAATATAATTCAAAAGTATAAATTCTTTCTAGCCAGTCATACTCTAGCCCTGTTCTTATGTTGTCATTCTTTTAGAAAAAGTTAATTTAAGCGAGTAATTAACAAGGAAATCTAGTTGAAAAACACTAATGTTGAGAGTTCATATTGGCAGCAAAGATTGCAACAAAAAAAAAAACTTTTTGTTAAAATGGAGGAACTCATGGTGTTAATTCTTCATTTCCGTCTTGGAAATGCAAAACTGTTACATATTATATTATATATAATTTTCAATAATGGCTATTTGCATGTCACGCATGTCATTCATCCGTCCGTACTAAGCGAGTTCAAGAAGTTGTTTAAAAAAGCAAAAAAGTATTGCTAAGTGTCCTTTGAATAATTTCCTTTGGTTATATATTTTTTAAATATATAATGATATCATGAACTTGACTGACGAAAAGATGTAAGGATCACGATATTTCACAGTTGAAATATAAAACACAATATTATAACATTTCTAGATAGCGTCTTGAAGGTACTAAATATATAATACTTTCATGTATATATTTATCAATAGTTAAAATGTAATAAAAATAATAAAAGATTTTTAGTACTTTTTCCACATCAAATTTATTTGATCAGGACCGGTTTCACTCATCGCGAGCATTATCAACTAATCACATTATCATCAGTTGATAATGCTCGCGATGATTGAAACCGGTCCTGATAAAATAAATTTTATGTGGAAAAAGTACTAAAAATCTTTTGTTATTTTTATTATAATACCATTCCACCAAGTATTGACAGTGAACACCTTAAAAGTAATAATTAATGTTAAATTTATAAGTAAACTAAAAATTTATATCTATTAAAAAATATAATCAACCACTCCCAAAAAAATGTTTTTTTTAATCCGTGTCCGCTCAGTCTGTAGCATATAGCCTCCTAATGGAGGAATCTTAACAAATATTTTTTCTACGAGAACTGTTTGTTACTCAGTTGCCTACCTCACTTTTTTCAAGAGAGTATGTATATAAGGATAGAACTAGGTCAAGACTTTCAGTAAGCCAGTTGCTCTTGCCATGCCTGTTTTTAGGATATGTTGGGTAGAAGGAAATTCAATGCATCCATACCTTTGGACAAAAATACATATATCAAATGAAAATTAATTTATAATAACTGTTCGTACTGTGATTATTATATATTTTACAATACTTATTTATCTAACGACGTTGGTCCTGTAACTGACTGTTGAAATGCCGATGTAGGAGTGTAAATGGTCTAAGTTGCTAACGCTAACAAAAATACAAAGAATTTTTATTATACAAAATAAGGTAGATGTGAAAATATAAAAAAAAAATATTATTTGATTAAACATTAAAATTGATATTTTTTTTAGAATTTGTGACATCTGTTTCGATTCCTTAAGATGCATTCTCAAACAGAATATTACAAAGAAACTAAAAATTGCTTGTAATTCTTAAGTTATAAATTACAAAACGAAGCGCGTAACTTCGTTTTCCACTAGTCGTACGGAGGGAATAAAATACCAAAAATGATAACAATTTAAGGTATGGTAAATCCCAATTAATGTGTAGTAATTAATGGATAATTAGTATATACTATTAATGTTTGTACCTTACTCTCTCTCTCTCTTTGCGTTCGGTTGAAAAGGAAAAAAACCCCGACCTTCACTTTGTGATTTATAACATAATCATTTTTAATTTATTTACAATTCTTGCGATATTCTTTTTGATGATTCTTTCTAAAGAGACAAAACATGTGCCACACTACATTTCGATTAAGAAAGTTACACCCAAATCTATCACACATATTTTATTAATTGATTGATTTTATCTCATCAAATTCAAATTCCATAAAAAATATTATAATTTCTCGTTTTTTTCATAATGTATATACTGAAAAAAATATAATAAATATAACTTTAAAACTTTGGTAGTTTCGATTTATTCCATCATTATTATATTATATTATACATAATTGTTTCCGGCAGTTGAATAAAGCAACTTCAATATGTTAAGCAGCCATTTGTTATACGGATGAGTTGATGCAAATAACACGATGTATAATATCTCGCACTTTTTTGCTTGTTTATACCTGTTGCCATAAAAAAATAGCAATAAACCATGATCATTTCACTGAAAAGTATTTTATAAGGACATTTTAATTTACTTTATAGTGGTCAACCACAAATTAAGTATTAAAATATTTTTTAAAAATATATTCTCCACCTTTCATATAGATCTAATTTAGTCAGTTAATATTTATAACTAGTTTATACTCTTCTATATATTGTGAAATTCATTTTGTCACACTTATGAAGAAAAACAAAGCATACTAACGTGTCCATGTATGCCTCTGCCAGTGCCGGGTGTTACTTTGAAGCTTGCTTATGTTTAGTTAATTTTTACACATTAAAATTAAATTTTAATTTATAAGTTCTTATACATTATAGATGTTATCTTGTTAAGTTTTACGGTCACACATGTCAAAGAAAGGAGCTATAATTAGTCATAGCACCAGAATTCACTGGGCCAAAAATTATCATATTCCTATGGTGGTCGTTATAAAAAAATATGCGACAAATGCAGTGTAGGGGAGCCTGCGGCCTTTTGACTACTCTTATGCGACCTTTTGACTTGATTGAAATATTCGTTTTGTTAAAAAAAACTATACACAAGCCTTTGGAAAAAGAGCGGTATTAACCCATTATATGTCCGACAATCGAAAAAAAATGACGGGGGTGTCAACGTTTTCCGTACTACGGTATTATGTTGATTCAAATAAATGCATGTAGCCTTTATAAATGAAAAGGTTCCCCACCCCTGGACTATTAAAATATTAAATGGATTATTCGCAATATTCACTTACGAGCAGGTTAATATTTTTTTTTTACTATTTTTCTGATGATGTATTTTATGCGGTCAAGAGTGTGCGATCTAAATACGATAATTTGAATTTATGCTACGTTGTTTTTTGTCATTAAAACCTAACTAGATAGTTTTAATACAGTGCTTTTTTTTGAAAAAAAAGGTGCCGGAACGCACTTTTTTCGAGCATTTTCTAAAAAGGTATATTATTTATTATATATTCGAATATCATTTTGATAGAATTAATGACGGCTTTTCATATAATGCATAGAAAATAAAATAAAATATACATATTTTAAAATAGAAAAAATAAAATTAAACATTTATTAAAATTTCGAGAAACAAAGGTGCCGGAACGCCGGTCCGCCGTAAAAAACAGGGTAAAAAAAGCCCTGGTTTTAAATATTATTTTAACGGTACAACTGCGACGAGCAGTTACATGCCCCCATAAACCGCAAGATTAATGATGAAGGTTTGCAGAGACATGTTCGGTGAAATTAATTTATGACCTCTTTGTCTAGTATTATTCTTAACGCGTCCCTCACACATTTGAAATGCCTGTAAATCCATACAACAAATAAATTTCGTTAACCATATAATACATATCAAGCTAATTCGCCAATGATATGCGATAAGTTTGGCCAAGGTATAGCCACTAAAGATAGAAATAGTGAATAACGTAGAAGCCAGACAACCAAAGATGTGGGTACATGGTTGCTGAATTATTATTTGAATTTAGCTTAAAACCGAGAATCGTGAATTTGGTGCGACAATGTTAATTTGCAATCAATCGAATAATAATTGCAGCGGAACAAGTATGGCCAAGCACGAGTTCATACGTCCAATGCAATTATAACCGACCGGCCTATTGTTGTCGGTCGATTTTGTATACCAGGTATTATGCATAATATGGCTTACACCTATATTGATTACTGCCATCATATTATCATTGTGATTTATAGATATATCAGAGATGAATTTAATTTAACCGTTGTCTGCTTCATTAAATTACATTTAAAAAGGAGATGGTCTTAATAAAAAGTTCAATAATATAAGTGAAAAAGAGTTGTTTTGTACAACGTAAATTTACATTGTACAAAACAACTCTTTTTCACTTATATTATTGAACTTTTAATTAAGATCATTTCCTTTTTAAATGTAATTTAATGAAGCAGACAACGGTTAAATTAAATTCATAGAGTATAAAAGCTTGTGTTAGATTTCATGTTTGAGGTTGCGTTGATTAAAATAAACGTTTTATACATTTTTTTCATAAATACTAAATGACAATGTTACTTTCAACTTATTTTTTAAACAGTATAACAAATTAGACATTTTATATATTTTTTAACAGTACTGAAAAAATCATATCAATAAAACTCAAAATTAGACCGTGGGCAGTTATTTACAAAACAATTCATTCGCCTTTTAATGCAACCCATTTTAAGTTAAACACAATAATATATGTAATAATAATCTCTTCGGAGGATGCCTAGCAAATTATTGTTTGTAAATTAATTTGAGTTAGAGTAATAAGTGACGTGATATTATGATTTAATTGCATAACTAGTAGTACAATACTAATGTATACTAATAAGTATAGCAGCTATAGGCAACCATTAGAATAATTTTAGTAATAGCTGACTTTTGTACAAATTTAAGCATGCGGCGGAAGAGTAAAACGATACAAATTATAAACATAATAATATTTATTTACTTATAAATGAAATAACACATGTAGTTTGTTATTATATGTTTTCAATTTTAAAATATCATTGGATAAGTTTAGCAGTTTATACTTGCAGTAATATCTATTATCGATTGTCTATTAAATATTATTTTTTTTTAGCAATTTTCAACGTTTGTGTATCTGTATTTATGCATGTGAATATTTTAAGAAAATAATAAAAAAAACCACGAAGAAAAGACATACAATATGTATCATTCAAAGACGTCCGTTTATAGTCAGTAACTTAAGTTGTTCCAAATCTCACATTTAACAAAATAATCTATTGCTAGAATTAGCAGTCGATTTCTACTAATCGACAAACCTTCAATCTGTCAAAAATGTAACGTATCGCCACTCTAGTGAATATAAATTAACCTCATTTAAAAAACAATATTATGTATTTCAACAGCAGATGTAAACATAATTTTGATCACAATAAATTAAATATGGAAACACTTACTTCGTTACAAGTAATTTGTTATTCCACATTATTAAATAGTGACGTGTGTTTCGCCCCTTTAAGAAACATCTTCAGAACTAAATAAAGAATTTATCATATTAAATTTTCCCATTGAAAATATGAAAGTAATTATTTCGTATTGACGAGAAAAAACAACATCATTGTTTAGCAATTTTTAACTGTTAGGTAAAACCATAATTACTTCTTTTAATAATTAATAGTGCCTTTTGCATGTCCACCAGATATGTATTGTTTAGTTTTCAAAACAGTTATAAGCGATACACATGTTTGACGTATGGGAAAATTGACGATTTCTGCAGTCATAGAAATTCGCAAGTATACATTCACACTTGAGTGAGCGCCTGCCTATTGAGAGACATGTGAAGCCCAACACTCCCCGGCCCCAGCGCGAGTGAGAGAAACGTTTGATGATCATTTGAGTTAAATCAGACATTACCGGCTGCTATAATTAATTTGATTATGAATTAATTTATCGCATCAGCTGATAACCGAACGCCTGCCGTTATTATATTTGCGGTTTTCGCCCGTTTCGAAATCATCCTGAGGAATTTATCTGATAAGGGTTGTTGGTATATGAAAATACGGAATAGCGGGTGGGGTGATGAAAACAATAAACAAGTAATTACTCGTAAATAAAGATAATTGAAGGTATTATTAATTTAATAAACTCTTATCAAGCATAATAAACCAATGATCAGAATAATTTATTTATTTGCACACATATATTTTAATATCTACAATTCAATACACATATGTTTAAGTTTAAAAATCTAATAAAGAGAGTATGAAATGATCTTTAAATAATAATTTTAGGTAGGGTATTCAATCACGGATCGTTTTTATGATCCCGGGATTTCGGGATTCACAATTTTTCGGACCCCGTAATCCCAGGATTGATTATTCACTAGAGTTTTGGGATTCACAATTATCTAGGATGTGAGTTTACGATATCCCTGGTAAAAAATGTATTTTTTTAAATAATCTACAAAAGAAGGTGAAACATCTTTTTTTAGGTCGCTGGTGGATCTCAAAAAGTTTTGTTCGCTGGCCAATTTTAAAATCTTGGAAATTTACGGATTTACCAAAATTAAAAAATATTTGTGTTTTCTTTTGTTTTAGCCCATTTCGGGATCACAGAATTTAACACGTGTTTTATTTAATTTAATATTACTTTATTATGTTTAATAATTTGGTCCGGCCCTTGACTCGTAGACAGAATGATAACTTGGCCCCAGACCTAGGAAAGGTTGCCAATGCCTAGTATATATCAATGATAGTACTGGCATGATATACCAATTAATAAAATATTGTTAAAAATAGTTCTTCATTTTCCATCTGAAATTTAAGCAAACCGCCAATACTACAAGGTTTTAAGTGAAATTTGTATGAAGACACAGGTGATTCAAAAAACTGACTTACGCTTTTTAAATTAAAATAAAACGAATTCTATGGAAGATATCTAATGTGATCATTATTATTGGAAAAAATATATATAAAAAAATGTAGGATAAATAGGAAAAGAAGTTTTTTTTTTCGTATTTTGTATTTGATATCATGTAATAATAACGCACTGTAAGAATATAAAACATCATAATGGTAAAAAATAACACCATTGTGTTGAAGAATAAAAATATTTTATCAAAATCAAATAATTGAAGAAAAAAAAGGAATAAAATTATCAAAATATAAAAAATATTTTTCAACCTATGTACATTCATAAAAGTTTTTTCACTAACGACCCGGGTTTCGCTTTTCGGCATCTTCAGGAATACAAGTTGAAACCTCAGATATCTTGCGACGCGCACCTAAAACTACGACTCATTGGAAATTTAAGCAAAATTTCGACTTCATATCAATACAGCATCTAGATAATGCTACGCTTAATACTGCCTCATTATTACTTTAGTTTGGTCAAAAGTCGACACTTAGAACCTTGTAGTACTCAGCTCGCGATTTGTCTACATTACTATCGACATACAACAAAAATGTTTCTATCGGTTTTTTTTGTTGCATAGATAAGTTATTTTATTAAGGTTATATAAACACAGCACAATAGTAAATAATACAGTTACCCCCTTTACGACAGTTGTACAAATTCGAGATTTCACTTATAAGTCACGTTTCGGTATGTTAAAAATCGAAGACCACCCATATACAATATACACAAGAAATAACAGTGTAAAAAAACGAACGCCAACAAAGTTGTTTTTCGAACATTTTAAAATCGAAAGTGACCTAGAATTTTCGGAAATTAATATCCAGATATTTTCGATAAATGCAGCGGTCGCTTTGTGGCAATTAATATTAAACGTAAAGTTAATATTTACTGTTAAAAAACAAATATTTGTTAAATTGATTAAAGAGTTACATATGCTTTCTATTGATAGTAATAATAAATTGTTATAGTCTTATTCAAGTGTGGCAATGCGTTATAGGTTAGAGTAAACCTGTGCTGGATTTAATACTACGGATAAAAACTATTTTTTTTACAAAAAAATAAATAAATTCTTGAAGCAATTTTGACGATGTCAATAAGGAAAAATCTATAAAGAAATCTTAATAAATAAGCTATATAATGAGAACAGTTTACTTTGCTGTTTCTAATTTTAAGATTATTATTTGAACTATAAATTTTACTTTCAACCAATTCAAAAGACTGCTAACATTTTAATTCAACTAAAATATTCAATATTCACACCGTTGTGCATGGTCAAAACACTCATAAGTCAGAACCAAGTGCCTCCTGTTCAACGCATACATTTTAATACTTCTGCTTTACGGTTGCGAGTCATGGCACATTACAAAATGACAATGTTGCCGAATACTTTATTTTGAATAGAGATGAATGTGGAAAATACTAAGGGTACAGTTGTTTGACTATGTCAGGAACATGGAAATAAGAGTTCTGACAAACAAGCCTTTTATTACGTCTTGCCTGGTTTGGACGTGTGTTTCAGATACTCTAAGAAAACCTTAACCGTGTCTGTCTCTTTTACCAGCTGGATGGATTTTGGGCCTGGTTTGGATGTGTGTTTCAGATACTCTAAGAAAACCTTAACCGGGTATGTCTCTCTTACCAGCCGGATGGATTTTGTTGTCGTGGCCACTGATGACCATGCATAGGATGTACTCGGTGGAGCTACGAGACGCTAGGGTGACCTGAGAGAAAAAAAAATATCGTACATGTGATAAAGAATCTTACTGAAACCGTGTATTGGCCATATTCTCAGAATATTGAGCGAATGTGGGTAAAAAAATGTATTTAAATATTCGTCAGTTACTGCAATCTAGCCAAAAGCATTTTTTTGATAATTATCGTGTTCCATTCTCTACTACTACTTTACGTATACTGATAAGTTATACACGTTGCTGAATTTAATTTGTATAATTAAATACTTATATCGACTAAACTGTCAATATATGTATAGTACGAACAATTCGGATCATAAGATAGAGTAATTGCAATACGGAACAAAAGTCAATCGTTTACTTAACTAGTTCCTCGTGGTTGTTATTGAATTCCAAAAGGTGTAGACTGTAAATGCTGCTTTATATGAGACAATGGATAATTTTAATTAATGCTACACCACGTTGCTTCACGCATGGCATTGTCAATGTTTCTCGGTATAAGGTATGGTACATATACGTGTAATTTGTAACTTCTGTGTCCTTGGTATGGGTCACAAAATGTATTGAATGAAATTAGCATCTTCTGACTTATATCAGGCCTGCGCTTGGTAGGCGTGCGACCGATTTGGGGGGCAAAGCAAACGAGAAAAGTTATTGCTATTTTTTTAAATGGCGAATACATTGGTGACTGGATAAAGCATGTTGGAAATTATTGAGAGATGGTTGACTATTACTAGTTATGTATTATATATAATGCCTAATATTAGATCTCCTATCCCCTCATGCCTCGGTTAGACAGCGAAGTTTATAGTAATCTACAAGTGGATTAATTGTATTTTTTTACTATGCATTCATTGTATAATACATTAGATTGTACATTCCTAATTTTATTTGGTATGATTCTCACTCTTCTCTGTTATGCTATTATTAACATCTAATTAAAGTGTCGTGCTTCTGTAAAAATAATTTAAGTAAACAAATACAACTGATTTTTTTATTTGTACGCAGGCGGTCAAACCGCCAAGCACGGCCCTGACTTATCCCCAACAATAAATTAACGGACAGTAGTTTGTTCAATTAACGTGACTACTAAATATCTCATTAAATTTCTATGCAGAAAATTCCGTACTTTCTTTAATATTGACAACGTATGACAAATAAAAAATAGTGATAAGCAGTTGGTAGTAATACCTGTTAACATTCGTTTACCACTCACGTAAACACACTTTATACCAATACAGTTCGTGTCCAAACGCACTGAAGCTGTGTGTTTCAGACATATTATATTAATGGAGACGAATATTTTTATTTCTTAATAGGATGAATAATTTCAAATAAAAACACATTTTCTTAAATTATTCACAAAAGGTTTCCGTTTTTTTGAATAATTTAAGAGACTTACGTATATTTAATTTCCTATTAATTCAGGTAGACTTGTGTGAATTATTCTTCTGCGACACTAATAAACCTGCGTTGATAATTTCACATTATATGTATTTTAAATATAAAATATATATATATACATACGATGTTATACATTATTATGCTCACGATGAGCGAAACCGGTCTTGATATATAATTAATAATGTGGAATCAATACAAAAAGTATTTTACTTTTTTATATAATATAATATTTTTCCACTAACAGCAAACATTTAAAAAGTAAGGTTATACTCACAATATTTATTTTTCTTTAAAACCATCATTTCTCCGTTAGATGTTCCGGGAAAAGATTTTTATTTAGTATAAGTAACTGAGTAAAATGTTGTTCTGATTCTGAGTGAAACTACTTGACTGCCTAGGGGCACAATTAGATCATGCACATATTTACATAAGCGTATCTAAGTTTTTATTAAGCACAAAATAATATATCTCGTTCGTAGATGAAAAAATCTTTTTGGTATGAATAATGAATTCATAGCATACATTTTATTGCTTCATTGAAAGTATGTTTTGTATTTAATGGTTTTATTACTAGAGATACACACTCAAGTGCATGGTTGCACAATTTTTATGTGTATAACTATGTCTTCGTTGAAATTTCGTAAGATGTTATAAGCTTGTGTAATACAATGCATTTTTTATGCTTAATAGTCTTTTAAATCTATTAATATTTCACAAACGAAGTTATTAAAGTATTTAGCCATAATATGTCATATTGTATCAAAGAGACCGATATGCTCAAGAAAATATTTAAAAGCTCGAGAAATAACGACAATTTTGTAATGAACTCGATTTTAATTCACGATGACAACTCTTACTAATTTTCGACAAAACACCGATATCGTCATTGTTTCCAGGACACTCATTTTAAATAAAAAATAATTCATATTTTATCCTTGCAAATAACGTTCTCTTGATGAAAAATGTTCGTGTATTTAGAATATTAAAGAGCTTTTTCTAAGTAATTAGATATGAAGAGATTTTTGATCGCATTATGTGATTGATAGCTGAGGGTATTGTAATATTCTATTTACCTGCAAAGTTGTAACTGGAAAAGAGCTAAGTTTTAAATATACGATTAATGTCAATTTTAAGTTTTTTTGTTGATTAATATTATTTCACTCACATATGATTGTAAACAAAAAATAATAATACACGAAATTAATATTAAAAAACGCACAAACTACTGTATCGTATCTCGTAAACATTACAAAATATAAGTTGGAATTGCTAATGCCGTTTTTCTACAGCTCCTTCAAAAATAGCCTGAGGTTCGGAATTCGTTCAAAAAACATTGTCTTTCTTTAAAAATGTAATTATAAAAAGTAGTATTTTAATATATTTATATATTTTTTAAGCACTGTCGTATGTGAAAAAAAACTGTGCGTAATATTAAAATTCACTTTAAAAACCTACGTTTATCAAACAATATGTGAAAGAACGTATGTTTACAATTGCTATAGCCGTAACTGGTATTTCAAAAATAACATTTTTGTCAGACATATGACGATGTATATGTATCACAGAACATAGTTATGTACATATACGTAATTCAACATGCTGACTTTTTACGCTCAATTATTGTTTTGTGCGTTGCATCGCCCACTTATTTTAATTTCCCGTTAGATGAAATTCTTCTATTAATTTAATACACGTGTCGATGATTTTATCTTTTCGTAAATATGTGGTACAATTCAATCATATTTCACTTGTAAATAGTATATCAGGTGTACTATGTGGGCTGGTTTTGCCCATAATATTAAGATGACGGTTATTATACATGTCTCATAATTCTTTTGGAGATTTTTTTCAGGTAGTAACATAACAAACAAACGAAATATGGAACATTATAAATAATTTTCTAGTAAATCGAACAAAATATGTACACACAATTTCGAAATACATTTATATAATAATACTTCAATTCTATAGATGTAATATATAATATGAAAAACATCTAAAGCTCTGGATAACATAATTTGGCTATGTATGCAAGGCATGAAAGCTATGTAGGTTGTTTATATATCGGCTGTGGAAAGGAAAAAGGACGTAACCCACAGTTTTTTCAAAACAGGCTTTTTTCGATAATCACAATGTATCAAACTTGATACACGTTCTTTCAAAAGGGTGCAAGCTGCAAATGTCGATTTAGTATCTAATTTTAGCTTTTAAGTTTGAAAAAGATGACTTTGTAAAAAATTAAAACCAAGAAAAAAATTTGAAATAAAGGTTTTTCCTAGACAATTTCTTTAATAAATATTAGATTATGTCAATTAAACACCACTTTAGAAGTCTTCGTGCATTTCAAGGTTGTTTATAATTCATAATTTGCATATGGCCCAAAATCATCAAAACACGTTTTTTGCGCCTACTGTAAAATTTGATATGTGTGGATTACGTCCTTTTTTCTTTCCACAATCGATATATATATATAACCATAGCTTAGCTACCAAAAGATTTCAAATTAACATCAACATGTTGATTCTTTTGCGGGTCTGTGATGATTTTTCTATACGAGTTTGTTTATTAGAAAAATTCTAAATATACATTTTTTTAATTTAAAACAGTAAGTTGTGAATAGTACATGGTACAAACTAGGGTATCCAATCCCAGGATTGGGATTAGCTCACTTAGGAATTTGAAATCTTCAATTCCCTATACTTTTTCTTCAGATTATATCCAAACTTTGTTTTTTTTAGCTCACCGAAGAATTTGAAATCCCCGATTAGGTGAAAAGATCCCGATCAGAAAATTGAACGGGATCCCGAATCCGGGAATTGGATGCCCTAGTACAAACGTCATAAAATAATATTTCAAAACGATTTCTCCGTTGATGATTGAAATGCATTTGTCTAGTAATAAATTGATATATACCTAATTAATAAAAGTTGTTCTTGTGTCAGAATAATGTCAAATTAATTTATTCAGGCAAAATCTACCATTTTGTAATACCACAAACATTCGAAATCACAAACATGTCACCACTGTCATTTAAACAATTTTCTCACCTAATTAATCAATTACGAACACTTTGTATGTGCATACATTAAGCGCATTTTGTAAGGGAATATAAAATTGATTTTAAAGATATACCGAGATACAACCATTGCTTATCTCATAATCGTGAATTTATTACTGGCACAGAACATCGATTTACCTGATTTTCTGTGATTTGCATAATTATATGTGTACCCAATAGAATTATATGACCACACACAATGTTGCCAACGCAATATTTCCTTCCAGCATTTTATCTGATCAAATACATTAGAAAACTCACAAAATATTCGTTGGGTATTTTGAGGTTAAATGTTTTTGTTACTTAATAAAAAATAATTACCACTATGTTAAGTATGGCGGCTTTTTAGTGGCAAAACATTTTTACGAAAAATTAAGAAAATATATTTCTCTATAAAAGTATTTTTGAGTCGACTGAAGTAAGTGTCAAATAATGTCTGAGCGAAACCGGTTCTGATCATAGTTTGTTTTTCTTTACTTAAATATTGTATCATACGCAAAATAAAATAATCATTTACATATGATTAACACTTCATAAACAAATAGCGTTGATGCAACGTAATTATTCAACAGATGAGATGGTATTCTTGACTAATTTCTATAAAATTATGCATTTTTAA
This sequence comes from Himalopsyche anomala, assembly GCA_031772345.1. Taxonomy (NCBI): domain Eukaryota; kingdom Metazoa; phylum Arthropoda; class Insecta; order Trichoptera; family Rhyacophilidae; genus Himalopsyche; species Himalopsyche anomala. Next base: position 7,380,872 of record CM062832.1, on the reverse strand, counting down.
TAAAAAAAAAATGTCATTTTGGAAATGATATGTTCTATGACAATTGTTAAATACGAGTCAGTATTTTAAGGAAAACAAAATATTTTTTGTAAATTCTTTGACAAATCGAAATCTTTTTTTTTATTATGTTTTTCTCGCCGTTGGTAAATTTTATTCTGGCAACACTGTATTGTTGATAAAATAATACGCTTAAGCGCATTAACTGCGCTGATGCCAAACAGGTTAATTAATATTTATTCAACAAATCCCACAAATAATTGTTTCATAATGAACTAACTACAATGCAACCAAGTATCTCAAATGTTGAAATATTTTTCTGTGAATAATAATCGTTTGATTCATTAATATTTCTAATTGAGGTAAACGTACTTAACATTACTATAAATCACATAAACACTGAATTTATGGCATTTAATCGTATATTTAATATTAAATTACAATATTTTATTCTGGATATCTTTATTTAAAATGTGCTACACATATTCCAAGTTTTAGGAATAGAAAGACTATCAGAAAGAAGCGTTGTTCTTAGCCGTTAGAGCATAGGTTCCCAACCTTTTCCGGGTGGCAACCCTTTTTTATAAAACCCATGTCACCCGCGGCCCCAATGCAATTGAAAAGGGCATTTTTTTTTCTATAAGGTAATTTTAGTTGACTGTAGTTTTAGTGTTGTTGTTCAAATCCAATATCGAAAAAAGTTGGCGACCCATAGGTTGGGAACCCGTGAGTTAGAGGCAATGCTAGCGACAAGACAAAAAGTTAGCTGCGCGGAAATTTCAAAGGCTGCGCGAGCCAATCAAATATGAATTAGTCTTGGAGTGCGCGTCAACCTAAAATAAGTGCACGGGGGCTTTCAAACTTCTGCGCGGCCGCGCGTGCGCGCAGCTTAGAGAGAACGTTGGTTAAAGGTGGTCATATTTTGTGTCCAATCTTCCCGTATGAGCATTATTTTTCCATTCGTTTTCTTGCGCTAGTCGGGATCTTATAGGTTTTAAGCACTTTTGAATTAATTAAAATAATGGTTTACGTTTTAGATGCCGTAGATAATTAAAAGTAATTACCTAGAACGCCGGCTATAACTTGCGACTATTAATTTAATTAGTTATCGACGAGATAACTCGTGTCTGGCGTGTTGAGCACGAACAATTTTACGAGATATCTCGTCTGTGGCAGCCATCGAGTTAATGGCTGAGTCATTAGTATTTTTATTCAGTTATATTAATTTTTATTTCAGAGGATGTATCAAGTGGCTTAAAATATTATTAAAATTAACGGAAATTCTTATGATGACCGATCTCCATGTCAAAGAGTCAAACTTTAATCAAAGTTTTTGATACCAAAAATAATAAAGATAGTTCTTTTTTATAAAATTTACTTGTAAAAAAATATTGCGAAATGTTAATAAAAACATTTTTACTGTACAATATATTAATATCAAAGTTTTTTTGTTATTTTTTTTTATATTTATATGTTGACTGGTTTATATTTAATACCATATAAGCAATAATTAAATTACGATTTTCCTTCATTATTAACTATTCTATGATTTCATATAGTAAACAATAAAAAAAACAAATTGTTCTATTTTTTTATTACACAAATACGTTTTTATATTTTATAGAAACGCGTATGCCGATTTTAAAGTTAATAATTTGTTTCAATAACCTCGAACAAATCAATACACTATTGTTTTCTGTTTTGATACTATTTTTTTAATCAGCAAAGCAATTTTAAGTAACAAAAAATACTTATCATTTATTTATGAGTCACCTAAGGCTCCAAACGAACCAAAATTACAGGTATCTATTATGTTTGATTGAATTAAAATATAAAATTAGCTATTCTTTAGACGTTATGGTTGTAATAGTATCCAGTGTGTTAATTTGTATTTCAAGAGTGCTCCAAGTAAATTTTTATGTTGTCATAACTTCGTAGAAGAATTTTATATGCATTTAAATGTGTCAGTGAGTTTTTTTATGTTTTTATTTCAACACATTGAAGCGCCAAGACTTCCGGAGCTTTTACTTTAAACTTCTCAACAAATAAAATTACTCCGAACAACAAAGGTAAACCGATTAACACAATATTGTATTAAAATGTTTATAATTGATTTTAATTGAGATTATAAAACAACCACTAAATTAAACATAATTTATTCAGGAAGCGAAGTATAACATTGAAGAATTTTTTTTCTGTTAATATCTAGGAGTTGTGGCAAAACACATATAATTTTATTTTACACACCATTGAGTGATTTCACTTGTACATCACGGTACATATACATACTAATAAAATATCAAAGATTTTTGATTACATTTTATATAATATGATTATAAGCGCTTCTTTTCTTTCATAAAATTTAAGCTGATTGGGATATTAAATTTTTTGTACATTTGAAACATTTGAACTATAGTGTGATAATATTCAACATTTTCGCAGAATTCTGAATTATATAAACGTTAAAGTGGTATAATTTGATTTTATAATAGATTCTTATGTTATTAGAGATATGCCAATTTCAGGCCAAGATTTAATACTTTAGGTGACAATTTTGCCAACATCTTCAATATGACAGTAATATTCGATCACCGAGCGTATTTATGTTAAATATGAAATCAAAACTAAAAAAATTGTCATTTCAATTTTTTCACCTCTTTGAAAGGCATATTCAGCAATGTTTACAATTCTAATTGAATATTTATAAGTGTTCCGCAATTTTATTATTGGTAGATAGAATTTCATCTTTTTATAGAATAGTAATTTTTATTCAAATTCAATGATTTAATCTAGAGCTCACATGTCTTAAATACAATCGTATCACTTTAGAATTTTAATATTTAGATAGTCCAACTTATCTCCAGAATCTAGAGACCGGTAACGTTCGCTGCTGCAGCAAATTACACAAATATTGTAATTTCTAGAATACTCGAGAGTTTTTTTTATTAGAAAATTTTCTCGTATATTGCCATTTATATTCAAGACGGCGGTCCGTAGTGCACGAGAGCTGCGCATGTGTTTATCGCACGCTCATCTTGGGCACATCCACATCGCATCGCCTGCAACATCACGCATCTTTTGAAAAACTTACCTGCCTGTGATCTCGTTCCCGCTCATTTGATAATGTGCTTGGTTGGGCATTTTCTTAACCCTCTCAAAATCATTAACCTTTTTGTTTTATTCATTCAATTTACTGTATAAACAGAAGCTGCGTTCGATATTAATATATACACGTTTTATTGATTGCACAGCCTTTTACTTGGCAGCAAACACTTCATTATATTTATTAAAAAAAACACAATACTTTTTGTACTTATTTGTACTTTTATTTACCAAGATCAAGATCGGTTTCGCTAATGACGAGCATTATCAACTGATCTGGTCCTGATCATGGTAAATAGACGTGGAAATAAGTACAAATGATTTTTTTCCTAATATAATGCCTTACCACCAAGTATTGACAGAGAACACACTAAAAGTGATCATTATATTAATTATATTATATATATCTTTATATTTAATTGCATTTCAGCATCACTTATATATATATATATATTGTATATACATAGGTGCTTAGGTTGTCAAATAACTAAAGTAAGTACTATATATTGAATTTAATGTTTTGCAAGAACGTTGATATTTTGTAGGTTACCACTTAACAGTTTTTCAGGGTTTACCTTTTTTAATGAACCTCCACTAAGTAAATGTCAAATTAATCAATTTTAGTTTCAATATAAAGTAGAAGTATAATAAATAACATACAATAATGGCATACGCAATTACTTTGTTTGTATTCAATAATCTTGTTATCTTATTAAAACTATTCACGTAAAAGACGAAACAGGAAAAACAGTATATATGTACGTCACAACAATTGCTTAAACAGACTTTTGCTAATTTATTTATATACTTACGTAAAAGAGGTAGAAACTTATCAGCTTAGTAAATACTCAAACATCTCTAGTTTACTTTTAATATATTTTATTTAATGTGATGATAACACAGGGTTAAGTATTTCTATGAATTAATTGAGCAAATAATTTATGCTGCCTAGATTTTCACAGCTGATTTATTTAACATTGTATGCATCTCATAATGGTTTAAGGAGTGGTAGTGCACACTTATGTTAGTAAGCTTAATAGGTAAGTTATTCATGTGATCAGATCTCATTATTTTTAACCGATGCAGTGAATTTAATCGTTATTATGGATAGCAAATGTATATTCCAATTCTGAATTAGTATACTATGAAACGAAATTAATCTCTGTTAAATATATGAACATATGTTGACAGGTCATTAAAACTATTCCACTATTGTAATGATTTTGTTGATCTGTTTATTCGACTATTTTTTCTTAAAACTTTCTCTTATAAGAGTTTCCATTTGACTTGTTATATTCAGGGAATCAGCATCGTTGCAGTGTTAACAGAATGTATTGTTTTAAAGTAAGATAATCTGAATTAAATTTATATAAGAGAAAGGAACATGAAATGTTGTTTGAAAAAAGCGTTTGGTTTTTTTAAAATATATATTTTACAATACTTCTTTTGTAGAACAACCACTTTTTGAAGCTTCAAACATTAAATGAGTATTATAAAACATTGGTGCCCTATTTATTTTAACAAATAATACAAATAACTGTTTTGAATGTTAAACATAGTTTTACTGTGTCACATTTATATGGGTTTATAAGAGCTTTTCTTTTTTAGTGAATTATTCGATTTTTAGAGAAAAAAATGTTGTCAACAAAAATAAAATTTCAAATCTATTGTGTGTTTTGTCACTAAAGTTAAAGAAGCAGGTATTTTAAGATACCTTAATAAGTATTTCAACCTACCATATCAAATAGGGTAAGAAGTGTAGTCGATTATAAAAAAATGACGTCCAAATAGGTTATGATAGAAAATCATCGCGCCATTTGTTTATTGTGTGGGCAACAATGTAAATAAAAGTGACAGACATCCAGACAATTTTTATATAAATTGAAAAGTTAATTAATAAATCTATGACATATGTGTACTGATATTCCAGCTTTTTTACCCGTGGAGCTAAAGGGAGCAAATTGTATGTTGTAAATCTTTAAACACATATTAGTTAATACGCTTTTCCTTTGTTTTTTTATACAATAATAATACTTTCCAGTATTTTATGAAATATAAATTGGATAATTCAATAAAACTTAAAACAATCAATTTATTTGTCTACGTATTTTGATGGCATTTTATCATGAGACTGGACTGTGCGCAGTGGTGGGCTGCCAATAGCTTAACAAGGGGATCGCTGAATATTAAAGCTATTTGTGGTGTTCCGGAAAAGGGGTGATTTTGTTATTAATCTTATACAAGTACACGTTATATTTATTAAAGATATTTGATGTTACTGCATATATTAATATTATGAAACAATCATAATTAATTAATGTGGAAACCTAAAAAATGTATTAACCTACACTTGATTGCAAGAATCAAAAGTTCCGAGATTGACACAGAAATATGTGTACTATTTTTGCTCCAATTACTGTTTTATATTATGTCAGAAACACTAAATGTACATCGATTGGTTCATAAAATTAATTATATTACATACCTAAACATTACATAACGGATCGATCTGAGAACTGTTCTTGTTTAACAAAGGGCTCGCCGGCCAAAGTAAATTTTAACAAGGGGCTCATGTGAGATCATGCGAGCTCCCTATAGCCCACCCCTGACTGTGTGTATGTTTATTGAAGATTGTATTTATGTTTTCTATGCTCGCCTAGCACAGTCTTCAATTGATAAAAACCTACGACTTGAATCCCAGAAAAGCGATTTGAAATTATTTCGCTACCGAATACTATGGCGAGAGAGATTGTCTGTCAAACAGTATTATCCTTAAATCTTTACACTATACCAGTATGTAGGGCTATATTTGTCAAATGACTGACGAACCAATACTACATGTAAAATTGAGTTGCTAGTTGAAATACATCACACGGATAACGGATAAGATGTCTACAATAAATAAATGAAATACAAAATGATGCACAACTTAATCAACGATGGTAAGTAAT